>CM060709.1:104677958-105098794 GCA_030686995.1 Artemisia argyi
TTTATTCGGGTCATAACACATGCATAAAAAACGTGTTAAAAGGAATAGAAAATGGGTAAAAACATATGGAAACGGATGAAAAGGGACTAAACATGTAAATCGTGTTGTTGGATTAGTTCGGTCTCATTAAATCGGTTATAATTTTATTCGGGTCATAACACATGCATAAAAAACGTGTAAAAACAAACAGAAATGGGTAAAAACGTATGGAAACGGATGAAAATGGACTAAACGTGTAAATCGTGTTGTTGGATTAGATCTGTCTCATTAAACCGGTTATAATTTTATTCGGGTCATAACACATGCATAAAAAACGTGTAAAAACAAATAGAAAATGGGTAAAAACATATGGAAACGGATGAAAAGGGACTAAACATGTAAATCGTGTTGTTGGATTAGTTCGATCTCAATAAATCGGTTATAATTTTATTCGGGTCATAATACAAGCATAAAAAACGTGTAAAAACAAACAGAAGTGGGTAAAAATGTATGGAAACGGATGAAAACGACTAAACGTGTAAATCGTGTTGTTGGATTAGTTCGGTCTCATTAAATCGGTTATTTTTTTATTCGAGTCATAACACATGCATAAAAAACGTGTAAAAATAAACAGATATGGGTAAAAACGTATGGAAACGGATGAAAAGGGACTAAAGATGTAAATCGTGTTGTTGGATTAGTTCGGTCTCAATAAATCGGTTATAATTTTATTCGGGTCATAACACATGCATAAAACACGTGTAAAAACTAACAGAAATGGGTAAAAACGTACGGAAACGGATGAAAAGGGACTAAATGTGTATTCGTGATGTTGGATTAGTTCGGTCTCATTAAATCGGTTATAATTTTATTCGGGTCATAACACATGCATAAAAAACGTGTAAAAAGAAATAGAAAATGGGTAAAAACATATGGAAACGGATGAAAAGGGACTAAACGTGTAAATCGTGTTGTTGGATTAGTTCGATCTCATTAAATCGGTTATAATTTTATTCAGGTCATAACACATGCATAAAAAACGTGTAAAAACGAACAGAAATGGGTAAAAACGTATGGAAACGGATGAAAATGGACTAAACGTGTAAATCGTGTTGTTGGATTAGATCTGTCTCATTAAACCGGTTATAATTTTATTCGGGTCATAACACATGCATAAAAAACGTGTAAAAACAAATAGAAAATGGGTAAAAATATATGGAAACGGATGAAAAGGGACTAAACGTGTAAATCGTGTTGTTGGATTAGTTCGATCTCAATAAATCGGTTATAATTTTATTCGGGTCATAATACAATCATAAAAAACGTGTAAAAACAAACAGAAGTGGGTAAAAATGTATGGAAACGGATGAAAAGGACTAAACGTGTAAATCGTGTTGTTGGATTAGTTCGGTGTCATTAAATCGGTTATTTTTTTATTCGGGTCATAACACATGCATAAAATACGTGTAAAAACAAACAGATATGGGTAAAAACGTATGGAAACGGATGAAAAGGGACTAAACATGTAAATCGTGTTGTTGGATTAGTTCGGTCTCAATAAATCGGTTATAATTTTATTTGGGTCATAACACATGCATAAAACACGTGTAAAAACAAACAGAAATGGGTAAAAACGTATGGAAACAGATGAAAAGGGACTAAATGGGTATATCGTGTTGTTGGATTAGTTCGGTCTCATTAAATCGGTTATAATTTTATTCGGGTCATAACACATGCATAAAAAACGTGTTAAAAGGAATAGAAAATGGGTAAAAACATATGGAAACGGATGAAAAGGGACTAAACATGTAAATCGTGTTGTTGGATTAGTTCGGTCTCATTAAATCGGTTATAATTTTATTCGGGTCATAACACATGCATAAAAAACGTGTAAAAACAAACAGAAATGGGTAAAAACGTATGGAAACGGATGAAAATGGACTAAACGTGTAAATCGTGTTGTTGGATTAGATCTGTCTCATTAAACCGGTTATAATTTTATTCGGGTCATAACACATGCATAAAAAACGTGTAAAAACAAATAGAAAATGGGTAAAAACATATGGAAACGGATGAAAAGGGACTAAACATGTAAATCGTGTTGTTGGATTAGTTCGATCTCAATAAATCGGTTATAATTTTATTCGGGTCATAATACAAGCATAAAAAACGTGTAAAAACAAACAGAAGTGGGTAAAAATGTATGGAAACGGATGAAAACGACTAAACGTGTAAATCGTGTTGTTGGATTAGTTCGGTCTCATTAAATCGGTTATTTTTTTATTCGAGTCATAACACATGCATAAAAAACGTGTAAAAATAAACAGATATGGGTAAAAACGTATGGAAACGGATGAAAAGGGACTAAAGATGTAAATCGTGTTGTTGGATTAGTTCGGTCTCAATAAATCGGTTATAATTTTATTCGGGTCATAACACATGCATAAAACACGTGTAAAAACTAACAGAAATGGGTAAAAACGTACGGAAACGGATGAAAAGGGACTAAATGTGTATTCGTGATGTTGGATTAGTTCGGTCTCATTAAATCGGTTATAATTTTATTCGGGTCATAACACATGCATAAAAAACGTGTAAAAAGAAATAGAAAATGGGTAAAAACATATGGAAACGGATGAAAAGGGACTAAACGTGTAAATCGTGTTGTTGGATTAGTTCGATCTCATTAAATCGGTTATAATTTTATTCAGGTCATAACACATGCATAAAAAACGTGTAAAAACGAACAGAAATGGGTAAAAACGTATGGAAACGGATGAAAATGGACTAAACGTGTAAATCGTGTTGTTGGATTAGATCTGTCTCATTAAACCGGTTATAATTTTATTCGGGTCATAACACATGCATAAAAAACGTGTAAAAACAAATAGAAAATGGGTAAAAATATATGGAAACGGATGAAAAGGGACTAAACGTGTAAATCGTGTTGTTGGATTAGTTCGATCTCAATAAATCGGTTATAATTTTATTCGGGTCATAATACAATCATAAAAAACGTGTAAAAACAAACAGAAGTGGGTAAAAATGTATGGAAACGGATGAAAAGGACTAAACGTGTAAATCGTGTTGTTGGATTAGTTCGGTCTCATTAAATCGGTTATTTTTTTATTCGGGTCATAACACATGCATAAAATACGTGTAAAAACAAACAGATATGGGTAAAAACGTATGGAAACGGATGAAAAGGGACTAAACATGTAAATCGTGTTGTTGGATTAGTTCGGTCTCAATAAATCGGTTATAATTTTATTTGGGTCATAACACATGCATAAAACACGTGTAAAAACAAACAGAAATGGGTAAAAACGTATGGAAACAGATGAAAAGGGACTAAATGGGTATATCGTGTTGTTGGATTAGTTCGGTCTCATTAAATCGGTTATAATTTTATTCGGGTCATAACACATGCATAAAAAACGTGTTAAAAGGAATAGAAAATGGGTAAAAACATATGGAAACGGATGAAAAGGGACTAAACATGTAAATCGTGTTGTTGGATTAGTTCGGTCTCATTAAATCGGTTATAATTTTATTCGGGTCATAACACATGCATAAAAAACGTGTAAAAACAAACAGAAATGGGTAAAAACGTATGGAAACGGATGAAAATGGACTAAACGTGTAAATCGTGTTGTTGGATTAGATCTGTCTCATTAAACCGGTTATAATTTTATTCGGGTCATAACACATGCATAAAAAACGTGTAAAAACAAATAGAAAATGGGTAAAAACATATGGAAACAGATGAAAAGGGACTAAACGTGTAAATCGTGTTGTTGGATTAGTTCGATCTCAATAAATCGGTTATAATTTTATTCGGGTCATAATACAAGCATAAAAAACGTGTAAAAACAAACAGAAGTGGGTAAAAATGTATGGAAACAGATGAAAAGGACTAAACGTGTAAATCGTGTTGTTGGATTAGTTCGGTCTCATTAAATAGGTTATTTTTTATTCGGTTCATAACACATGCATAATAAACGTGTAAAAACAAACAGATATGGGTAAAAACGTATGGAAACGGACTAAACATGTAAATCGTGTTGTTGGATTAGTTCGGTCTCAATAAATCGGTTATAATTTTATTCGGGTCATAACACATGCATGAAACACGTGTAAAAACTAACAGAAATGGGTAAAAAGTATGGAAACGGATGAAAAGGGACTAAATGTGTATATCGTGTTGTTGGATTAGTTCGGTCTCATTAAATCGGTTATAATTTTATTCGGGTCATAACACATGCATAAAAAACGTGTAAAAATAAACAGAAATGGGTAAAAACGTATGGAAACGGATGAAAATGGACTAAACGTGTAAATCGTGTTGTTGGATTAGATCTGTCTCATTAAACCGGTTATAATTTTATTCGAGTAATAACACATGCATAAAAAACGTGTAAAAACAAATAGAAAATGGGTAAAAACATATGGAAACGGATGAAAATGGACTAAACGTGTAAATCGTGTTGTTGGATTAGTTCGGTCTCATTAAATCAGTTATAATTTTATTCGGGTCATTACACATGCATAAAAAATGTGTAAAAACAAACAGAAATAGGTAAAAACGTATGGAAACAGATGAAAATGGACTAAACGTGTAAATCTTGTTGTTGGATTAGATCTGTCTCATTAAACCGGTTATAATTTTATTCGAGTCAAAACACATGCATAAAAAACGTCTAAAAACAAACATAAAATGGGTAAAAACATATGGAAACGGATGAAAAGGGACTAACGTGTAAATCGAGTTGTTGGATTAGTTCGATCTCAATAAATCGGTTATAATTCTATTCGGGTCATACTACATGCATAAAAAACGTGTAAAAACAAACAGAAGTGGGTAAAAACGTATGGAAACGGATGAAAAGGACTAAACGTGTAAATTGTGTTGTTGGATTAGTTCGGTCTCTTTAAATCGGTCATTTTTTTATTCGGGTCATAACACATGCATAAAAAACGTGTAAAAACAAACAGATATGGGTAAAAACGTATGGAAACGGATGAAAAGGGACTAAACATGTAAATCGTGTTGTTGGATTAGTTCGGTCTCAATAAATCGGTTATAATTTTATTCGGGTCATAACACATGCATAAAACACGTTTAAAAACAAACAGAAATGGGTAAAAACGAATGAAAACGGATGAAAAGGGACTAAATGTGTATATCGTGTTGTTGGATTAGTTCGGTCTCATTAAATCGGTTATAATTTTAATCGGGTCATAACACATGCATAAAAAATGTGTAAAAAGAAATAGAAAATGGGTAAAAACATATGGAAACGGATGAAAAGGGACTAAACGTGTAAATCGTGTTGTTGGATTAGTTCGGTCTCATTAAATCGGTTATAATTTTATTCGGGTCATAACACATGCATAAAAAACGTGTAAACACAAACAGAAATGGGTAAAAACGTATGGAAACGGATGAAAATGGACTAAACGTGTAAATCTTGTTGTTGGATTAGATCTGTCTCATTAAACCGGTTATAATTTTATTCGGGTCATAACACATGCATAAAAAACGTGTAAAAACAAATAGAAAATGGGTAAAAACATATGGAAACGGATGAAAAGGGACTAAACATGTAAATCGTGTTGTTGGATTAGTTCGGTCTCAATAAATCGGTTATAATTTTATTCGGGTCATAATACAAGCATAAAAAACGTGTAAAAACAAACAGAAGTGGGTAAAAATGTATGGAAACGGATGAAAAGGACTAAACGTGTAAATCGTGTTGTTGGATTAGTTCGGTCTCATTAAATCGTTATTTTTTTATTCGGGTCATAACACATGCATAAAAAACGTGTAAAAACAAACAGATATGGGTAAAAACGTATGGAAACGGATGAAAAGGGACTAAAGATGTAAATCGTGTTGTTGGATTAGTTCGGTCTCAATAAATCGGATATAATTTTATTCGGGTCATAACACATGCATAAAACACGTGTAAAAACTAACAGAAATGGGTAAAAACGTACGGAAACGGATGAAAAGGGACTAAATGTGTATTCGTGATGTTGGATTAGTTCGGTCTCATTAAATCGGTTATAATTTTATTCGGGTCATAACACATGCATAAAAAACGTGTAAAAAGAAATAGAAAATGGGTAAAAACATATGGAAACGGATGAAAAGGGACTAAACGTGTAAATCGTGTTGTTGGATTAGTTCGATCTCATTAAATCGGTTATAATTTTATTCAGGTCATAACACATGCATAAAAAACGTGTAAAAACAAACAGAAATGGGTAAAAACGTATGGAAACGGATGAAAATGGACTAAACGTGTAAATCGTGTTGTTGGATTAGATCTGTCTCATTAAACCGGTTATAATTTTATTCGGGTCATAACACATGCATAAAAAACGTGTAAAAACAAATAGAAAATGGGTAAAAATATATGGAAACGGATGAAAAGGGACTAAACGTGTAAATCGTGTTGTTGGATTAGCTCGATCTCAATAAATCGGTTATAATTTTATTCGGGTCATAATACAATCATAAAAAACGTGTAAAAACAAACAGAAGTGGGTAAAAATGTATGGAAACGGATGAAAAGGACTAAACGTGTAAATCGTGTTGTTGGATTAGTTCGGTCTCATTAAATCGGTTATTTTTTTATTCGGGTCATAACACATGCATAAAATACGTGTAAAAACAAACAAATATGGGTAAAAACGTATGGAAACGGATGAAAAGGGACTAAACATGTAAATCGTGTTGTTGGATTAGTTCGGTCTCAATAAATCGGTTATAATTTTATTTGGGTCATAACACATGCTTAAAACACGTGTAAAAACAAACAGAAATGGGTAAAAACGTATGGAAACAGATGAAAAGGGACTAAATGGGTATATCCTGTTGTTGGATTAGTTCGGTCGCATTAAATCGGTTATAATTTTATTCGGGTCATAACACATGCATAAAAAACGTGTTAAAAGGAATAGAAAATGGGTAAAAACATATGGAAACGGATGAAAAGGGACTAAACATGTAAATCGTGTTGTTGGATTAGTTCGGTCTCATTAAATCGGTTATAATTTTATTCGGGTCATAACACATGCATAAAAAACGTGTAAAAACAAACAGAAATGGGTAAAAACGTATGGAAACGGATGAAAATGGACTAAACGTGTAAATCGTGTTGTTGGATTAGATCTGTCTCATTAAACCGGTTATAATTTTATTCGGGTCATAACACATGCATAAAAAACGTGTAAAAACAAATAGAAAATGGGTAAAAACATATGGAAACAGATGAAAAGGGACTAAACGTGTAAATCGTGTTGTTGGATTAGTTCGATCTCAATAAATCGGTTATAATTTTATTCGGGTCATAATACAAGCATAAAAAACGTGTAAAAACAAACAGAAGTGGGTAAAAATGTATGGAAACGGATGAAAAGGACTAAACGTGTAAATCGTGTTGTTGGATTAGTTCGGTCTCATTAAATCGGTTATTTTTTTATTCGGGTCATAACACATGCATAAAAAACGTGTAAAAACAAACAGATATGGGTAAAAACGTATGGAAACGGATTGAAAAGGGACTAAAGATGTAAATCGTGTTGTTGGATTAGTTCGGTCTCAATAAATCGGATATAATTTTATTCGGGTCATAACACATGCATAAAACACGTGTAAAAACTAACAGAAATGGGTAAAAACGTACGGAAACGGATGAAAAGGGACTAAATGTGTATTCGTGATGTTGGATTAGTTCGGTCTCATTAAATCGGTTATAATTTTATTCGGGTCATAACACATGCATAAAAAACGTGTAAAAAGAAATAGAAAATGGGTAAAAACATATGGAAACGGATGAAAAGGGACTAAACGTGTAAATCGTGTTGTTGGATTAGTTCGATCTCATTAAATCGGTTATAATTTTATTCAGGTCATAACACATGCATAAAAAACGTGTAAAAACAAACAGAAATGGGTAAAAACGTATGGAAACGGATGAAAATGGACTAAACGTGTAAATCGTGTTGTTGGATTAGATCTGTCTCATTAAACCGGTTATAATTTTATTCGGGTCATAACACATGCATAAAAAACGTGTAAAAACAAATAGAAAATGGGTAAAAATATATGGAAACGGATGAAAAGGGACTAAACGTGTAAATCGTGTTGTTGGATTAGCTCGATCTCAATAAATCGGTTATAATTTTATTCGGGTCATAATACAATCATAAAAAACGTGTAAAAACAAACAGAAGTGGGTAAAAATGTATGGAAACGGATGAAAAGGACTAAACGTGTAAATCGTGTTGTTGGATTAGTTCGGTCTCATTAAATCGGTTATTTTTTTATTCGGGTCATAACACATGCATAAATACGTGTAAAAACAAACAAATATGGGTAAAAACGTATGGAAAACGGATGAAAAGGGACTAAACATGTAAATCGTGTTGTTGGATTAGTTCGGTCTCAATAAATCGGTTATAATTTTATTTGGGTCATAACACATGCTTAAAACACGTGTAAAAACAAACAGAAATGGGTAAAAACGTATGGAAACAGATGAAAAGGGACTAAATGGGTATATCCTGTTGTTGGATTAGTTCGGTCGCATTAAATCGGTTATAATTTTATTCGGGTCATAACACATGCATAAAAAACGTGTTAAAAGGAATAGAAAATGGGTAAAAACATATGGAAACGGATGAAAAGGGACTAAACATGTAAATCGTGTTGTTGGATTAGTTCGGTCTCATTAAATCGGTTATATTTTATTCGGGTCATAACACATGCATAAAAAACGTGTAAAACAAACAGAAATGGGTAAAAACGTATGGAAACGGATGAAAATGGACTAAACGTGTAAATCGTGTTGTTGGATTAGATCTGTCTCATTAAACCGGTTATAATTTTATTCGGGTCATAACACATGCATAAAAAACGTGTAAAAACAAATAGAAAATGGGTAAAAACATATGGAAACAGATGAAAAGGGACTAAACGTGTAAATCGTGTTGTTGGATTAGTTCGATCTCAATAAATCGGTTATAATTTTATTCGGGTCATAATACAAGCATAAAAAACGTGTAAAAACAAACAGAAGTGGGTAAAAATGTATGGAAACAGATGAAAGGACTAAACGTGTAAATCGTGTTGTTGGATTAGTTCGGTCTCATTAAATCGGTTATTTTTTATTCGGTTCATAACACATGCATAATAAACGTGTAAAAACAAACAGATATGGGTAAAAACGTATGGAAACGGATGAAAAGGGACTAAACATGTAAATCGTGTTGTTGGATTAGTTCGGTCTCAATAAATCGGTTATAATTTTATTCGGGTCATAACACATGCATGAAACACGTGTAAAAACTAACAGAAATGGGTAAAAAGTATGGAAACGGATGAAAAGGGACTAAATGTGTATATCGTGTTGTTGGATTAGTTCGGTCTCATTAAATCGGTTATAATTTTATTCGAGTCATAACACATGCATAAAAAACGTGTAAAAATAAACAGAAATGGGTAAAAACGTATGGAAACGGATGAAAATGGACTAAACGTGTAAATCGTGTTGTTGGATTAGATCTGTCTCATTAAACCGGTTATAATTTTATTCGAGTCATAACACATGCATAAAAAACGTGTAAAAACAAATAGAAAATGGGTAAAAACATATGGAAACGGATGAAAAGGGACTAAACGTGTAAATCGTGTTGTTGGATTAGTTCGATCTCAATAAATCGGTTATAATTTTATTCGGGTCATAATACAAGCATAAAAAACGTGTAAAAACAAACAGAAGTGGGTAAAAATGTATGGAAACAGATGAAAAGGACTAAACGTGTAAATCGTGTTGTTGGATTAGTTCCGTCTCATTAAATCGGTTATTTTTTTATTCGGGTCATAACACATGCATAAAAAACGTGTAAAAACAAACAGATATGGGTAAAAACGTATGGAAACGGATGAAAAGGGACTAAACATGTAAATCGTGTTGTTGGATTAGTTCGGTCTCAATAAATCGGTTATAATTTTATTCGGGTCATAACACATGCATAAAACACGTGTAAAAACTAACAGAAATGAGTAAAAACGTATGGAAACGGATGAAAAAGGACTAAATGTGTATATCGTGTTGTTGGATTAGTTCGGTCTCATTAAATCGGTTATAATTTTATTCGGGTCATAACACATGCATAAAAAACGTGTAAAAAGAAATAGAAAATGGGTAAAAACATATGGAAACGGATGAAAAGGGACTAAACGTGTAAATCGTGTTGTTCGATTAGTTTGATCTCATTAAATCGGTTATAATTTTATTCAGGTCATAACACATGCATAAAAAACGTGTAAAAACAAACAGAAATGGGTAAAAACGTATGGAAACGGATGAAAATGGACTAAACGTGTAAATCGTGTTGTTGGATTAGATCTGTCTCATTAAACCGGTTATAATTTTATTCGGGTCATAACACATGCATAAAAAACGTGTAAAAACAAATAGAAAATGGGTAAAAATATATGGAAACGGATGAAAAGGGACTAAACGTGTAAATCGTGTTGTTGGATTAGTTCGATCTCAATAAATCGGTTATAATTTTATTCGGGTCATAATACAATCATAAAAAACGTGTAAAAACAAACAGAAGTGGGTAAAAATGTATGGAAACGGATGAAAAGGACTAAACGTGTAAATCGTGTTGTTGGATTAGTTCGGTCTCATTAAATCGGTTATTTTTTTATTCGGGTCATAACACATGCATAAAATACGTGTAAAAACAAACAGATATGGGTAAAAACGTATGGAAACGGATGAAAAAGGACTAAACATGTAAATCGTGTTGTTGGATTAGTTCGGTCTCAATAAATCGGTTATAATTTTATTTGGGTCATAACACATGCATAAAACACGTGTAAAAACAAACAGAAATGGGTAAAAACGTATGGAAACAGATGAAAAGGGACTAAATGGGTATATCGTGTTGTTGGATTAGTTCGGTCTCATTAAATCGGTTATAATTTTATTCGGGTCATAACACATGCATAAAAAACGTGTTAAAAGGAATAGAAAATGGGTAAAAACATATGGAAACGGATGAAAAGGGACTAAACGTGTAAATCGTGTTGTTGGATTAGTTCGGTCTCATTAAATCGGTTATAATTTTATTCGGGTCATAACACATGCATAAAAAACGTGTAAAAACAAACAGAAATGGGTAAAAACGTATGGAAACGGATGAAAATGGACTAAACGTGTAAATCGTGTTGTTGGATTAGATCTGTCTCATTAAACCGGTTATAATTTTATTCGGGTCATAACACATGCATAAAAAACGTGTAAAAACAAATAGAAAATGGGTAAAAACTTATGGAAACGGATGAAAAGGGACTAAACGTGTAAATCGTGTTGTTGGATTAGTTCGATCTCAATAAATCGGTTATAATTTTATTCGGGTCATAATACAAGCATAAAAAACGTGTAAAAACAAACAGAAGTGGGTAAAAATGTATGGAAACAGATGAAAAGGACTAAACGTGTAAATCGTGTTGTTGGATTAGTTCGGTCTCATTAAATCGGTTATTTTTTATTCGGTTCATAACACATGCATAAAAAACGTGTAAAAACAAACAGATATGGGTAAAAACGTATGGAAACGGATGAAAAGGGACTAAACATGTAAATCGTGTTGTTGGATTAGTTCGGTCTCAATAAATCGGTTATAATTTTATTCGGGTCATAACACATGCATAAAACACGTGTAAAAACTAACAGAAATGGGTAAAAACGTATGGAAACGGATGAAAAGGGACTAAATGTGTATATCGTGTTGTTGGATTAGTTCGGTCTCATTAAATCGGTTATAATTTTATTCGGGTCATAACACATGCATAAAAAACGTGTAAAAATAAACAGAAATGGGTAAAAACGTATGGAAACGGATGAAAATGGACTAAACGTGTAAATCGTGTTGTTGGATTAGATCTGTCTCATTAAACCGGTTATAATTTTATTCGAGTCATAACACATGCATAAAAAACGTGTAAAAATAAATAGAAAATGGGTAAAAACATATGGAAACGGATGAAAAGGGACTAAACGTGTAAATCGTGTTGTTGGATTAGTTCGATCTCAATAAATCGGTTATAATTTTATTCGGGTCATAATACAAGCATAAAAAACGTATAAAAACAAACAGAAGTGGGTAAAAATGTATGGAAACAGATGAAAAGGACTAAACGTGTAAATCGTGTTGTTGGATTAGTTCGGTCTCATTAAATCGGTTATTTTTTTATTCGGGTCATAACACATGCATAAAAAACGTGTAAAAACAAACAGATATGGGTAAAAACGTATGGAAACGGATGAAAAGGGACTAAACATGTAAATCGTGCTGTTGGATTAGTTCGGTCTCAATAAATCGGTTATAATTTTATTCGGGTCATAACACATGCATAAAACACGTGTAAAAAACTAACAGAAATGGGTAAAAACGTATGGAAACGGATGAAAAGGGACTAAATGTGTATATCGTGTTGTTGGATTAGTTCGGTCTCATTAAATCGGTTATAATTTTATTCGGGTCATAACACATGCATAAAAAACGTGTAAAAAGAAATAGAAAATGGGTAAAAACATATGGAAACGGATGATAAGGGACTAAACGTGTAAATCGTGTTGTTGGATTAGTTCGATCTCATTAAATCGGTTATAATTTTATTCAGGTCATAACACATGCATAAAAAACGTGTAAAAACAAACAGAAATGGGTAAAAACGTATGGAAACGGATGAAAATGGACTAAACGTGTAAATCGTGTTGTTGGATTAGATCTGTCTCATTAAACCGGTTATAATTTTATTCGGGTCATAACACATGCATAAAAAACGTGTAAAAACAAATAGAAAATGGGTAAAAATATATGGAAACGGATGAAAAGGGACTAAACGTGTAAATCGTGTTGTTGGATTAGTTCGATCTCAATAAATCGGTTATAATTTTATTCGGGTCATAATACAAGCATAAAAAACGTGTAAAAACAAACAGAAGTGGGTAAAAATGTATGGAAACGGATGAAAAGGACTAAACGTGTAAATCGTGTTGTTGGATTAGTTCGGTCTCATTAAATCGGTTATTTTTTTATTCGGGTTATAACACATGCATAAAAACGTGTAAAAACAAATAGAAGTGGGTAAAAACTTATGGAAATGGATGAAAAGGACTAAACGTGTAAATCGTGTTGTTGGATTAGTTCGGTCTCATTAAATCGGTTATTTTTTTATTTGGGTCATAACACATGCATAAAAAACGTGTAAAAACAAACACATATGGGTAACAACGTATGCAAACGGATGAAAAGGGACTAAACGTGTAAATCGTGTAGTTGGATTAGTTCGGCCTAAATAAATCGGTTATAATTTTATTCGGGTCATAACACATTATAAAAAACGTGTAAAAACAAACAGAAATGGGTAAAAACGTATGGAAACGGATGAAAATGGTCTAAACGTGTAAATCGTGTTGTTGGATTAGATCTGTCTCATTAAACCGGATATAATTTTATTCGGGTCATAACACATGCATAAAAAATGTGTAAAAACAAATAGAAAATGGGTAAAAATATATGGAAACGGATGAAAAGGGACTAAACGTGTAAATCGTGTTGTTGGATTAGTTCGATCTCAATAAATCGGTTATAATTTTATTCGGGTCATAATACAAGCATAAAAAACGTGTAAAAACAAACAGAAGTGGGTAAAAATGTATGGAAACGGATGAAAAGGACTAAACGTGTAAATCGTGTTGTTGGATTAGTTCGGTCTCATTAAATCGGTTATTTTTTTATTCGGGTTATAACACATGCATAAAAACGTGTAAAAACAAATAGAAAATGGGTAAAAACATATGGAAACGGATGAAAAGGGACTAAACGTGTAAATCGTGTTGTTGGATTAGTTCGATCTCAATAAATCGGTTATAATTTTATTCGGGTCATAATACAAGCATAAAAAACGTGTAAAAACAAACAGAAGTGGGTAAAAATGTATGGAAACAGATGAAAAGGACTAAACGTGTAAATCGTGTTGTTGGATTAGTTCGGTCTCATTAAATCGGTTATTTTTTATTCGGTTCATAACACATGCATAAAAAACGTGTAAAAACAAACAGATATGGGTAAAAACGTATGGAAACGGATGAAAAGGGACTAAACATGTAAATCGTGTTGTTGGATTTGTTCGGTCTCAATAAATCGGTTATAATTTTATTCGGGTCATAACACATGCATAAAACACGTATAAAAACTAACAGAAATGGGTAAAAACGTATGGAAACGGATGAAAAGGGACTAAATGTGTATATCGTGTTGTTGGATTAGTTCGGTCTCATTAAATCGGTTATAATTTTATTCGGGTCATAACACATGCATAAAAAACGTGTAAAAATAAACAGAAATGGGTAAAAACGTATGGAAACGGATGAAAATGGACTAAACGTGTAAATCGTGTTGTTGGATTAGATCTGTCTCATTAAACCGGTTATAATTTTATTCGAGTCATAACACATGCATAAAAAACGTGTAAAAACAAATAGAAAATGGGTAAAAACATATGGAAACGGATGAAAAGGGACTAAACGTGTAAATCGTGTTGTTGGATTAGTTCGATCTCAATAAATCGGTTATAATTTTATTCGGGTCATAATACAAGCATAAAAAACGTGTAAAAACAAACAGAAGTGGGTAAAAATGTATGGAAACAGATGAAAAGGACTAAACGTGTAAATCGTGTTGTTGGATTATTTCGGTCTCATTAAATCGGTTATTTTTTTTATTCGGGTCATAACACATGCATAAAAAACGTGAAAGAACAAACAGATATGGGTAAAAACGTATGGAAACGGATGAAAAGGGACTAAACATGTAAATCGTGCTGTTGGATTAGTTCGGTCTCAATAAATCGGTTATAATTTTATTCGGGTCATAACACATGCATAAAACACGTGTAAAAACTAACAGAAATGGGTAAAAACGTATGGAAACGGATGAAAAGGGACTAAATGTGTATATCGTGTTGTTGGATTAGTTCGGTCTCATTAAATCGGTTATAATTTTATTCGGGTCATAACACATGCATAAAAAACGTGTAAAAAGAAATAGAAAATGGGTAAAAACATATGGAAACGGATGATAAGGGACTAAACGTGTAAATCGTGTTGTTGGATTAGTTCGATCTCATTAAATCGGTTATAATTTTATTCAGGTCATAACACATGCATAAAAAACGTGTAAAAACAAACAGAAATGGGTAAAAACGTATGGAAACGGATGAAAATGGACTAAACGTGTAAATCGTGTTGTTGGATTAGATCTGTCTCATTAAACCGGTTATAATTTTATTCGGGTCATAACACATGCATAAAAAACGTGTAAAAACAAATAGAAAATGGGTAAAAATATATGGAAACGGATGAAAAGGGACTAAACGTGTAAATCGTGTTGTTGGATTAGTTCGATCTCAATAAATCGGTTATAATTTTATTCGGGTCATAATACAAGCATAAAAAACGTGTAAAAACAAACAGAAGTGGGTAAAAATGTATGGAAACGGATGAAAAGGATTAAACGTGTAAATCGTGTTGTTGGATTAGTTCGGTCTCATTAAATCGGTTATTTTTTTATTCGGGTTATAACACATGCATAAAAACGTGTAAAAACAAATAGAAGTGGGTAAAAACTTATGGAAATGGATGAAAAGGACTAAACGTGTAAATCGTGTTGTTGGATTAGTTCGGTCTCATTAAATCGGTTATTTTTTTATTTGGGTCATAACACATGCATAAAAAACGTGTAAAAACAAACACATATGGGTAACAACGTATGCAAACGGATGAAAAGGGACTAAACGTGTAAATCGTGTAGTTGGATTAGTTCGGCCTAAATAAATCGGTTATAATTTTATTCGGGTCATAACACATCATAAAAAACGTGTAAAAACAAACAGAAATGGGTAAAAACGTATGGAAACGGATGAAAATGGTCTAAACGTGTAAATCGTGTTGTTGGATTAGATCTGTCTCATTAAACCGGTTATAATTTTATTCGGGTCATAACACATGCATAAAAAACGTGTAAAAACAAATAGAAAATGGGTAAAAATATATGGAAACGGATGAAAAGGGACTAAACGTGTAAATCGTGTTGTTGGATTAGTTCGATCTCAATAAATCGGTTATAATTTTATTCGGGTCATAATACAAGCATAAAAAACGTGTAAAAACAAACAGAAGTGGGTAAAAATGTATGGAAACGGATGAAAAGGACTAAACGTGTAAATCGTGTTGTTGGATTAGTTCGGTCTCATTAAATCGGTTATTTTTTTATTCGGGTTATAACACATGCATAAAAACGTGTAAAAACAAATAGAAAATGGGTAAAAACATATGGAAACGGATGAAAAGGGACTAAACGTGTAAATCGTGTTGTTGGATTAGTTCGATCTCAATAAATCGGTTATAATTTTATTCGGGTCATAATACAAGCATAAAAAACGTGTAAAAACAAACAGAAGTGGGTAAAAATGTATGGAAACAGATGAAAAGGACTAAACGTGTAAATCGTGTTGTTGGATTAGTTCGGTCTCATTAAATCGGTTATTTTTTATTCGGTTCATAACACATGCATAAAAAACGTGTAAAAACAAACAGATATGGGTAAAAACGTATGGAAACGGATGAAAAGGGACTAAACATGTAAATCGTGTTGTTGGATTTGTTCGGTCTCAATAAATCGGTTATAATTTTATTCGGGTCATAACACATGCATAAAACACGTGTAAAAACTAACAGAAATGGGTAAAAACGTATGGAAACGGATGAAAAGGGACTAAATGTGTATATCGTGTTGTTGGATTAGTTCGGTCTCATTAAATCGGTTATAATTTTATTCGGGTCATAACACATGCATAAAAAACGTGTAAAAATAAACAGAAATGGGTAAAAACGTATGGAAACGGATGAAAATGGACTAAACGTGTAAATCGTGTTGTTGGATTAGATCTGTCTCATTAAACCGGTTATAATTTTATTCGAGTCATAACACATGCATAAAAAACGTGTAAAAACAAATAGAAAATGGGTAAAAACATATGGAAACGGATGAAAAGGGACTAAACGTGTAAATCGTGTTGTTGGATTAGTTCGATCTCAATAAATCGGTTATAATTTTATTCGGGTCATAATACAAGCATAAAAAACGTGTAAAAACAAACAGAAGTGGGTAAAAATGTATGGAAACAGATGAAAAGGACTAAACGTGTAAATCGTGTTGTTGGATTAGTTCGGTCTCATTAAATCGGTTATTTTTTTATTCGGGTCATAACACATGCATAAAAAACGTGTAAAAACAAACAGATATGGGTAAAAACGTATGGAAACGGATGAAAAGGGACTAAACATGTAAATCGTGCTGTTGGATTAGTTCGGTCTCAATAAATCGGTTATAATTTTATTCGGGTCATAACACATGCATAAAACACGTGTAAAAACTAACAGAAATGGGTAAAAACGTATGGAAACGGATGAAAAGGGACTAAATGTGTATATCGTGTTGTTGGATTAGTTCGGTCTCATTAAATCGGTTATAATTTTATTCGGGTCATAACACATGCATAAAAAACGTGTAAAAAGAAATAGAAAATGGGTAAAAACATATGGAAACGGATGATAAGGGACTAAACGTGTAAATCGTGTTGTTGGATTAGTTCGATCTCATTAAATCGGTTATAATTTTATTCAGGTCATAACACATGCATAAAAAACGTGTAAAAACAAACAGAAATCGGTAAAAACGTTTGGAAACGGATGAAAATGGACTAAACGTGTAAATCGTGTTGTTGGATTAGATCTGTCTCATTAAACCGGTTATAATTTTATTCGGGTCATAACACATGCATAAAAAACGTGTAAAAACAAATAGAAAATGGGTAAAAATATATGGAAACGGATGCAAAGGGACTAAACGTGTAAATCGTGTTGTTGGATTAGTTCGATCTCAATAAATCGGTTATAATTTTATTCGGGTCATAATACAAGCATAAAAAACGTGTAAAAACAAACAGAAGTGGGTAAAAATGTATGGAAACGGATGAAAAGGACTAAACGTGTAAATCGTGTTGTTGGATTAGTTCGGTCTCATTAAATCGGTTATTTTTTTATTCGGGTTATAACACATGCATAAAAACGTGTAAAAACAAATAGAAGTGGGTAAAAACTTATGGAAATGGATGAAAAGGACTAAACGTGTAAATCGTGTTGTTGGATTAGTTCGGTCTCATTAAATCGGTTATTTTTTTATTTGGGTCATAACACATGCATAAAAAACGTGTAAAAACAAACACATATGGGTAACAACGTATGCAAACGGATGAAAAGGGACTAAACGTGTAAATCGTGTAGTTGGATTAGTTCGGCCTAAATAAATCGGTTATAATTTTATTCGGGTCATAACACATCATAAAAAACGTGTAAAAACAAACAGAAATGGGTAAAAACGTATGGAAACGGATGAAAATGGTCTAAACGTGTAAATCGTGTTGTTCGATTAGATCTGTCTCATTAAACCGGTTATAATTTTATTCGGGTCATAACACATGCATAAAAAACGTGTAAAAACAAATAGAAAATGGGTAAAAATATATGGAAACGGATGAAAAGGGACTAAACGTGTAAATCGTGTTGTTGGATTAGTTCGATCTCAATAAATCGGTTATAATTTTATTCGGGTCATAATACAAGCATAAAAAACGTGTAAAAACAAACAGAAGTGGGTAAAAATGTATGGAAACGGATGAAAAGGACTAAACGTGTAAATCGTGTTGTTGGATTAGTTCGGTCTCATTAAATCGGTTATTTTTTTATTCGGGTTATAACACATGCATAAAAACGTGTAAAAACAAATAGAAGTGGGTAAAAACTTATGGAAATGGATGAAAAGGACTAAACGTGTAAATCGTGTTGTTGGATTAGTTCGGTCTCATTAAATCGGTTATTTTTTTATTTGGGTCATAACACATGCATAAAAAACGTGTAAAAACAAACACATATGGGTAACAACGTATGCAAACGGATGAAAAGGGACTAAACGTGTAAATCGTGTAGTTGGATTAGTTCGGCCTAAATAAATCGGATATAATTTTATTCGGGTCATAACACATCATAAAAAACGTGTAAAAACAAACAGAAATGGGTAAAAACGTATGGAAACGGATGAAAATGGTCTAAACGTGTAAATCGTGTTGTTGGATTAGATCTGTCTCATTAAACCGGTTATAATTTTATTCGGGTCATAACACATGCATAAAAAACGTGTAAAAACAAATAGAAAATGGGTAAAAATATATGGAAACGGATGAAAAGGGACTAAACGTGTAAATCGTGTTGTTGGATTAGTTCGATCTCAATAAATCGGTTATAATTTTATTCGGGTCATAATACAAGCATAAAAAACGTGTAAAAACAAACAGAAGTGGGTAAAAATGTATGGAAACGGATGAAAAGGACTAAACGTGTAAATCGTGTTGTTGGATTAGTTCGGTCTCATTAAATCGGTTATTTTTTTATTCGGGTTATAACACATGCATAAAAACGTGTAAAAACAAATAGAAGTGGGTAAAAACTTATGGAAATGGATGAAAAGGACTAAACGTGTAAATCGTGTTGTTGGATTAGTTCGGTCTCATTAAATCGGTTATTTTTTTATTTGGGTCATAACACATGCATAAAAAACGTGTAAAAACAAACACATATGGGTAACAACGTATGCAAACGGATGAAAAGGGACTAAACGTGTAAATCGTGTAGTTGGATTAGTTCGGCCTAAATAAATCGGTTATAATTTTATTCGGGTCATAACACATCATAAAAAACGTGTAAAAACAAACAGAAATGGGTAAAAACGTATGGAAACGGATGAAAATGGTCTAAACGTGTAAATCGTGTTGTTGGATTAGTTCGGTCTCATTAAATCGGTTATAATTTTATTCGGGTCATAACACATGCATAAAAAACGTGTAAAAACAAATAGAAAATGGGTAAAAACGTATGGAAACGGATGAAAAGGGACTAAACGTGTAAATCGTGTTGTTGGATTAGTTCGGTCTCATTAAATCGGTTATAATTTTATTCGGGTCATAATACAAGCATAAAAAACGTGTAAAAAACAAACAGAAATCGGTAAAAATGTATGGAAACGGATGAAAAGGGACTAAACGTGTAAATCGTGTTGTTGGATTGGTTCGGTCTCATTAAATCGATTATAATTTTATTCGGGTCATAACACATGCATAAAAAACGTGTAAAAACAAACAGAAATCGGTAAAAACGTATGGAAACGGATGAAAAGGGACTAAATGTGTAAATCGTGTTGTTGGATTAGTTCGGTCTCATTAAATCGGTTATAATTTTATTCGGGTCATAACACATGCATAAATAACGTGTAAAAACAAACAGAAATGGGTAAAAACGTATGGAAACGGATGAAAAGGGACTAAACGTGTAAATCATGTTGTTGGATTAGTTCGGTCTCATTAAATCGGTTATAATTTTATTCGGGTCATAACACATGCATAAAAAACGTGTAAAAACAAACAGAAATCGGTAAAAATGTATGGAAACGGATGAAAAGGGACTAAACGTGTAAATCGTGTTGTTGGATTGGTTCGGTCTCATTAAATCGATTATAATTTTATTCGGGTCATAACACATGCATAAAAAACGTGTAAAAACAAACAGAAATCGGTAAAAACGTATGGAAACGGATGAAAAGGGACTAAATGTGTAAATCGTGTTGTTGGATTAGTTCGGTCTCATTAAATCGGTTATAATTTTATTCGGGTCATAACACATGTATAAAAAACGTGTAAAAACAAATAGAAAATGGGTAAAAACATATGGAAACGGATGAAAAGGGACTAAACGTGTAAATCATGTTGTTGGATTAGTTCGGTCTCATTAAATCGGTTATAATTTTATTCGGGTCATAACACATGCATAAAAAACGTGTAAAAACAAACAGAAATCGGTAAAAATGTATGGAAACGGATGAAAAGGGACTAAACGTGTAAATCGTGTTGTTGGATTGGTTCGGTCTCATTAAATCGATTATAATTTTATTCGGGTCATAACACATGCATAAAAAACGTGTAAAAACAAACAGAAATCGGTAAAAACGTATGGAAACGGATGAAAAGGGACTAAATGTGTAAATCGTGTTGTTGGATTAGTTCGGTCTCATTAAATCGGTTATAATTTTATTCGGGTCATAACACATGTATAAAAAACGTGTAAAAACAAACAGAAGTGGGTAAAAACATATGGAAACGGATGAAAATGGACTAAACGTGTAAATCGTGTTGTTGGATTAGATCTGTCTCATTAAATCGGTTATAATTTTATTCGGGTCATAACACATGCATAAAAAACGTGTAAAAACAAATAGAAAATGGGTAAAAACATATGGAAACGGATGGAAAGGGACTAAACGTGTAAATCGTGTTGTTGGATTAGTTCGATCTCAATAAATCGGTTATAATTTTATTCGGGTCATAATACAAGCATAAAAAACGTGTAAAAATAAACAGAAGTGGGTAAAAATGTATGGAAACGGATGAAAAGGACTAAACGTGTAAATCATGTTGTTGGATTAGTTCGGTCTCATTAAATCGGTTATTTTTTTATTTGGGTAATAACACATGCATAAAAAACGTGTAAAAACAAACAGAAATGGGTAAAAACGTATGGAAACGGATGAAAAGGGACTAAACGTGTAAATCATGTTGTTGGATTAGTTCGGTCTCATTAAATCGGTTATAATTTTATTCGGGTCATAACACATGCATAAAAAACGTGTAAAAACAAACAGAAATGGGTAAAAACGTATGGAAACGGATGAAAAGGGACTAAATGTGTAAATCGTGTTGTTGGATTAGTTCGGTCTCATTAAATCGATTATAATTTTATTCGGGTCATAACACATGCATAAAAAACGTGTAAAAACAAACAGAAATCGGTAAAAACGTATGGAAACGGATGAAAAGGGACTAAACGTGTAAATCATGTTGTTGGATTAGTTCGGTCTCATTAAATCGGTTATAATTTTATTCGGGTCATAACACATGCATAAAAAACGTGTAAAAACAAACAGAAATCGGTAAAAATGTATGGAAACGGATGAAAAGGGACTAAACGTGTAAATCGTGTTGTTGGATTGGTTCGGTCTCATTAAATCGATTATAATTTTATTCGGGTCATAACACATGCATAAAAAACGTGTAAAAACAAACAGAAATCGGTAAAAACGTATGGAAACGGATGAAAAGGGACTAAATGTGTAAATCGTGTTGTTGGATTAGTTCGGTCTCATTAAATCGGTTATAATTTTATTCGGGTCATAACACATGTATAAAAAACGTGTAAAAACAAACAGAAGTGGGTAAAAACATATGGAAACGGATGAAAATGGACTAAACGTGTAAATCGTGTTGTTGGATTAGATCTGTCTCATTAAATCGGTTATAATTTTATTCGGGTCATAACACATGCATAAAAAACGTGTAAAAACAAATAGAAAATGGGTAAAAACATATGGAAACGGATGGAAAGGGACTAAACGTGTAAATCGTGTTGTTGGATTAGTTCGATCTCAATAAATCGGTTATAATTTTATTCGGGTCATAATACAAGCATAAAAAACGTGTAAAAATAAACAGAAGTGGGTAAAAATGTATGGAAACGGATGAAAAGGACTAAACGTGTAAATCATGTTGTTGGATTAGTTCGGTCTCATTAAATCGGTTATTTTTTTATTTGGGTCATAACACATGCATAAAAAACGTGTAAAAACAAACAGAAATGGGTAAAAACGTATGGAAACGGATGAAAAGGGACTAAACGTGTAAATCATGTTGTTGGATTAGTTCGGTCTCATTAAATCGGTTATAATTTTATTCGGGTCATAACACATGCATAAAAAACGTGTAAAAACAAACAGAAATCGGTAAAAATGTATGGAAACGGATGAAAAGGGACTAAACGTGTAAATCGTGTTGTTGGATTGATTCGGTCTCATTAAATCGATTATAATTTTATTCGGGTCATAACACATGCATAAAAAACGTGTAAAAACAAACAGAAATCGGTAAAAACGTATGGAAACGGATGAAATGGGACTAAATGTGTAAATCGTGTTGTTGGATTAGTTCGGTCTCATTAAATCGGTTATAATTTTATTCGGGTCATAACACATGTATAAAAAACGTGTAAAAACGAATAGAAAATGGGTAAAAACATATGGAAACGGATGAAAAGGGACTAAACGTGTAAATCATGTTGTTGGATTAGTTCGGTCTCATTAAATCGATTATAATTTTATTCGGGTCATAACACATGCATAAAAAACGTGTAAAACCAAACAGAAATAGGTAAAAACGTATGGAAACGGATGAAAAGGGACTAAACGAGTATATCGTGTTGTTGGATTAGTTCGGTCTCATTAAATCGGTTATAATTTTATTCGGGTCATAACACATGCATAAAAAACGTGTAAAAACAAACAGAAATGGGTAAAAACGTATGGAAACGGATGAAAAGGACTAAACGTGTAAATCGTGTTGTTGGATTAGTTCGGTCTAAATAAATCGGTTATAATTTTATTCGGGTCATAACACATGCATAAAAAACGTGTAAAAAGAAATTGAAAATGGGTAAAAACATATGGAAACGGATGAAAATGGACTAAACGTGTAAATCGTGTTGTTGGATTAGTTCGGTCTCATTAAATCAGTTATAATTTTATTCGGGTCATTACACATGCATAAAAAATGTGTAAAAACAAACAGAAATGGGTAAAAACGTATGGAAACGGATAAAAATGGACTAAACGTGTAAATCGTGTTGTTGGATTAGATCGGTCTCATTAAACCGGTTATAATTTTATTCGGGTCATAACACATGCATAAAAAAACGTGTAAAAACAAATATAAAATGGGTAAAAACATATGGAAACGGATGAAAAGGGACTAAACGTGTAAATCGAATTGTTGGATTAGTTCGATCTCAATAAATCGGTTATAATTTTATTCGGGTCAAACTACATGCATAAAAAACGTGTAAATACAAACAGAAGTGGGTAAAAACGTATGGAAACGGATGAAAAGGACTAAACGTGTAAATCGTGTTGTTGGATTAGTTCGGTCTCATTAAATCGGTTATTTTTTTATTCGGGTCATAACACATGCATAAAAAACGTGTAAAAATAAACAGATATGGGTAAAAACGTATGGAAACGGATGAAAAGGACTAAACGTGTAAATCGTGTTGTTGGATTAGTTCGGTCTCTTTAAATCAGTTATTTTTTTATTCGGGTCATAACACATGCATAAAAAACGTGTAAAAACAAACAGATATGGGTAAAAACGTATGGAAACGGATGAAAAGGGACTAAACATGTAAATCGTGTTGTTGGATTAGTTCGGTCTCAATAAATCGGTTATAATTTTATTCGGGTCATACTACATGCATAAAAAACGTGTAAAAACAAACAGAAGTGGGTAAAAATGTATGGAAACGGATGAAAAGGACTAAACGTGTAAATCGTGTTGTTGGATTAGTTCGGTCTCATTAAATCGGTTATTTTTTTATTCGGGTTATAACACATGCATAAAAAACGGGTAAAAACAAATAGAAATGGGTAAAAACTTATGGAAATGGATGAAAAGGACTAAATGTGTAAATCGTGTTGTTGGATTAGTTCGGTCTCATTAAATCGGTTATTTTTTTATTTGGGTCATAACACATGCATAAAAAACGTGTAAAAACAAACAGATATGGGTAAGAACATATGGAAACGGATGAAAAGGGACTAAACGTGTAAATCGTGTAGTTGGATTAGTTCGGCCTCAATAAATCGGTTATAATTTTATTCGGGTCATAACACATGCATAAAAAACGTGTAAAAACAAACAGAAATGGGTAAAAACGTATGGAAACGGATGAAAATGGACTAAACGTGTAAATCGTGTTGTTGGATTAGTTCGGTCTCATTAAATCGGTTATAATTTTATTCGGGTCATAACACATGCATAAATAACGTGTAAAAACAAACAGAAATGGGTAAAAACGTATGGAAACGGATGAAAAGGGACTAAACGTGTAAATCATGTTGTTGGATTAGTTCGGTCTCATTAAATCGGTTATAATTTTATTCGGGTCATAACACATGCATAAAAAACGTGTAAAAACAAACAGAAATCGGTAAAAATGTATGGAAACGGATGAAAAGGGACTAAACGTGTAAATCGTGTTGTTGGATTGGTTCGGTCTCATTAAATCGATTATAATTTTATTCGGGTCATAACACATGCATAAAAAACGTGTAAAAACAAACAGAAATCGGTAAAAACGTATGGAAACGGATGAAAAGGGACTAAATGTGTAAATCGTGTTGTTGGATTAGTTCGGTCTCATTAAATCGGTTATAATTTTATTCGGGTCATAACACATGTATAAAAAACGTGTAAAAACAAATAGAAAATGGGTAAAAACATATGGAAACGGATGAAAAGGGACTAAACGTGTAAATCATGTTGTTGGATTAGTTCGGTCTCATTAAATCGGTTATAATTTTATTCGGGTCATAACACATGCATAAAAAACGTGTAAAACCAAACAGAAATAGGTAAAAACGTATGGAAACGGATGAAAAGGGACTAAACGTGTATATCGTGTTGTTGGATTAGTTCGGTCTCATTAAATCGGTTATAATTTTATTCGGGTCATAACACATGCATAAAAAACGTGTAAAAACAAACAGAAATGGGTAAAAACGTATGGAAACGGATGAAAAGCACTAAACGTGTAAATCGTGTTGTTGGATTAGTTCGGTCTGAATAAATCGGTTATAATTTTATTCGGGTCTTAACACATGCATAAAAAACGTGTAAAAGAAATAGAAAATGGGTAAAAACATATGGAAACGGATGAAAATGGACTAAACGTGTAAATCGTGTTGTTGGATTAGTTCGGTCTCATTAAATCAGTTATAATTTTATTCGGGTCATTACACATGCATAAAAAACGTGTAAAAACAAACAGAAATGGGTAAAAAAGTTTGGAAACGGATAAAAATGGACTAAACGTGTAAATCGTGTTGTTGGATTAGATCGGTCTCATTAAACCGGTTATAATTTTATTCGGGTCATAACACATGCATAAAAAACGTGTAAAAACAAATATAAAATGGGTAAAAACATATGGAAACGGATGAAAAGGGACTAAACGTGTAAATCGAGTTGTTGGATTAGTTCGATCTCAATAAATCGGTTATAATTTTATTCGGGTCATATTACATGCATAAAAAACGTGTAAAAACAAACAGAAGTGGGTAAAAACGTATGGAAACGGATGAAAAGGACTAAACGTGTAAATCGTGTTGTTGGATTAGTTCAGTCTCTTTAAATCGGTTATTTTTTTATTCGGGTCATAACACATGCATAAAAAACGTGTAAAAACAAACAGATATGGGTAAAAACGTATGGAAACGGATGAAAAGGGACTAAACATGTAAATCGTGTTGTTGGATTAATTCGGTCTCAATAAATCTGTTATAATTTTATTCGGGTCATAACACATGCATAAAACACATGTAAAAACAAACAGAAATGGGTAAAAACGTATGGAAACGGATGAAAAGGGACTAAATGTGTATATCGTGTTGTTGGATTAGTTCGGTCTCATTAAATCGGTTATAATTTTATTCAGGTCATAACACATTCATAAAAAACGTGTAAAAAGAAATAGAAAATGGGTAAAAACATATGGTAACGGATGAAAAGGGACTAAACGTGTAAATTGTGTTGTTGGATTAGTTCGGTCTCATTAAATCGGTTATAATTTTATTCGGGTCATAACACATGCATAAAAAACGTGTAAAAACAAACAGAAATGGGTAAACACGTATGGAAACGGATGAAAATGGACTAAACGTGTAAATCGTGTTGTTGGATTAGATTGGTCTAATTAAACCGGTTATAATTTTATTCGGGTCATAACACATGCATAAAAAACGTGTAAAAACAAATATAAAATGGGTAAAAACATATGGAAACGGATGAAAAGGGACTAAACGTGTAAATCTAGTTGTTGGATTAATTCGATCTCAATAAATCGTTTATAATTTTATTCGGGTCAAACTACATGCATAAAAAACGTGTAAATACAAACAAAAGTGGGTAAAAACGTATGGAAACGGATGAAAAGGACTAAACGTGTAAATCGTGTTGTTGGATTAGTTCGGTCTCTTTAAATCAGTTATTTTTTTATTCGGGTCATAACACATGCATAAAAAACGTGTAAAAACAAACAGATATGGGTAAAACGTATGGAAATGGATGAAAAGGGACTAAACATGTAAATCGTGTTGTTGGATTAGTTCGGTCTCAATAAATCGGTTATAATTTTATTCGGGTCATACTACATGCATAAAAAACGTGTAAAAACAAACAGAAGTGGGTAAAAATGTATGGAAACGGATGAAAAGGACTAAACGTGTAAATCGTGTTGTTGGATTAGTTCGGTCTCATTAAATCGGTTATTTTTTTATTCGGGTTATAACACATGCATAAAAAACGGGTAAAAACAAATAGAAATGGGTAAAAACTTATGGAAATGGATGAAAAGGACTAAATGTGTAAATCGTGTTGTTGGATTAGTTCGGTCTCATTAAATCGGTTATTTTTTTATTTGGGTCATAACACATGCATAAAAAACGTGTAAAAAAAACAGATATGTGTAAGAATGTATGGAAACGGATGAAAAGGGACTAAACGTGTAAATCGTGTAGTTGGATTAGTTCGGCCTCAATAAATCGGTTATAATTTTATTCGGGTCATAACACATGCATAAAAAACGTGTAAAAACAAACAGAAATGGGTAAAAACGTATGGAAACGGATGAAAATGGACTAAACGTGTAAATCATGTTGTTGGATTAGTTCGGTCTCATTAAATCGGTTATAATTTTATTCGGGTCATAACACATGCATAAAAAACGTGTAAAAACAAACAGAAATGGGTAAAAACATATGGAAACGGATGAAAAGGGACTAAACGTGTAAATCGTGTTGTTGGATTAGTTCGGTCTCATTAAATCGGTTATAATTTTATTCGGGTCATAACACATGCATAAAAAACGTGTAAAAACAAACAGAAATCGGTAAAAATGTATGGAAACGGATGAAAAGGGACTAAACGTGTAAATCATGTTGTTGGATTAGTTCGGTCTCATTAAATCGATTATAATTTTATTCGGGTCATAACACATGCATAAAAAACGTGTAAAAACAAACAGAAATCAGTAAAAACGTATGGAAACGGATGAAAAGGGACTAAATGTGTAAATCGTGTTGTTGGATTAGTTCGGTCTCAATAAATCAGTTATAATTTTATTCGGGTCATAACACATGCATAAAAAACGTGTAAAAACAAACAGAAATGGGTAAAAACGTATGGAAACGGATGAAAAGGGACTAAACGTGTAAATCGTGTTGTTGGATTAGTTCGGTCTCATTAAATCGGTTATAATTTTATTCGGGTCATAACACATGCATAAAAAACGTGTAAAAACAAACAGAAATCGGTAAAAATGTATGGAAACGGATGAAAAGGGACTAAACGTGTAAATCGTGTTGTTGGATTAGTTCGGTCTGATTAAATCGATTATAATTTTATTCGGGTCATAACACATGCATAAAAAACGTGTAAAAACAAACAGAAATCAGTAAAAACGTATGGAAACGGATGAAAAGGGACTAAATGTGTAAATCGTGTTGTTGGATTAATTCGGTCTCAATAAATCAGTTATAATTTTATTCGGGTCATAACACATGCATAAAACACATGTAAAAACAAACAGAAATGGGTAAAAACGTATGGAAACGGATGAAAAGGGACTAAATGTGTATATCGTGTTGTTGGATTAGTTCGGTCTCATTAAATCGGTTATAATTTTATTCAGGTCATAACACATTCATAAAAAACGTGTAAAAAGAAATAGAAAATGGGTAAAAACATATGGTAACGGATGAAAAGGGACTAAACGTGTAAATTGTGTTGTTGGATTAGTTCGGTCTCATTAAATCGGTTATAATTTTATTCGGGTCATAACACATGCATAAAAAACGTGTAAAAACAAACAGAAATGGGTAAACACGTATGGAAACGGATGAAAATGGACTAAACGTGTAAATCGTGTTGTTGGATTAGATTGGTCTAATTAAACCGGTTATAATTTTATTCGGGTCATAACACATGCATAAAAAACGTGTAAAAACAAATATAAAATGGGTAAAAACATATGGAAACGGATGAAAAGGGACTAAACGTGTAAATCTAGTTGTTGGATTAATTCGATCTCAATAAATCGTTTATAATTTTATTCGGGTCAAACTACATGCATAAAAAACGTGTAAATACAAACAAAAGTGGGTAAAAACGTATGGAAACGGATGAAAAGGACTAAACGTGTAAATCGTGTTGTTGGATTAGTTCGGTCTCTTTAAATCAGTTATTTTTTTATTCGGGTCATAACACATTCATAAAAAACGTGTAAAAACAAACAGATATGGGTAAAAACGTATGGAAATGGATGAAAAGGGACTAAACATGTAAATCGTGTTGTTGGATTAGTTCGGTCTCAATAAATCGGTTATAATTTTATTCGGGTCATACTACATGCATAAAAAACGTGTAAAAACAAACAGAAGTGGGTAAAAATGTATGGAAACGGATGAAAAGGACTAAACGTGTAAATCGTGTTGTTGGATTAGTTCGGTCTCATTAAATCGGTTATTTTTTTATTCGGGTTATAACACATGCATAAAAAACGGGTAAAAACAAATAGAAATGGGTAAAAACTTATGGAAATGGATGAAAAGGACTAAATGTGTAAATCGTGTTGTTGGATTAGTTCGGTCTCATTAAATCGGTTATTTTTTTATTTGGGTCATAACACATGCATAAAAAACGTGTAAAAAAAACAGATATGGGTAAGAATGTATGGAAACGGATGAAAAGGGACTAAACGTGTAAATCGTGTAGTTGGATTAGTTCGGCCTCAATAAATCGGTTATAATTTTATTCGGGTCATAACACATGCATAAAAAACGTGTAAAAACAAACAGAAATGGGTAAAAACGTATGGAAACGGATGAAAATGGACTAAACGTGTAAATCATGTTGTTGGATTAGTTCGGTCTCATTAAATCGGTTATAATTTTATTCGGGTCATAACACATGCATAAAAAACGTGTAAAAACAAACAGAAATGGGTAAAAACGTATGGAAACGGATGAAAAGGGACTAAACGTGTAAATCGTGTTGTTGGATTAGTTCGGTCTCATTAAATCGGTTATAATTTTATTCGGGTCATAACACATGCATAAAAAACGTGTAAAAACAAACAGAAATCGGTAAAAATGTATGGAAACGGATGAAAAGGGACTAAACGTGTAAATCGTGTTGTTGGATTAGTTCGGTCTCATTAAATCGATTATAATTTTATTCGGGTCATAACACATGCATAAAAAACGTGTAAAAACAAACAGAAATCAGTAAAAACGTATGGAAACGGATGAAAAGGGACTAAATGTGTAAATCGTGTTGTTGGATTAGTTCGGTCTCATTAAATCGGTTATAATTTTATTTGGGTCATAACACATGTATAAAAAACGTGTAAAAACAAATAGAAAATGGGTAAAAACATATGGAAACGGATGAAAAGGGGCTAAACGTGTAAATCATGTTGTTGGATTAGTTCGGTCTCATTAAATCGGTTATAATTTTATTCGGGTCATAACACATGCATAAAAAACGTGTAAAACCAAACAGAAATAGGTAAAAACGTATGGAAACGGATGAAAAGGGACTAAACGTGTATATCATGTTGTTGGATTAGTTCGGTCTCATTAAATCGGTTATAATTTTATTCGGGTCATAACACATGCATAAAAAACGTGTAAAAACAAACAGAAATGGGTAAAAACGTATGGAAACGGATGAAAAGCACTAAACGTGTAAATCGTGTTGTTGGATTAGTTCGGTCTGAATAAATCGGTTATAATTTTATTCGGGTCATAACACATGCATAAAAAACGTGTAAAAAGAAATAGAAAATGGGTAAAAACATATGGAAACGGATGAAAATGGACTAAACGTGTAAATCGTGTTGTTGGATTAGTTCGGTCACATTAAATCAGTTATAATTTTATTCGGGTCATTACACATGCATAAAAAACGTGTAAAAACAAACAGAAATGGGTAAAAACGTATGGAAACGGATAAAAATGGACTAAACGTGTAAATCGTGTTGTTGGATTAGATCGGTCTCATTAAACCGGTTATAATTTTATTCGGGTCATATTACATGCATAAAAAACGTGTAAAAACAAACAGAAGTGGGTAAAAACGTATGGAAACGGATGAAAAGGGACTAAACGTGTAAATCGAGTTGTTGGATTAGTTCGATCTCAATAAATCGGTTATAATTTTATTCGGGTCATATTACATGCATAAAAAACGTGTAAAAACAAACAGAAGTGGGTAAAAACGTATGGAAACGGATGAAAAGGACTAAACGTGTAAATCGTGTTGTTGGATTAGTTCGGTCTAATTAAACCGGTTATAATTTTATTCGGGTCATAACACATGCATAAAAAACGTGTAAAAACAAACAGATATGGGTAAAAACGTATGGAAACGGATGAAAAGGGACTAAACATGTAAATCGTGTTGTTGGATTAATTCGGTCTCAATAAATCAGTTATAATTTTATTCGGGTCATAACACATGCATAAAACACATGTAAAAACAAACAGAAATGGGTAAAAACGTATGGAAACGGATGAAAAGGGACTAAATGTGTATATCGTGTTGTTGGATTAGTTCGGTCTCATTAAATCGGTTATAATTTTATTCAGGTCATAACACATTCATAAAAAACGTGTAAAAAGAAATAGAAAATGGGTAAAAACATATTGTAACGGATGAAAAGGGACTAAACGTGTAAATTGTGTTGTTAGATTAGTTCGGTCTCATTAAATCGGTTATAATTTTATTCGGGTCATAACACATGCATAAAAAACGTGTAAAAACAAACAGAAATGGGTAAAAACGTATGGAAACGGATGAAAATGGACTAAACGTGTAAATCGTGTTGTTGGATTAGATTGGTCTAATTAAGCCGGTTATAATTTTATTCGGGTCATAACACATGCATAAAAAACGTGTAAAAACAAATATAAAATGGGTAAAAACATATGGAAACGGATGAAAAGGGACTAAACGTGTAAATCTAGTTGTTGGATTAATTCGATCTCAATAAATCGTTTATAATTTTATTCGGGTCAAACTACATGCATAAAAAACGTGTAAATACAAACAGAAGTGGGTAAAAACGTATGGAAACGGATGAAAAGGACTAAACATGTAAATCGTGTTGTTGGATTAGTTCGGTCTCATTAAATCGGTTATTTTTTTATTCGGGTCATAACAGATGCATAAAAAACGTGTAAAAATAAACAGATATGGGTAAAAACGTATGGAAACGGATGAAAAGGGACTAAACATGTAAATCGTGTTGTTGGATTAGTTCGGTCTCAATAAATCGGTTATAATTTTATTCGGGTCATAACACATGCATAAAACACGTGTAAAAACAAACAGAAATGGGTAAAAACGTATGGAAACGGATGAAAAGGGACTAAATGTGTATATCGTGTTGTTGGATTAGTTCGGTCTCATTAAATCGGTTATAATTTTATTCGGGTCATAACACATGCATAAAAAACGTGTAAAAAGAAATAGAAAATGGGTAAAAACATATGGAAACGGATGAAAAGGGACTAAACGTGTAAATCGTGTTGTTGGATTAGTTCGGTCTCATTAAATCGGTTATAATTTTATTCGGGTCATAACACATGCATAAAAAACGTGTAAAAACAAACAGAAATGGGTAAAAACGTATGGAAACGGATGAAATTGGACTAAACGTGTAAATCGTGTTGTTGGATTAGATTGGTCTCATTAAACCGGTTTTAATTTTATTCGGGTCATAACACATGCATAAAAAACGTGAAAAAACAAATAGAAAATGGGTAAAAACATATGGAAACGGATGAAAAGGGACTAAACGTGTAAATCGTGTTGTTGGATTAGTTCGATCTCAATAAATCGGTTATAATTTTATTCGGGTCATAATACAAGCATAAAAAACGTGTAAAAACAAACAGAAGTGGGTAAAAATGTATGGAAACGGATGAAAAGGACTAAACGTGTAAATCGTGTTGTTGGATTAGTTCGGTCTCATTAAATCGGTTATTTTTTTATTCGGGTCATAACACATGCATAAAAAACGTGTAAAAACAAACAGATATGGGTAAAAACGTATGGAAACGGATGAAAAGGGACTAAACATGTAAATCGTGTTGTTGGATTAGTTCGGTCTCAATAAATCGGTTATAATTTTATTCGGGTCATAACACATGCATAAAACACGTGTAAAAACAAACAGAAATGGGTAAAAACGTATGGAAACGGATGAAAAGGGACTAAACGTGTATATCGTGTTGTTGGATTAGTTCGGTCTCATTTAATCGGTTATAATTTTATTCGGGTCATAACACATGAATAAAAAATGTGTAAAAAGAAATAGAAAATGGGTAAAAACATATGGAAACGGATGAAAAGGGACTAAACGTGTAAATCGTGTTGTTGGATTAGTTCGGTCTCATTAAATCGGTTATAATTTTATTCGGGTCATAACAAATGCATAAAAAACGTGTAAAAACGAATAGAAAATGGGTAAAAACATACGGAAACGGATGAAAAGGGACTAAAGGTGTATATCGTGTTGTTGGATTAGTTCGGTCTCATTAAATCGGTTATAACTTTATTCGGGTCATAACACATGCATAAAAAACGTGTAAAAACAAACAGAAATGGGTAAAAACGTATGGAAACGGATGAAAATGGACTAAACGTGTAAATCGTGTTATTGGATTAGTTCGGTATCATTAAATTGGTTATAATTTTATTCGGGTCATAACACATCTGTAACACCCCCAAAATACCGCAGCAGAAGACTGTGTCATTGGGGTGCTACTTCATAATACAAAGTACAAGTTATAGAAAACGAACTCTAAATGAGACGTTTTGAAAAGTTACCATTCGATTAATGAATTCAAAGTTACAAACATGAGATTCCAAAGTATGATACATAAATGTATACAAAATGTTTTTGAATGGTAAATAATAAAGCGTAAGTCTTCAGAATATGCAGCTTGACTCTAAGTTCCACGCACTAGCTATCGCCTTACTAACCTGAGATAAACATGCTAAAGTGTCAACATAATGGTTGGTGAGTTCATAGAGTTTGTCTTAAAACAGTTGAAAAGCCTTAAAGAAAGATCACACAGCAAAGGCATCGTGAATCCACTCAGTTGCAAGTCTTGCCATAAGAGACATGTAACCTGTGTGTTCAAAACCCACTGCTAACATATAGTATAATAAAGACATGTATAAGTTCATCAAAACAGTTAAGCAATTAGTCGTGAGTCTACACTTCATCTCCGAAGACCTCACGTTTGTTGTATGTCTCAATGGTCATCCAGCAACTTAATCTGGAGCCACTGGCAGTCTCAATGGTCATCCAACAACTTAATGTGGAGCCACTGGCAGTCTCAATGGTCATCCAGCAACTTAATCTGGGGCCACTGGCAGTCTCAATGGTCATCCAGCAACTTAATCTGGAGCCACTGGAAGTCTCACAATCAAGTATAACGCAGTTAAGTATAACACAATCATGTATGTATGAAATCAAGTATAATGCAATCAAGTATAAGACGATCAAGTATAAAAGCTTTGAATATTTGTACAAGTAAGCAAGTAGTTGAGCATGTATCTCCCCCAAAGAGTTAAAACAAGTATGAAAAAGTAGGGGCTATGACTCACCTTAAGCTTAAGTGATGTGAAATGAAAGTGGTAGTCGAATCGCGAAAGTCTCTAAGAGCAGCCTATAATAGAACGTTGCGACTTAGGTTTGGAGTAACGTCTAAGAATACGAAGAATTGCCAATATATGTCTTGCATAATGTTCATGATGTAGTACTTAGTATATAGTGTAAGTCTTTGAATATAAATGGTTTATGAAACATGTATAGGTTGTACATCTCTTACTACCGTTCGGGCCGACATAATTCAGAAGTCATGGAGTAAACGTTCGAGGAGCCAGGACACTTTAATTCGTAAATCCACAACTCATCACGACGGCTTACTTAATGAACTCCTCACATGAGGCTCCCTACTATTGTAGTATTTGATAACATATATATAAGTTTTGATCTTTAAAAGTTATATGGTCTTTAGCTGTGGCTTTGCCGTGACCTTGGTCATTGTTACCATGGTCTTGAGACACAACCTTGGATTTAGCCATGGTTGTGGACTTGGCTTTAGGTCATTAGACCTCTTGGTCTTAGTAAATCATAACTATTATATAGTGACTTTGGTCTAAAAATGGGTTGTTAAAAATTTGAAGGAAATATCACTCGGAAAGCATTTTCAGGGCTCGATCTTCTTTATTCCTAAACAAAAACGTCGTTCCGGACAACTTTCGTGTTTTAACTTTTTGATGAATTGGACCAGAAGGGTGACTTTCAAAATGGCAGAATGCAAACAGTAGGGTATTGGCAGTTTTGGCGTTTTGGTTTCGCTAACTTCTTATGGCCATAACTTTTGACTCGGGTACTCGTTTTGGGTGATTCAAATTGCTATGTTTTCCTTGTTAAGTCCTATTTAACAGTATGTAAGTGTTTCATATCATAGTTATACTCTTTTGGTCGTGGTTCTCGAAGAAAGTTACTAGTTTACTTGTTTAAATATCATAAGTTAACATATATATACCATAACTTGTTTTACCAATTTTTATACATCATGAACATAATAACAAGACAATATATAGTATGAATGAAATATAAATAGCATGGAAATGATATTTAGCAAGAAAGTGTAATAGGGTTTGCTTACAACTTTTGGCTTTCTCTTAAGAAAGGAAGTCAAGTATGAACTAGGACACTAAACCTATGCTTGTAAACCCTTCACCACAACTCTTGTAACCCTTGCTAGCCTTGATATAAACCTTGTGAAAACCAATTAACTTCAGCCCTAGTAACCTTGTGTAGCTCCTAATTCATCCATGGAATCACCAAATAAACTTAAGAACTAGGTAGAGAATACTAAGACCTTGAACTTTGTAGTGTAACTTGTAGTTTGAAGATCAAAGGATCATGGTTTTGTGATTTAAGTGTGGCGTTTGGAATGAAGAGAAAGGAATGGATTAAGCTTGTATTTATACTATGAAGAGGAGGTTAGGAAGGTGTTAGGAAGGTGCCTTAAGGAGGTTAGTTTTTAGGATATTTAGAAGGCTTACTTAGAAAGTTTTACACTTGTAATGAATCCAAGACTTCAAGTATAAGATCAAGACACATGCTAGGTGACTCCCCCCCCCTCCTATGTCGGCCATAATGAGATAAGGGTGACTAGATGAGTAGTCATGGTCTTATCTAAGTTACGGAGTGAGTTTTGGTCCCGGTAATTGCTAACGGTAAGTCGTTAAGTCCTGAAACTTAAAATCGGGTATCCTAAAAATATGAAACTTATAAATATGTTAGAACTTATCAATATAACCTATCTTAGCATTTTTAATGAGTGACAAGTTCTATCGGGTTGCTTAAATGCTGCTAAAACTGGAAACGCGGGTCTAAAACGCGTAATTCGCGTAAAACGCTGAACTGGAAAACGTAAAATTCTAAAACTTTTGGAATTGTCCTAAAATGAGAGAAAATCATATTTCTATTGTTTATAATGTTTTATGGACATATCGGGATGCTGGAATGACGTTTAAACCTAAAAGTAAATCTCGGACACGGTTTCGTGATATTTGCAGAAATGATCCGACGAGTGTCAAATTCTCGGATTATTATTAAAATAGTTTAACTTACGAGAAATATGAAATAAAAATTTCAGGAGTGAATAGTGAAAGTGAATAGTAAAAAGTGAATAGTAATTGTGAATAGTAATCCGAAAATGCGAGTTGTTACAGTCTCTACCCCTTAAGGAGAACTTCGTCCCGAAGTTCTGTTGATGTTAATTACTTACGGTGTGTCTAAGAGAATTCGAGATCTCTAATATAGTGGTGTTTACTCTGATTCGTCTAAGGTTGTGGTTAAGGAGTCGTATCGGCTACAATTAAGCCTACTTATTTATAACACATTACTTACATAAAGAAGCGTCCAAATTTATGTAAGTAAGGGATCATAAACTTATGGTTCGGTGATTTATAATTTCTTTATTTAAATGAAGAGGCGTCCCAATCCATTTAAATAAGGAGATTCTAAATCATCCTACTTAAGAATTTCCGACACAAAATCCGCCTTCTGAGGCCGATAGTAAGATAATCAAGTCATCAAATCCCTAAAGCTAAGCAATAATATTATTTAACTCAAATCTTGTGTCTCATCAAACAAGAACTGTTACAAGATCAAGTTAAATAATTAGTTATTACTGAGCTCCATGTTTTTAATGACTCGGCTAATCTCTGGGGCTCCTTATAATACTAAAGTCATATCATCTAACAGCGTGGAACTAAACCAACAACTACCAAAAAGCGTATGCGTATGAAGCGTGTGTAAGGCAAATGAAGAGGAGAGTCTTAACGTATATAGCAGTTATAGTCTAGGCACTAAATGCAACCTAGTTCTCTATAACCAAGGCTCTGGTACCAATCTGTAACTCCCCCAAAGTACCGCAGCGGAAGACTGTGTCATTGGGGAGCTACTTCATAATACAAAGTACAAGTTATAGAAAACGAACTCTAAATGAGACGTTTTGAAAAGTTACCATTCGATTAATGAATTCAAAGTTACAAACATGGCCATAACTTTTGACTCGGGTACTCGTTTTGGGTGATTCAAATTGCTAGGTTTTCCTTGTTAAGTCCTCTTTAACAGTATGTAAGTTTTTCATATCATAGTTATACTATTTTGGTCGTGGTTCTCCAAGAAAGTTACTAGTTTACTTGTTTAAATATTATAAGTTAACATATATATACCATAACTTGTTTTACCAATTTTTATACATCATGAACATAATAAAAAGACAATATATAGTATGAATGAAATATAAATAGCATGGAAATGATATTTAGCAAGAAAGTGTAATAGGGTTTGCTTACAACTTTTGGCTTTCTCTTAAGAAAGGAAGTCAAGTATGAACTAGGACATTAAACCTATGCTTGTAAACCCTTCACCACAACTCTTGTAACCCTTGCTAGCCTTGATCTAACCCTTGTGAAAACCAATTAACTTCAGCCCTAGTAACCTTGTGTAGCTCCTAATTCATCCATGGAATCATCAAATAAACTTAAGAACTAGGTAGAGAATACTAAGACCTTGAACTTTGTAGTGTAACTTGTAGTTTGAAGATCAAAGGATCATGGTTTTGTGATTTAAGTGTGGCGTTTGGAATGAAGAGAAAGGAATGGATTAAGCTTGTATTTATACTATGAAGAGGAGGTTAGGAAGGTGTTAGGAAGGTGCCTTAAGGAGGTTAGTTTTTAGGATATTTAGAAGGCTTACTTAGGAAGTTTTACACTTGTAATGAATCCAAGACTTCAAGTATAAGATCAAGACACATGCTAGGTGACTCCCCCCCCCCTCCTAAGTCGGTCATAATGAGATAAGGGTGACTAAATGAGTAGTCATGGTCTTATCTAAGTTACGGAGTGAGTTTTGGTCCCGGTAATTGCTAACAGTAAGTCGTTAAGTCCTGAAACTTAAAATCGGGTATCCTAAAAATATGAAACTTATAAATATGTTAGAACTTATCAATATAACCTATCTTAGCATTTTTAATGAGTGACAAGTTCTATCGGGTTGCTTAAATGCTGCTAAAACTGGAAACGCGGGTCTAAAACGCGTAATTCGCGTAAAACGCTGAACTGGAAAACGTAAAATTCCAAAACTTTTGGAATTGTCCTAAAATGAGAGAAAATCGTATTTCTATTGTTTATAATGTTTTATGGACATATCGGGATGCTGGAATGACGTTTAAACCTAAAAGTAAATCTCGGACACGGTTTCGTGATATTTGCAGAAATGATCCGACGAGTGTCAAATTCTCGGATTATTATTAAAATAGTTTAACTTACGAGAAATATGAAATAAAAATTTCGGGAGTGAATAGTGAAAGTGAATAGTAATCCGAAAATGCGAGTTGTTACAGTCTCTACCCCTTATGGAGAACTTCGTCCCGAAGTTCTGTTGATGTTAATTACTTACGGTGTGTCTAAGAGAATTCGGGATCTCTAATATAGTGGTGTTTACTCTGATTCGTCTAAGGTTGTGGTTAAGGAGTCGTATCGGCTACAATTAAGCCCACTTATTTATAACACATTACTTACATAAAGAAGCGTCCAAATTTATGTAAGTAAGGGATTATAAACTTATGGTTCGGTGATTTACAATTTCTTTATTTAAATGAAGAGGCGTCCCAATCCATTTAAATAAGGAGATTCTAAATCATCCTACTTAAGAATTTCCGACACAAAATCCGCCTTCTGAGGCCGATAGTAAGATAATCAAGTCATCAAATCCCTAAAGCTAAGCAATAATATTATTTAACTCAAATCTTGTGTCTCATCAAACAAGAACTGTTACAAGATCAAGTTAAATAATTAGTTATTACTGAGCTCCATGTTTTTAATGACTCGGCTAATCTCTGGGGCTCCTTATAATACTAAAGTCATATCATCTAACAGCGTGGAACTAAACCAACAACTACCAAAATGCGTATGCGTATGAAGCGTGTGTAAGGCAAATGAATAGGAGAGTCTTAACGTATATAGCAGTTATAGTCTAGGCACTAAATGCAACCTAGTTCTCTATAACCAAGGCTCTGGTACCAATCTGTAACTCCCCCAAAGTACCGCAGCGGAAGACTGTGTCATTGGGGTGCTACTTCATAATACAAAGTACAAGTTATAGAAAACGAACTCTAAATGAGACGTTTTGAAAAGTTACCATTCGATTAATGAATTCAAAGTTACAAACACGAGATTCCAAAGTATGATACATAAATTTATACAAAATGTTTTTGAATGGTAAATAATAAAAGCGTAAGTCTTCAGAATATGCAGCTTGACTCTAAGTTCCACGCACTAGCTATCGCCTTACTAACCTGAGATAAACATGCTAAAGTGTCAACACAATGGTTGGTGAGTTCATAGAGTTTGTCTTAAAACAGTTGAAAAGCCTTAAAGAATGATCACACAGCAAAGGCATCGTGAATCCACTCAGTTGCAAGTCCCGCCATAAGAGACTTGTAACCTGTGTGTTCACAACCCACTGCTAACATATAGTATAATAAACACATGTATAAGTTCATCAAAACAGTTAAGCAATTAGTCGTGAGTCTACACTTCATCTCCGAAGACCTCACGTTTGTTGTATGTCTCAATGGTCATCCAGCAACTTAATCTGGAGCCACTGGCAGTCTCAATGGTCATCCAGCAACTTAACCTGGAGCCACTGGCAGTCTCAATGGTCATCCAGCAACTTAATCTGGAGCCACTGGCAGTCTCAATGGTCATCCAGCAACTTAATCTGGAGCCACTGGAAGTCTCACAATCAAGTATAACGCAGTTAAGTATAACACAATCATGTATGTATGAAATCAAGTATAATGCAATCAAGTATAAGACGATCAAGTATAAAATCTTTGAATATTTGTACAAGTAAGCAAGTAGTTGAGCATGTATCTCCCCCAAAGAGTTAAAACAAGTATGAAAAAGTAGGGGCTATGACTCACCTTAAGCTTAAGTGATGTGAAATGAAAGTGGTAGTAGAATCGCGAAAGTCTCTAAGAGCAGCCTATAATAGAACGTTGCGACTTAGGTTTGGAGTAACGTCTAAGAATACGAAGAATTGCCAATATATGTCTTGCATAATGTTCATGATGTAGTACTTAGTATATAGTGTAAGTCTTTGAATATAAATGGTTTATGAAACATGTATAGGTTGTACATCTCTTACTACCGTTCGGGCCGACATAATTCAGAAGTCATGGAGTAAACGTTCGAGGAGCCAGGACACTTTAATTCGTAAATCCACAACTCATCTCGACGGCTTACTTAATGAACTCCTCACATGAGGCTCCCTACTATTGTAGTATTTGATAACATATATATAAGTTTTGATCTTTAAAAGTTATATGGTCTTTAGCCGTGGCTTTGCCGTGACCTTGGTCATTGTTACCATGGTCTTGAGACTCAACCTTGGCTTTAGCCATGGTTGTGGTCTTGGCTCTAGGACACTAAACCTATGCTTGTAAACCCTTCACCACAACTCTTGTAACCCTTGCTAGCCTTGATCTAACCCTTTTGAAACCAATTAACTTCAGCCCTAGTAACCTTGTGTAGCTCCTAATTCATCCATGGAATCACCAAATAAACTTAAGAACTAGGTAGAGAATACTAAGACCTTGAACTTTGTAGTGTAACTTGTAGTTTGAAGATCAAAGGATCATGGTTTTGTGATTTAAGTGTGGCGTTTGGAATGAAGAGAAAGGAATGGATTAAGCTTGTATTTATACTATGAATAGGAGGTTAGGAAGGTGTTAGGAAGGTGCCTTAAGGAGGTTAGTTTTTAGGATATTTAGAAGGCTTACTTAGGAAGTTTTACACTTGTAATGAATCCAAGACTTCAAGTATAAGATCAAGACACATGCTAGGTGATTCCCCCCCTCCTAAGTCGGCCATAATGAGATAAGGGTGACTAGATGAGTAGTCATGGTCTTATCTAAGTTACGGAGTGAGTTTTGGTCCCGGTAATTGCTAACGGTAAGTCGTTAAGTCCTGAAACTTAAAATCGGGTATCCTAAAAATATGAAACTTATAAATATGTTAGAACTTATCAATATAACCTATCTTAGCATATTTAATGAGTGAAAAGTTCTATCGGGTTGCTTAAACGCTGCTAAAACTGGAAACGCGGGTCTAAAACGCGTAATTCGCGTAAAACGCTGAACTGGAAAACGTAAAATTCCAAAACTTTTGGAATTGTCCTAAAATGAGAGAAAATCATATTTCTATTGTTTATAATGTTTTATGGACATATCGGGATGCTGGAATGACGTTTAAACCTAAATGTAAATGTCGGGCACGGTTTCGTGATATTTGCAGAAATGATCCGACGAGTTTCAAATTCTCGGATTATCATTAAAATAGTTTAACTTACGAGAAATATGAAATAAAATAGTTTCACCTTTACCCTCTCACATCTTTGATTCTTCATCCCTACCCCTCTATACACATTTGATTCTTTCTATGTCTCACCCACACTTTCTGGTTTGCCATTGGTGTGGTAATCCTTATAATGGTGGAAATTGCCCCAGTTGTGGCATGGTTGAGTCAAGAAACGGGTCTGACTATAACCAGAATCCCTATTCCTACCATGACACGACTGATTCATTCCATCAGTTACCACACCATGAGACTCAACAGTTTTATTGTTGTGAGTACTGTGGTGGTTCACATTACAGTTCTGATTGTCAATCGGGAAGCACGCTTGTCTATGAGCAGTCTCCTGATAACAATTATGACTCTAGCACATACCACCCACAGCCACATCAGTTTCACTGTTGTAATTACTGTGGAGGTCCACACTATAGCTCGGATTGTCAAACAAGGAATCCATTTCCTTGTAACAATTACGACTCTTCGTTTTCAGACCCACCTCCACAATACCAAATGATTCACACAACTCCTCATGATACTGAGCAAGACCTTTTACTAAAGTCTCTTGATATATTGAAAGAACTTAAGGAGGAGTTGGTTACTACACCGTTTCAAGACTCTCGTGAGAAATCTATGGCAGAATTACTTGCCGAATAACGAGAGGCTAGAAACGAATTGAGCATGGAAGAATTACTTGTCTTAGAACAAGCAGCTATAACACGTGCCAAATTTCGTCAAGCTGCTCTTCTAGACTGTGATGATGATAGTGATATTGAAGACACCCTTGATATCCTTCAATTTTATAAGGGTTCGTCAGATTCATCATTTGTAATTCCTCCCATTGGAAATCAGGGAGAAAATAATGAGACGGAGACATTACTAGCAGAAGATCAAATGGAACTTGTACAATCCATGGATGCTAGCTCCTCTCAACTCCCTCAGTCTATTGATATCACACCCGAAGTTCACACTCACTCTGTAAACATGGGGGATGAGCATCTTAGCACTGTTCCTAATAAGGAATCGGACGAATTAATAAAGTCTAGTGTTGAGATCCTTGTCCCAATACCGAGAGAGTCACAGGGAACTTTGGATCATGTGTGTGATATTCCTTCCCCTCTTGAGTGTTCAAACGATCATTTTGAGACTTTCTCAGATTTTAATGATGATTGTACATCTGATGGAGACATTGAGTATATTGAGGCATCACTCCCTCAGTCTGATGTTGATCCTCTTCTTGAGGAGTTCGCTGATGAACTTACTCACATCAATCCACTTCCAACAGGAAGTGATGATGGTCTCCTTGACTTCGAAGCCGATCTGGGAGAAATTGAAAGTCTCCTATCTCATGATCCGTCACTCACTTCTGATCCTGACAGTCCAATAGAGAATGTTAATCTCTTTGTTCCCGAAACATTCAATACTACTCTCACCAATCCTCTATTTGAATTCGAATATGAATTCACTTTGATTTATGATAATCCACTCTTTGATATTCAGAACGAGGATTGTGATGAGTTTATATCGGAACATGAGTTCACAAATTCACATCTTGTGAATAATTCTCTTCATGAGGAGTTCTCCGGTGAACTCACTCATCATATCATGACTCCTCCGGAGTTTGATAGCCCGGGGGGAGATGCTCTCAATTATGAGAATTTGCAAATTCCCACCCACCCTCCCGGGTTGTTTACGAGCTTAACCTTTGAAATCCAAACTCAGGCTATTGAGCCTCCTCTCGAGGAAGAAGATCAAATCATGATTTACATCATGGTTTTCTTCCTTTTCTTCACCTATAAGGTGACTTCTTCTCTTCTTCACTCCTTCGGGAATGAAGATACTATCTTTGATCCCGGCATTTTCATGTATCACTATTTTAAGCCTGGGTCTGTATATCTCATCGGTGTGGAACTTTCACGTGCTTTAAATGTTTGTCCAAACATCTTGAATGAAAGTCCGATTGAGATTGTTTCTTCCACGTCATGCTTCCCCAAGGACAAATGAATTCGGGGTCGAGTCAAGCTAGCGACTCGGTAAACAAAAACAGTAGCATGCTTATAGGGTTTTCACCCTAACTGTGGGGGAGTCCCCCATGCTGTGGTTACTTATGAAGTGAAAAACAAAATGGTGTTTTCCACGCTTAGCTTATAATGTTGCCCTTTAACGTTCAAAATGTCGGCATAATAGCCGGGACTTTGAATATTGAGGACAATATTCATGCTAAGTGTGTGTGTGTGTGGGGGGGGGGGGGGGTATTTCGCTATTCTAGCGAATTTTATCACATTTTACTATCTTATACCCCCGTTTTTGCCAAAATTTCAAAAATTTCAAAAATTTTTCACTGGTGCTTCAAAATTTTTGTGGTAATCAGTCCGCCTTGTCTAAGCGACAAAAAGGATTGGCTAGTCCAGGAGCAAACGGCTCTTGGTAAAGACATCTCAAATCCGTTTATGGCTTGCAATTTGCCCAAAATTGTATGGTTCCTCAACTCCCCATATCCCATAAAGCGAATGAGTTGGCTAGCCCGCAAGATTATGGCTTGTGGTAAAGGCAGTGGAAAATCCATAATTGGTAATCAGCTCACCAAGATGTTGACTTTGTCCATCAAGAGTTGGCTAGTCCAGAAGCAAACGGCTTTTGGTAAAGACTAATCAAATCCGTTGACAGCTGGTGGTTTGCTCAAAATCACACGGTTATCAGGTGTACCACAGTTCTTACACCTGGCTACTCCAGAAGTGATGGCTTTTGGTAAAGAGTTTAAAATCCATCAAGTTTTCAAAACAGTTATTGCTAGGGACTAGCAATAGTTTAGTGTGGGGGATTGATGAGTGCTCAAACACTCATCATTTTTGGTCTAATCTGAACTGTAAAACATACAAAAACACTCAGAAATGCATCAAAATACTGAAAATATTTCAAAATTGTGTTTTATATGTTTTAGATGCAAAATGAGCAAAAACAGATGAAAACGTATAAAGTTTGCAAAATTGGCAGTTTCAGTCCCCCAACTTTCATAAAATTACAAAACTAGTCCCTGGATATTCAAAATATGGAAAATTATCACCAAAGGTCATTTTTAAATCATAAGTTGTCATATTTAGTCCTTTGGTGAAAAATTGGAAAAGTTTTGAGAATTTACAGTTTTAGTCCCTGGAGTTTCAGTAATTGACAGATTTGGTCCCTGGTGGGATAATTTTGAAAGAAAAATCATTTTTGATCCTTAAAAATCAAAAGTTATAAAAATTGGTCCCTGGGTGAAAGTTTGGAGAAAAGTTCATTTTGGTCCCTCAAGTTTCAATAAATTGCAATTTTAGTCCCTGAAGGACCAAAAGTGAAAATTATATTTTTAAAACCTTGGACTTTTGAAAGATGGCATGTTTTACCCTTGAAACAAGTTTGAAAAGTTTACAACAATAGCCCTTGGATTTTCAGTTATTACATGAATGGTCCTTGTGATTTATTAGCTTAACCAAATTGGACCCTTGTGTTAAATAAAACCAAATCCAAACCTGCAAAGCCCACCCAACTAATCCAATAACCAAACCTGATCCAACATGAACCCCCCAAGCCCAACTTACCAACCGGCCCACACCTAATATATTATCACCCCCCGTTTTTGTTATTCCCAGTCAAACTCCACCCTTGACCATCTCATCCCCCCACATGTCTGATAATCAACTGCCATCCCCATCATCACCCCTAACCTATACTCCCCTGCAACACACAAACTCCCACCCCCTTCCAAACCACATTTAATACCCACAAATCTCTCACAAGCAAACCACAATCTGCCAAAAAAACCTTTTCGCGCCAAAAATAATTTGAAGGGTCAAGATCATTTAAGCCAATCCAACGACTCAAGAAAGTATGGGAAAGAAAGAGAGTGGTACCAGGGACCTATAAAAGAAGAGAAGAGCAGGGGAGAAAGTGTGTTAGATTAGTTTTAATATAGCTTAATCGTAGGTAGTAAAATTTACATTTCAGTTGTAATTTTTAAGTTTAAACATGTTGTACTCAGTTTAATTTATGTAATTTAAGTTAACTTTGCAATAAATTTCAAGTTACATTCAAGGATTTCATTTTTGGCAATTTAAGGTGAAATTGACAAATTCACTTAAACTTGTTAATGTTGGTAGTTTACTGCTCAATTAAGCTCACTTAAGTAGTCTAAAAGCTTTCATAAGTTTAAAAAATCACTTGAACAAATTTCAGTTTAATAACTCAAAAATACAAAAACATAGTGTGAAAGATCAAAAAATTTGTTTGGAGGAAGAATGAACAGTGTAGCAGGATACATTTTGGATTGATGGTTGTATTTGAACTCCATGGGGTGTTAGGCTAGGAGTGGTTCTTTGGTTCTTGGTTTGGAGCTCACAGGATCAAGTTGTGAGTAAATCTTTCATCTCCTTGTTTTCTACTGTAGTCCTTCTTAGAACCTGCTTATCTAAGCTTGTTACTGCTTTTTTATAGTTATTTAAGAGTTTATGTTTAGCTGTTATATGTTTTAGTTCACATTTCAATTTCCACTGTTTAAATTTAGTACAATCTGCATAGGTTGGATTCCTTAGTGATAAATGTTAAAAGTTAGTTTAGATCAGTCACTTATGTTAATTGTTAGCTAATTAAGTCAGTACAATCCAAAAGTAGTAAGTGGAAGTTTATTTCATCATTATCCTAAGTAAAACTGAATACTAAAGGGGTGTTTGGTTTAAGCCTTTCAATTGTGTTCAGGTTTGTCTAAGCCAGTGAAATAGGTTCAGATTGTTTATAATAGGTCTATTAGAGTATTTCAAACCATAAAAACCAGTGTGTAACTTATATAAAGTCAACTAGACATGTAATCCTTCCTAAATTGGTTACTGTGAGAGATTTATTGATCTAGGGTACTCATAACAGATCATTGGTTGTTGTTTTAGCATAATTTCATCTCATAGCTGCTTAATACTTCATAATAAGTTACTTAGATCCATTAGAAGTTCAAATTAGTCAAACCTTAGTATTAACTCCAAAAGTCAAATTTTCCTTGTGCAGAAAAATCTAATAATTCAAGGAATTATTGTGATTTTTCTGCTAGGTTTTAGGCCTTGTGTTTTTAAGGAAATATAGTATATCAGCTCATCTTCATTTTCCTTGCATCATCTTATTTTTTCTAATTTTCTGGTGGGCCCCACTCTTGGCCAAATTTACCTGCAGGGAGAGGGTACTCCCCTGTGCAGCAGACCCATAGCCATCACCACTTTGGTGGTGATTTGTGGCCACCTCAGTAGGCCCCACACCATAAATTTGGGTTCTCGCAACCCCCCTCCTAGTAGACTTTCTATTTTGACCCTTTGTTTGACCTTAGACTCAGTGGACCCCACCTAAATTTGACCCTCATCTTTGTCCCATTTTCTGTCTCAGTCCACAATAAGCAAGGGCTTATTGTGGCTTATTGGCTTATCTTGTGGACCCCAAGTGCTTAATATTGCTTATATATGTTCAAGTAACTCAGAGGAATCAAGTTTTACCAAGGTGGACCCCACACAAGCTCAGTTGAGCTTATTTGCTTAGTTGGTCAAACTAAGTCAACTGTTTTGGTTAGTAGCTTATAATTAGCTTATTATTAAGTTATAAAAATATTGTTTTTACAAAATTTGTCTACTTTTAAGTATAATATAGTTTTGTAAAATAAAAATCAAGAAAAAACAATATAAAAATAAGTGATAGTTTCTATTTAATATAATTTAATTTTAATTTTCATTTTTAGATTTTTATTAAGTAAGTTGTGTTTTTATATTTTTATTAATTTCCTCTTATATTAAAGTATTTATAATAATTTTCTCAGATTTTTATTTTGTCATTTAGTATTTTTTTAGAATTCATCTTAGTTTTATTAATTATTAATTAATAATTAGTTTAAAATAGCATAATTAGTTTTTATTAAGTAAAACCTAGTTTTTATATTTTTCCTAGCTTTTATATAATGTAAAATAATTTTAGAAATTTTCTTGTAATTTTTACTGTTCATTTTCTATTTTTCTTAATTTAAAATAGTTTAATTAGGTAATTAATAATTAATTAGTAATTAATTAATATAAAAATCACAAAAAGACAAAAATACATATTTTTAATTTTAAAACTTGTTTTTAGTTATTTTATAATTTTAGGAATTTTATTTTCATTTTTCTAGTATTTAATTAGAATTAAATTATATTTAAGTGTTTTAAATATTAATAATAAGTATTAATTAGTATTTAATTAATATTAAATAATTAATTAGTGTAAAAATTTATTTTCCTTTTCTAAAAATTTTCTTTTATCTTTTAGTTTGTAAAAAAGTCATTTTCACCCCCTGGGTGTTTTCAGATTTCCGTTTTCACTTTTTATTTTGTACGTTTACGTTTTATTTAAACGTGAACGTACGCATTTTATGTTTTAAACGTTTCTGGTTTTTCTGACTTTCCAGTCTTGTTAATATAGTGTATTTAAGCTATTTCCTTTTATATTCCAGTAGTGTAGTCATCGCAACTCACTTATACCCTTTCCTGTCCAAATTCACCCGATCACAAACCCGTTTTTATACCATCCACACCTCGTCGGGACATAACAACCCGGGGAAGCCACTATATTCCGCGGAGCATTAACTCTAGGCTGTTTGACCTTGTTGACCATCACCTGGTCAGTTTAGGTTGACTGTTTGGAGCCAATCAGGGACTAAACGTGTAAATCGTGTTGTTGGATTAGTTCGGTCTCAATAAATCGGTTATAATTTTATTCGGGTCATAACACATGCATAAAAAACGTGTAAAAACAAACAGAAATGGGTAAAAACGTATGGAAACGGATGAAAAGGACTAAACGTGTAAATCGTGTTGTTGGATTAGTTCGGTCTCATTAAATCGGTTATTTTTTTATTCGGGTCATAACACATGCATAAAAACGTGTAAAAACAAACAGATATGGGTAAAAACGTATGGAAACGGATGAAAAGGGACTAAACATGTAAATCGTGTTGTTGGATTAGTTCGGTCTCAATAAATCGGTTATAGTTTTATTCGGGTCATAACACATGCATAAAACACGTGTAAAAACAAACAGAAATGGGTAAAAAGGTATGGAAACGGATGAAAAGGGACTAAACGTGTATATCGTGTTATTGGATTAGTTCGGTCTCATTAAATCGGTTATAATTTTATTAGGGTCATAACAAATGCATAAAAAACGTGTAAAAATGGGTAAAAACATATGGAAACGGATGAAAAGGGACTAAAGGTGTATATCGTGTTGTTGGATTAGTTCGGTCTCAATAAATCGATTATAATTTTATTCGGGTCATAACACATGCATAAAAAACGTATAAAAACAAACAGAAATGGGTAAAAACGTATGGAAACGGATGAAAATGGACTAAACGTGTAAATCGTGTTGTTGGATTAGTTCGGTCTCATTAAACCGGTTATAATTTTATTCGGGTCATAACACATGCATAAAAAACGTGTAAATACAAATAGAAAATGGGTAAAAACATATGGAAACGGATGAAAAGGGACTAAACGTGTAAATCGTGTTGTTGGATTAGTTCGGTCTCAATAAATCGGTTATAATTTTATTCGGGTCATAATACATGCATAAAACATGTGTAAAAATAAACAGAAGTGGGTAAAAACGTATGGAAACGGATGAAAAGGACTAAACGTGTAAATCGTGTTGTTGGATTAGTTCGGTCTCATTAAATTGGTTATAATTTTATTCGGGTCATAACACATGCATAAAAAACGTGTAAAAACAAACAGATATGGGTAAAAACGTATGGAAACGGATGAAAAGGGACTAAACATGTAAATCGTGTTGTTGGATTAGTTCGGTCTCAATAAATCGGTTATAATTTTATTCGGGTCATAACACATGCATAAAACATGTGTAAAACCAAACAAAAATAGGTAAAAACGTATGGAAACGGATGAAAAGGGACTAAACGTGTATATCGTGTTGTTGGATTAGTTCGGTCTCATTAAATCGGTTATAATTTTATTCGGGTCATAACACATGCATAAAAAACGTGTAAAAAGAAATAGAAGTGGGTAAAAACGTATGGAAACGGATGAAAAGGACTAAACGTGTAAATCATGTTGTTGAATTAGTTCTGTCTCATTAAAACGGTTATTTTTTTACTCGGGTCATAACACATGCATAAAAAACATGTAAAAACAAACAGATATGGGTAAAAACGTATGGAAACGGATGAAAAGGGACTAAACATGTAAATCGTGTTGTTAGATTAGTTCGGTCTCAATAAATCGGTTATAATTTTATTCGGGTCATAACACATGCATAAAACACGTGTAAAAACAAACAGAAATGGGTAAAAACGTATGGAAACGGACGAAAAGGGACTAAACGTGTATATCGTGTTGTTGGATTAGTTCGGTCTCATTAAATCGGTTATAATTTTATTCGGGTCATAACACATGCATAAAAAACGTGTAAAAAGAAATAGAAAATGGGTAAAAACACATTTAGGCATGAGATCAAGACACATATTAGGTGAATCCCCCCCCCCCCTCTAAGTCTGCCAAGGCTGATCTAGGGTGACTAGATGAGTAGTCATGGTCTTATCTAAGTTACGGAGTGAGTTTTGGTCCCGGTAATTGCTAACGGTAAGTCGTTAAGTCCTGAAACTTAAAATCGGGTATCCTAAAAATATGAAACTTATAAATATGTTAAAACTTATTAATATAACCTATCTTAGCATATTTAATGAGTGACAAGTTCTATCGGGTTGCTTAAACGCTGTTAAAACTGGAAACGCGGGTCTAAAACGCGTAATTCGCGTAAAACTCTGAACTGGAAAACGTAAAATTCCAAAACTTTTGGAATTGTCGTAAAATGAGAGAAAATCATATTTCTATTGTTTATAGTGTTTTATGGACATATCGGGATGCTGGAATGACGTTTAAACCTAAAAGTAAATCTCGGACACGGTTTTGTGATTTTTGCATAAATGATCCGACGAGTGTCAAACTCTCGGATTATCATTAAAATAGTTTAAATTACGAGAATATGAAATAAAAATTTCGGGAGTGAATAGTGAAAGTGAATAGTAATGTGAATAGTAAAAAATGAATAGTAATCCGAAAATGCGAGTTGTTACATATCTTAATTTCACAATATCTACCATATAATGAAATTAATATCAGAATAAAATTTGAAAATGCAGAATAACAATTTGAAAATGCAGAATAACAAAAACGATGAATCTGATTTTAATAATATTAAAATAGTTAAAATATCAGGAAGATAGCTTATAAAAACAAATAATATCATAATACATATAGTCTGATATAAAAATTAATAAAATACCTTTAACACGGTTTTTTGATAAAAAATGATCCGATAGATCAGGACCAATACCAGAATACTGATCAGGTAAATCCATTTGATAATAAAAATTAAATAAAAATAGTTGCAAAAAATAAGGAAAGAAAATATTCAAATAATAATAAAAAGATAATGAGATATTAACGGGCGAAGATTTGACCCGTATTTTCTAAATAGAATAATTACAAAAATGCCACTCCGTGTTATATAATTATATCTAATCACAGCCGCTGATGAGAAAAGATCAATGGCCCATATGCATCCGTACGTCCGCACTAAAAAGAAACTTTCGCACGTGATCCTTTGCCTATATATATATATATATATATATATATATATATATATATATATATATATATATATATATATATATATATATATATATATATATATATATATATATATATATGTATAGCAGGGTATCCTGAAATAAATTTTTTCGGTGAATCATGTATTTTAATTTTTATGTTATTTTTTTCAACAAATTTACGGATATCAAGAATTTCGATTAGCCCGTGCCCATTCGGGCTCGAGCCCGTTTGGCCCGCACCCATTCGGGCTCAAGCCCATTTGGCCCGATGCCCGTTCGGGCTTGAATATTTGTATAATGTGTTTTATTATTTGTATTAGTTACATTTAATGCAGGAATTGTGTTTAATTTGATTGTAGGATATGCTTGATAATTTGTATTTTTTATGTAAGGGATGTTTTCTGTATTAATAGTATTTATTTACCAGTTAATTAATTGACTACATTAAATAGCATTAATGTGGTTTTTTTATTTTTTATTTTTATTATTATTTTTTTAGTATGTGCATAACAGTGGTGTACACTGTGGAAAACTAGAAGGAGGGGGGGGGGGGTTGAATAGTTTTACGTCCTTTTAAAATTTATAAAAACAAGTTTGTTTTTAAAACTTCGATTCTAGTTTATGTGATCTCAATACTTGCACTATATGAACAATTATATATTAACTAACTAACTAAGCTAATATAGTATAGGTAAATAAGTAAGTAATGAAAAGAGTTGGAGAGATCAAACCACAACACAAGGATTTATAGTGGTTCGGCTACAAGGTCACCTTCCTTGTTCCTACTCCACTCCCCGAGTCACCTACTCGAGAGTTTTCTTCACTATGTCAACAAACTCCCTTATGGCGGAGAAAACCTTACACACCAATTTACACACCACAACTACGTCACAACTTGATCACAACTTCTTCACACCTATTTACTTCACACCTATCTTCTTCACACCTTTCTTCTTCACACCAATCTACTACACACCTATCTTCTTCACTTCAATATACTACACACCTATCTTCTTCACAACTACACTACTTCACTACTAATCAACTTCTACTTCCTACACAACTTCTATTACTTCTAAACTACTTATTACATACACAACACAACTTCACAAATATATATACACAATGCACAACTACTCTTCAATACTTCTTGAACTTAGTTGTAGAAGGAGTGTTCTTCTTTTGCACTTTGGATGAGGATGGATGAGAAGGGATTGAATCACTTGAAACAAGGATTAATATACAAATGATCAAAGGGTTTTAGAGGATGTTTAGAGAGTTTGAGATCTGAAAATTTCGTGCAAAAGGTGAGGCAAAAGTCCAGAATTAAGGTGGTATTTATAGGCAACAAGTTCTGACAGAGGAGCGTGGCCGGTCCCCTTAAATCAAGGCCGGCCCCCTTAAAATTAAGGGGGCCGCCCAGCTGTAACGGCCAGAAATTTTGTTTTTTAGTGGGGAAATTTATTTGGTGAAAAACTAACTGATTTTGGTTAAAATTTTGAAATCATATATTTAGTATGATTAAAACATTTTTCTTTATTACCAAAAGTGTTTTTCAAAAATATATAATAAGTTTATATAATTAAATAAACTTTGTATTAGTTAATTAAATACCCCTTTGATCATGAGATGTATTAAACACTTGTTTATCCATACCTTAAGTGATTAAGTTGGATATAGTGATATAAACTAGCTTAATACTTGTTTACATAATAATCTTACGTTTGATGATTTTAGATTTTGTGATCGTCAAAACATAGAGATGTCGAAAAATATAAATAACGTTTTCATGCATTATTTATGTCAACAATCTCCCCCTTTTTGATGATTACAAAATCTAAACTCATTAATCGAAAATTAGTATATATACAAGTATTATTGTGAGTTTATATCAATTCTCCCCCTTTTTGTTAGCATCAAAAAGGTTATCCCGATAGTATAGTAGCTCCCCCTTGAAGTATACTCCCCCTCGTTTTGAGGTCATAATTGAGATATGGAATGCTTGCAAAAATATTTAGAACAACCAATACATATATACATGCAACAATTACATATAAAGATAAGGCAAGCAACATAAGCATGGAAGAAAGCATTTCATTAAAGTTATAAAAACATCAAAATTATACATCCAAGATGTATAATCAATACAACAAGGCAACTAATACAACTAATAACCCAAAGCTCTAATAGAAATGTTTTTCCTAGAACTTGTCATCAAAATGGTTTAAACAAAGTTATTTTCAACCATGAGTCATGCTTAATTTGGTAGGAGTATTGTTGTAGGTGGAGATGATGGAGTTGATGGAGGTGGTGTTGTGGTGGATGTTGGTGGTGGAGGAGTGGATGTTGTTGGTTGAGGTTGAGGAATCAAGCTTTCAATATATGAAAACATGTAATGAATTTCATCTCTTAATCCAAAGATGATGGTGCGGTTATGGATGCAACAAAGACAAGTATCACCATGAGCTTCAAGTAAGCTCCATGGGATGGGATTGTAGGTAGGTGGATTGAGTGATGAGGGTGAGAATTGTGCATCAAGAGGTGTGATGGGTGATAATGAAAGTGTTATGTCTACATTTGCATTTCCAAGAGGTGATGGTGGTGGAACTCTTGGTGGAGGTGATAGGTGAGTGTTGATGTAGTCATTGATGGAAGATGATGATGGTATGGAAGAGGTGGAGGTTCCATGTGTTGATGGTGTTTTGGATGGTGCATTTGGAGCACTAGGGGATGAGCATTGAGGTGGTGGTGATGGAGTGGTATTGTCTTCATTTGTGAGATCAATGAAGAGTTGTTTTGGTGGAATGATAATAAGTTTTTGTTTCTTGGCATTGTTGGAGGTGGTGGTTTTTGGTGATAACATGATGGGTTTGTTGATGATGAGGAGGAAGTGTGGATGAAGGTGGAATGGGTTATATAGCATGAGATCATGATTAGAAATGGTATTAATTTGAAATTTCATTGTTAGATTCCAAAATCAGTTTAGTTTTTAAGGGAAATGATAGCTGGGGCTAGCAAAAGAGGTCACAATTTGCAAAAGAAAACAGTGTAAAAAACTATTCCAGATGGCCGGTCCCCTTAAATGGAGGCCGATCCCCTTAAATTTAAGGGGGCCTCCCTTTTTGAATTAAGGGGGCCGCCCATCTGACGACCCAGAAATCAAAAATTTTCTGGAAAAATGTTATGTTGTGTTTTGTTCTTGCAGCAAGCTCTATTTGGAAATTTCACATTAGTTTTGGTCTATTAGAAAGCATATATATATGTATACATATAATTCTACACAAGTCCTGCAAGCATAGATTTAAAATCAAGTATAAAACATGCATACATGTAGAGCAAATAATAATAAGGAGCAAACGGCAATATGGTTCAAATATATCTAGAAGCAAAGCAACCAATAGCACATAAGAAACATATTACAAATTGTTTAACGAGAAAAGTAAAGCCAATTCTACAGACAACATCACTACTATTTCTTTCCTAGCACTCCATCAACAGTAGTGGTAAGTGACTATAAGTCCTCCTCATCGTCATCCCTTGGAAAAGAGAACGAAACAAGAATGCTAGGACGATTAGGTTTAAACTTACGGGTTTTGCGAGTTTGAGGAAGAACGAGAGGTCGGAGGGTTGGATAGATAGATTGATAAATACTATCATCGAGATTGGGATAGTTTTCAATGACATGCTTGTGGAAACGAGTGAGAAACATACCATACGGAAGAATAGATTTAGGATTTGCTCTTGCACATTCAATACGTTTGATAAAGAAATAAGCCAAATTGTAAGGTTTCTCGGCAACAATACAATACAACATATGAGCAAGACAAGCCGGGAGATGGTCTGATTGTCCTTCGGAACCAAACGCATTCTCTCGAACTATTTCTTCCCAATACTCCATGTCTGGCATTAATTCTTTACGAAGAATTTGATTTTTAGGATTTGAGACATGTTTGGGTATGATGCTTTGGGTGGAAGTTTCACATTCCAACCCAAGCATTTGATGAATATCTTCGGGAGATGGAATTTCGGAGATATAAGGACCATGAGTAGGACGAGAACGTTGGAGAGCGCAAAGATCCAATTCATTTGTGAATACAGATTGACCGGAAAAAGGAATTTGAAGGATTTGACCAAATTGTGCAAGAGTGAGAGTAATAAATTCATGTTGGATCATGAATGAAATGAAGATGGAACCAAAGTCATCGGTTTGAACCGTGACTTAGCTATAGAAGTCAAGAATGAAGCAAGGAAAGATGGGTTCATTAATTTGGAAGAGACATTCAAAATGGATATTGGTGAATGAGCTTTCGATGAAATCGGATTGATAGTAAGCTTGATCTACGACTCGACCTTCATGATTGTTTCTATCTTCTATTTGACGATAGATACGTGCAATGGAGGGAGAGGTAGTGGGAAGTTGAGAAACTTTGGGAAGGTGGTTTTTGGTTAAGAAAATATCTTCGGTAGTTCCTTTTGGCATTTTCACCTAAACAAATCAACAATACACAAGACCAAAATAAATATAAAAAATATATTATATTGTTAAGACTTATGTTGGAACGTAAACATACTTCGACACTAATCCTAGGAAGTAGTTTACCATGTTCCTCAATATTGTTTTTAACTCGTTCTAGATATATTTTACGATGTTTAGTAAGTGGTTATGGACAAATCCAAACGCCCTTTTAAACATCTTAATATATCATGAAATTTACTAGATTTACATTGGGTTGTAAAACTAGCCATTTCTTACGAGTTTCTTATGCATGTGATTTGTTTTCGAAAAAGATGGTTTGTATTTTGACTCAAAAATGTCATCTTTAGTATTAAACCAAACGCTTCATTTACTATCCACTTACACTACTAGTATGTCAATATATATATGAGTTATATATCTTGACAAATCCGATTTACAAGTTTTAGATTTATAATCATGACAACGTTTTATAAAAATTATAATGACTAAGTTTCGATATTATTTGGACATAATCCAAACACCCCCTTATTGTGAACAAAAAATATTTTTACTTGGTCGAAAAATATAGTTTCATGTTTTACAAGCTATAAAAGTATAATGTGATTAGTTTTAACAAGTTTTCAAAGCATTATTCAACAATGTGTTTACCAAAAAATTTGAAAAGAAGTATATGAAATATTTCAAAAATTTTCGACAAGGGGGTTTATAATTTCTAGTTTCTACTGTTGATTAATCATTTATATCCTAGGGGAAGCATTTAGTTATGAAGAATTACGACTCAATTCGAAAGAAATTGTGAATTTGAAGAAATTAATAAAACATGCATAATCATGAGTTTGACCAAATTAGATGGAATTAGATGAAATGTGTTATGAAAAACTTACAATACGTAATGGTGATTGTGTTAGATGAATTTGCCCTTTGTGAATTAACCCGAATTATGTGATTTGGAAGTGATTTAAGGTGTTTTTGGGTTTTGGTTTTCGTCACAACAGTAGCAGGGGAAGAAAAGTATGAAAAATTTGAGTGTTTGGCAAGAGGAATAAGAGGAAAAACGGGTTGGAGTAATCAGATGGCCAGCCCCCATAAACATTAAGGGGGCCGCCCTTCATTATGATGTCGGTCCCCTTAAACATTAAGGGGACCGCCCTCCAAAATGTTTATTTTCGTGTTTTTGGTTTCTGGAACGAACAAGAAAATATTTATATATATATATATTAGATTTATATTTAATCAAAAATACGTTGGAGAGTATTCGCACGAAAGGGATTGCTTAACATTTTTACTTGACATTTCGTCAATTAAATTTTCTTGATTATTTCGGATGAAATTCATCAAGTTGTCAAGTAGACGAGAGAGTTGTGGAAGGTTCATAAGTATATATATATATATATATATATATATATATATATATATATATATATATATATATATATATATATATATAGTAAGGGCTTATAAGACGAGAATATAGGAGGGAGACGAATGCAACGGAAGCCGGGAGTTTGTTTCATCCATAGATTTTTCGACTCATCTCTCTTCATCAGCATGAGTGTTATTGAACATATATATATATATATATATATATATATATATATATATATATATATATATATATATATATATATATATATATATATACATGTATATAGTAAGGGCTTATAAGACGAGAATATAGGAGGGAGACGAATGCAACGGAAGCCGGGAGTTTGTTTCATCCATAGATTTTTCGACTCATCTCTCTTCATCAGCATGAGTGTTGTTGAACATTAAAGTTCAATAAGGCAAATGGGGGAAAGAAAGGGTTCGTAAACGAACAATTTCTAGTTCTAGAAAATCAACAAATGAATTTTCTAGGTTATATGATCCTAGATGTAACTAAGTATATATATATAAATATATGTGTATATATATTTAGATATAGTATAATTAGATAGGTATATATATATATATATATATATATATATATATATATATATATATATATATATATATATATATATATATATATATATATATATATAAAAACTAGAAGAAACAATGAGCCAAACAAAATTACATAAAAACTAGATGCTAAACTAAGCATGCATTTCTGGGCAAGGAAATAAAAGGAAATGTGTACCTTTCGTCTTCAACGCGTTTATCTTCAAAGTCTTCAAGGAATAGTCCGAACAAGAAGTGACATCAAAGGTTTCCATGTTTGAATGGCGAATATTTTTATGTTGGTCCCCATTGTCTCATTTGACCAAAGTTATTTGATCCGAACATGTTTTGTATTTGACTTGGGTGCATATATGGTGGAAACATTCCCCACGGATTGAAGTTCCACATTTGTTGATTATTGTTAAAGTTTCGTCTATTTTGGTTTGCTCTTGGTTGAGGTGTTTTAGGTCTAGGGTAAGAATTATTTGTTTTCCTAGGTGGTGGAGTTTTAGATCTTGTTTTAGTTTTGGATGATCCTACTTCGGTTTTTAAAGATTGTTTATAAAACGGTTTTATTTCTTCTTTACTAGAGATGGGTATTTTCTTATCATTTATGAGTATATACTTAGGATTAGATTTTGAAGGTTTTAATTCCTTGAGTTCACTTTTAAATTTAACATTTTTAATTTCACTTATTGAAGCTTCAGTTGAGTTAAATCCTAAACCGGTTTTATCTCCGGATACTCTTTGAATACTTATAATTTTACTAAGTGAGTTACTACTATTTTCAAATTTATCAAGTTTACAAATTTCTTCCCTAAGTTTGTTGTTTTCACTTTTAAGCTCTTGGCGTGATTTACATTCTTCAACAATTTCTTTACCTTTTTCAAGTTGATGTATTTTAAGTTTTAGTTCTAGCACTTCATTTTCTAGTTGGTTGTTTATGTATTTTAGTGATTTGTTTTTAGCCATTACTTGTTGTCCTAGTTTGCATAATCTATTGTATTCACTATCTAAATCTTTTTCATCTAATGATAAATTTTCATCAATAAAGTATTCGGTTTCTGAACGTACCTCACTTGATGTCTTAGCCATGAGACACTTTTCATCCTTTGTTGTTTCTTTCTCATCTTCATCGCTATCATTCCAAGCTCCTCCAACAAACGCTCTTTGATTTTGATCTCTTGTCATCATTGGACATTTTCCAATGAGGTGATTCGGATCACCACACTTGAAACACTTTCTCTCATTCTTGCTATACTTGTCATCATTATTCTTTTGAGGTGCTCTCCTTTCATCGTGTGGTTTTCTAACGAATCTTCCTCGCCTTTTGATGAATTTCTTGAAGTCTCTTACGGCCATGGCATATTCTTCGTCATCGCTTTCGGAAGATGAGCTATCTTCGTTGTTGGATTCCTTTCTAGCTTTCAAAGCGATTGACTTGCTTTGTTCTCGTTTTCCTTTAACCATTTCGGAGTCCTTCTTTATAATTGCTTCGTAGACTTTCAAATTTCCAATTAATTCATCAAGTTGTAGTGTTGACAAATTCTTTGATTCCTCAATAGCCGTCACTTTAGCTCGCCATTTTGGGTGAAGAGCTCTAAGAAACTTCCTAACAAAATTCTTACTAGAAAAATTCTCATCAAGTGCTTTTAAACTTGTGATGATAGTGTTAAATCTAGCAAAAGCATTATCAATTGATTCCTCTTCCGGAATCGTGAATTGCTCATATTATTGAACAAGTAGATTGATTGACGCTAAACCACCAACTTATATTGACCAAGGAATGGTCAACAAAGTCAAATAGCCTAGATCAATGCTCCGCGGAAATATAAGGTTTCCCCGGGTCGTTATGTCCCGACAAGGTGTGAATGGCTAACAAACGGTTCTGTGATCGGGTGAATTTGGATGAAAAAGGGGTTTGTGATTGATTGAACAGAGGAATCTACAATGAAATGGATTAAACAAGCTATCTAAATAACACGGGAAAGTTGGAAAAACTAGAAACGTTTAAAACCTAAAAACGCGTACGTTACGTTTAAATAAAACGTAAACGCACGAAATAAAAAGTGAAAAGTGAAATCTGAAAACACCCAGGGGGTGAAAATGACTTTTTTACAAACTAAAAGGTAAAAGAAAATTTTTAGAAAAAGAAAATAAATTTTAACATTAATTAATTATTTATAATTAATTAAATACTAATTAATACAAATTATTAATATTTAAAACATTTAAATACAATATAATATTAATTAAACACTAGAAAAGTGAAAATAAAATTTATAAAATTATAAAATAACTAAAAATAATTTTTAAAATTAAAATTAAGTGTTTTTGTCTTTTTGTAGTTTTTATATTAATTAATTACTAATTAACTAATTAAATTATTTTAAATTAATAAAAATATTAAATGAACAGTAAAAATTCTAATAAAATTTCTAAAATTATTTTATAACATATAAAAGCTAAAAAAAATATAAAAACTAGGTCTTACATAATAAAAACTAATTATGCTATTTAAAGCTTACATATTAATTAATTATTAATTAAACTAAAATTAATTCTAATAAATACTAAATAATAAAATAAAAATCTGAAAAAATTATTATAAATACTTTAATATAAGAGTAATTTAAGAAAAATATAAAATAGCTAAGTACTTAATAAAAATCTAAAAATGAAAAAAAAAATTTAAATAAGATTAAATAGAAACTATCACTTAAAAATTAAATTGGATTTTTGGAATTTTTCTTTTACCAATCTATTTTACATCTAAAAACAGAAAACTTTTGTAAAAACAAACTTTTTATAGACTAAAAATAAGCTGAAGGGAAAGCCAAAAAGCCAACAGTTGACTTTAGTTGACCAAAATGGAAAATAAGCTAAAATGGCTTAAAGTGGGACCCACAATGGGTAAAACTGATCCAAATAAGTTGTTAGAACATGTATAAGCTGGAAAAGAGCAATAGTGACCACAGAATAAGCCAATGGGTCAAAATAAGCACTTGGACCCTTTGAAACTTGTCTGAAAATGGGACAAGCTTGAGGTCTTGATTTAGGTGGGGCCTAGTGGTATCTAGGTCAAACCCAAGGTCAATCTCACTTCCCTGGTAGGAGGGGGGTTGGGAAAAACAAAAGTGGTGGCTTGGGGCCCACTGAGGTGGCTGGAAACAACCACCAAAGGGTGGTGTTTGGATGCAGACCTGCTGAAGCAGGGGAGTATGGCTGCCCTGCAGCCCTCTTTGGAGGGTTGTGGGGCCCAGAAGAAAAATCTTAAAAATGAAATGAAGCTAGGTCATGAAAGTTAAGCTGGTAGACAACCATTCCACAAAAGCACAAGGTCTGAAACCAAATACACAAATCTACAAAAATCTTTGAAGTTTTGTAAAAATCTGAAAGGAAAAACTTTGACTTTTTGATTAAACTTGATATTTTGACTTATTTGAACTTAGATTGGATCTAACTGACTAAACTTGTTATGTTAAGCTACTATAAGGCTAAAATGAACTACATGGATTACTTATGAGCTAATGTGCAAGGATTTGGGTACTAACTGTGTGACAGTTAACCCATAAGCTCAATCAAAAGTGAAATTTGACTTTCCACTTGTTAACCTACTATGCAATGCTTAAACTAGTCTATCCTAACCTATTATAGACTAATGGTGCAAAGAAAACAGTAAAATTCAAACTAACACTCACCAGAATGATCACAACCAAACACCCCTTAAAAGGATTGTCTCATTGATTTTTCAAGACTAATGACCCATTCAACCCATCTAATGCACAAACAGATGGTCACTAAGCTAAACCAAAATGAGATGAACAAATAGCAACCAAGAAGAAACACCATAACACAGCTAAATTGAGCATGAAGTATAAGATATGACATAAGCTGAATTTAAGAATTGAAATGAGAAAAAGGCTTCTGACCTTAGGACAATAGTATAAAGCTTATGAAAGCTTATTAACACCCCATTATAACATGCTCAACCCATAATTACCCTTCCTGAATCACTTTTCCATAATCATAAGCCTCAGTTGACTTTTGTTGACCTGAGGAGATTTTTAGCTAAAACCCTTATTTTTTACCTTGCTGAGCTTATGAGAGCTTGTGATTAACTTAGTCTGAGCTTAATGAAACATATTCAACACTTTTTAACAAGATTTAAACACAATTGAGATTTTAAATAAAAATTTGCATAAACTGAAATGATTAAAAGGCAACTGCAAATGTTGATGGAATTAACTTTCAATCACACTAAAAAGTATTAATACATCTTTTTCAAACTAAAAATTACACTAAGAATGCAAAGCTTAAAATAAACGACACTGAATTAAACTAATAAACTAAAACTACACTAACTACTAACTCTTTCTTCTCTTTTCTTTTCTTTTTATAGTCCCTGGGTGTTTCTATTTCCTTCCCACACTTCTCTGAGCCGTTGGATGAGCTCCTTTGATCCCAACCGTTTAAAATAGCTTTTGGCGGGAAATGGGGGATTGGGCTGTTTGGTGGTTTAGGTGAGTATTTAATGAGGAGGGGGGAAGGTGAGGGTGTAGGTGAGTTTATTTATGAGGGTTGGTGAGTTGGTGAGTGATTGGAGAGGAGGGGGGAGCAGGGTTGCAGAAAAACTGAGAAGTGGGGGAGATGAACAGTAGCGAGGGGTGTTGGGGGTTGACTGAGGTCAAACGGACCTGGTTATTATCAAAGGGTGTGTGGTGGGCCGTATGGTATGGTTGGGCTTGGGGGGTATTAAAATGGATCAGGCCATGGTTTGTTTGGTTAGGATTATTTGGTTTAAAAAAGTAAGGGTCCATTTGGTATTTAATAAATCACAAGGACCATTTTTGTAATTAATGAAACTTGAAGGGCTGATCATACAATCTTTCCAAAGTAACAATAAGGTCCATACTTGCATAGTTTAAGTGTCCAAAACCCATTTTTGCAATTTTGTACTTTTCAAAATTCCCAGGGACTAAAAATGATAATTTTCAAAGTCCGGGGACTAAAATTGCCATTTTATGAAAACTTTTGTCCAAGGAGTAATATTGAATATTTTTAAATTTCCAAGGACTAAAAATGGTTTTTCATTCAAAATATCCCACCAGGGACCTTTTCTGCCAATATTTGAAACTCCAGGGACCAAAAGTGTAAATTTCCAAAACTTTTCCAATTTTTCACCAAAGGACTAAATATGACAATTTATGATTTCAAAAGGACCTTTGGTGATAATTTTCTATATTTTGAATATCCAGGGACTAGTTTTGTCATTTTATGAAAGTTGGGGGACTGAAACTGCCAATTTTGCAAACTTTATACGTTTTTCGTTTGTTTTTGCTCATTTTGCTTCTAAAACATATAAAACAGAATTTTGAAATATTTTTGGTATTTTGATGCATTTCTGAGTGTTTTTGTATGTTTTGCAGTTCAGATTAGACCAAAAATGATGAGTGTTTGAGCACTCATCAATCCCCCACACTAAACTATTGCTAGTCCCTAGCAATACTGTTTTGAAAACTTGATGGATTTTAAACTCTTTACCAAAATCCATCACTTCTGGAGTAGCCAGGTGTAAGAACTGTGGCACACCTGATAACCGTGTGATTTTGAGCAAACCACCAGTTGTCAACGGATTTGATTAGTCTTTACCAGAAGCCGTTTGCTTCTGGACTAGCCAGCTCTTGATGGAATAGTCAACATCTTGGTGAGCTGATTACCAATTATGGTTTTTCCACGGCCTTTACCGCAAGCCATAATCTTGCGGGCTAGCCAACTCATTTGTTTTTGGGGAGTTGAGGAACCATACAATTTTGGGCAAATTGCAAGCCATAAACGGATTTGAGATGTCTTTACCAAGAGCCGTTTGCTCCTGGACTAGCCAATCCCTTTTGTCGCTTAGACAAGGCGGACTGATTACCACAAAAATTTTGAAGCACCAGTGAAATTTTTTTAAAATTTTTGAAATTTTGGCAAAAACGGGGGTATTATATAGTAAAATGTGATAAAATTCGCTAGAACAGCGAATACCCCCCCCCCCCCCCCCATACTAAGCATGAATATTGTCCTCAATATTCAAAATCCCGGCTATTATGCTGACATTTTGAACGTAAAAGGGCAACATTACAAGCTAAGCGTGGAAAACACCATTTTGTATTTTCACTTCTGTAATCATAGCATGGGGGACTCCCCCACACTTAGGGTGAAAACCCTATAAACATGCTACTGTTTTTGTTTACCGAGTCGCTAGTTTGACTCGACCCCTAATTCATTTGTCATTGGGGAAGCATGATGTGGAAGAAATAATCTCAATCGGACTTTCATTCAAGATGTTTGGACAAACATTTGAAGCACGTGAAAGTTCCACACCGATGAGATAAGTATCCGGCTCAAGATAATGATACATGAAAATGCCGGGATCAAAGATAGTGTCTTCATTCCCGAAGGAGTGAAGAAGAGAAGAAGTCACCTTATAGGTGAAGAAAAGGAAGAAAATCATGATAAAAAGCATGATTTGATCTTCTTCCTCAAGAGGAGGCTCAATAGCCTGAGTTTGGATTTCAAAGGGTAAGCTCGTAAACAACCCGGGAGGGTGGGTGGGATTTTGCAAATTCTCAAGATTGAGAGCATCTCCCCCCAGGCTATCAAACTCCGGAGGAGTCATGACATGATGAGTGAGTTCACCGGAGAACTCCTCATGAAGAGAATCATTCACAAGATGTGAATTTGTGAACTCATGTTCCATTGTGGACTCATCACAATCCTCGTCAAAGATTGGATTGTTAGAAATCATAGTGAATTCATATTCGAATTCAAATAGAGGATTGGTGAGAGTCGTATTGAATGTTTCGGGAACAAAGAGATTAACATTCTCAATTGGATTGTCGGGATAAGAAGTGAGTGACGGATCATGATAAAGGAGACTTTCAATTTCTCCCAGATCAGCTTGGAAATCGAGGAGACCATCATCACTTTCCAATGAAAGTGGATCGATTTGAGCAAGTTCATCAGCGAACTCCTCAAGAAGAGGATCAACATCAGAATGAGGCAGTGGTGCCTCAATATACTCAATGTCTCCATGAGATGCACAATCATCGCTAAAATCTGAGAACGTCTCAAAATGATCGTTAGGACACTCAAGAGGTGAAGGAATATCACATACATGATCCAAAGTTCCCTGTGACTCTCTCGGGATTGGGACAAGGATCTCAACACTAGACTTTATTAATTCGTCCGATTCCTTATTAGGAACAGTGTCAAGATGCTCATCCCCCATGTTCAGAGAGTGAGTGTGAACTTCGGGTGTGATAATAGACTGAGGGAGTTGAGAAGGACTAGCAGACATGGGTTTTATAAATTTCATTTGTTCTTCTGCTAGTAATTCTATCATAGTCTTTTCTCCCTGATTTTTCGAGGAAGGAATTGCTATAGATGAAAGTGATGAACCCTTACAGAATTGAGAAAAATCAAGGGTGACTTCATCATCACTATCATCGTCGTAAAGAGCAGCATTACGAAATATGGCACGTGTTTTAGCTGCTTGTTCTAATACTAGCAATTCTTCCTTGCTCAATTCGTTTCTCGCTGCTCGTTCTTCCGCAAGTAATTCTACCATAGATTTCTCACGAGAGCTTTGAAACGATGAAGTAGCCAACTCCTCCTTAAGATCTTTCAATATCTCAAGAGCCTCTATTAAAATGTCTTGCTCAGTAGCAAGAGGAGTTGCTTGGGTTATTTGGTACTGTGGAGGTGGGTCTGAATACGAATAGTCGTAATTGTTACAAGGAAACGGATTCCCTGTTTGACAATCAGAGCTAGTGTGTGGACCTCCACAATACTCACAACAGTAAAACTGATGTGGCTGTGAGTCGTGTGTGCTGTAGTCATAATTGTTATCAGGAAACTGCGCATAGACAAGCGTGTTTCCTGATTGACAATCAGAACTGTAGTGGGAACCACCACAGTACTCACAACAGTTAAACTGTTGAGTCTGGACTGGTGTATCTTGATACGAAGCATCATTGAAGTTTGGATAATATGATTCTTGCTCGTATGAATGTGATGGGTAATCGGAAAAATTTGAAGAGTCGTTGAATGAGTCTTGATTAGGGTCATAAGTAAATGAATTACTCGACCCACAAAACAAACAACTCCCGTTTTGACTATCGTTACCACATTGCACACATGTACACCAACGACATGGTAAACCAAAAAGCGGCTCACCACAACCGACACAAAGAACAAAATCTGGAGGTGGGACAAGTGGTGTGCTCTGAGAGCTAGCAATTTCCACCACTTCCGTTATGGTCTCGGGTTTTGGTTCTTGATGAACGTGAAGATTGGGCAAGTCGTGCTTTTCAGTCACTGCCCTAAGCTCAGCATGTTTGCTTGACAAACTTTTGACCGTAAACCGTGAAAGGTTAGGATCAATTCTTGATGGTTTGTCATTAATAGCATGTATCTCGGGCTGTGAAGGGCAGTTGGAAGAATTTGGTGAATCATTGAGAGAATTTGGACTTATGAACAGATTGCACAAAACACAAAATCTGTTACTACAATTATTGCCACATTTCTCACAAATACACCGGAGACAACGAAAGCCGTCCTCAATCGGACTTTTACAGTGAAAACACGTGTAGCCGAGAGACGCCATCAGAATTATACATGAGATGGGTATAAGAAGGTAGAATCAAACTGATAGAGGGTAAGGAAAAATATTTTTGGGTTTTTATGAAAAGATATGAACAAGGTTGGTAAATATACAAAGGATGTATATCCCGATTCACCAATACGCAAAACCGTTTAGAATAGCGCGCACACCTCCCCGGCAGCGGCGCCAAAAATTGATTGACGCTAAACCACCAACTTATATTGACCAAGGAATGGTCAACAAAGTCAAATAGCCTAGATCAATGCTCCGCGGAAGTATAAGGTTTCCCCGGGTCGTTATGTCCCGACGAGGTGTGAATGGCTAACAAACGGTTCTGTGATCGGGTGAATTTGGATGAAAAAGGGGTTTGTGATTGATTGAACAGAGGAATCTACAATGAAATGGCTTAAACAAGCTATCTAAATAAGACGGGAAAGTTGGAAAAACTAGAAACGTTTAAAACCTAAAAACGCGTACGTTACGTTTAAATAAAACGTAAACGTACGAAATAAAAAGTGAAAAGTGAAATCTGAAAACACCCAGGGGGTGAAAATGACTTTTTTACAAACTAAAAGGTAAAAGAAAATTTTTAGAAAAAGAAAATAAATTTTAACATTAATTAATTATTTATAATTAATTAAATACTAATTAATACTAATTATTAATATTTAAAACATTTAAATACAATATAATATTAATTAAACACTAGAAAAGTGAAAATAAAATTTATAAAATTATAAAATAACTAAAAATAAGTTTTAAAATTAAAAATAAGTGTTTTTGTCTTTTTGTGGTTTTTATATTAATTAATTACTAATTAACTAATTAAACTATTTTAAATTAACAAAAATATTAAATGAACAGTAAAAATTCTAATAAAATTTCTAAAATTATTTTATAACATATAAAAGCTAAAAAAAATATAAAAACTAGGTCTTACATAATAAAAACTAGTTATGCTATTTAAAGCTTACATATTAATTAATTATTAATTAAACTAAAATTAATTCTAATAAATACTAAATAATAAAATAAAAATCTGAAACAATTATTATAAATACTTTAATATAAGAGTAATTTAAGAAAAATATAAAATAGCTAAGTACTTAATAAAAATCTAAAAATGAAAAATAAAATTTAAATAAGATTAAATAGAAACTATCACTTAAAAATTAAATTGGATTTTTGGAATTTTTCTTTTACCAATCTATTTTACATCTAAAAACAGAAAACTTTAGTAAAAACAAACTTTTTATAGACTAAAAATAAGCTGAATGGAAAGCCAAAAAGCCAATAGTTGACTTTAGTTGACCAAAATGGAAAATAAGCTAAAATAGCTTAAAGTGGGACCCACAATGGGTAAAACTAATCCAAATAAGTTGTTAGAACATGTATAAGCTGGAAAAGAGCAATAGTGACCACAGAATAAGCCAATGGGTCAAAATAAGCACTTGGACCCTTTGAAACTTGTCTGAAAATGGGACAAGCTTGAGGTCTTGATTTAGGTGGGGCCTAGTGGTATCTAGGTCAAACCCAAGGTCAATCTCACTTCCCTGGTAGGAGGGGGGTTGGGAAAAACAAAAGTGGTGGCTTGGGGCCCACTGAGGTGGCTGGAAACAACCACCAAAGGGTGGTGTTTGGATGCAGACTGCCCTGCAGCCCTCTTTGGAGGGTTGTGGGGCCCAGAAGAAAAATCTTAAAAATGAAATGAAGCTAGGTCATGAAAATTAAGCTGGTAGACAACCATTCCACAAAAGCACAAGGTCTGAAACCAAATACACAAATCTACAAAAATCTTTGAAGTTTTGTAAAAATCTGAAAGGAAAAACTTTGACTTTTTGATTAAACTTGATATTTTGACTTATTTGAACTTAGATTGGATCTAACTGACTAAACTTGTTATGTTAAGCTACTATAAGGCTAAAATGAACTACATGGATTACTTATGAGCTAATGTGCAAGGATTTGGGTACTAACTGTGTGACAGTTAACCCATAAGCTCAATCAAAAGTGAAATTTGACTTTCCACTTGTTAACCTACTATGCAATGCTTAAACTAGTCTATCCTAACCTATTATAGACTAATGGTGCAAAGAAAACAGTAAAATTCAAACTAACACTCACCAGAATGATCACAACCAAACACCCCTTAAAAGGACTGTCTCATTGATTTTTCAAGACTAATGACCCATTCAACCCATCTAATGCACAAACAGATGGTCACTAAGCTAAACCAAAATGAGATGAACAAATAGCAACCAAGAAGAAACACCATAACACAACTAAATTGAGCATGAAGTATAAGATATGACATAAGCTGAATTTAAGAATTGATATGAGAAAAAGGCTTCTGACCTTAGGACAACAGTATAAAGCTTATGAAAGCTTATTAACACCCCATTATAACATGCTCAACCCATAATTACCCTTCCTGAATCACTTTTCCATAATCATAAGCCTCAGTTGACTTTTGTTGACCTGAGGAGATTTTTAGCCAAAACCCTTATTTTTTACCTTGCTGAGCTTATGAGAGCTTGTGATTAACTTAGTCTGAGCTTAATGAAACATATTCAACACTTTTTAACAAGATTTAAACACAATTGAGATTTTAAATAAAATTTTGCATAAACTGAAATGATTAAAAGGCAACTGCAAATGTTGATGGAATTAACTTTCAATCACACTAAAAAGTATTAATACATCTTTTTCAAACTAAAAATTACACTAAGAATGCAAAGCTTAAAATAAACGACACTGAATTAAACTAATAAACTAAAACTACACTAACTACTAACTCTTTCTTCTCTTTTCTTTTCTTTTTATAGTCCCTGGGTGTTTCTCTTTCCTTCCCACACTTCTCTGAGCCATTGGATGAGCTCCTTTGATCCCAACCGTTTAAAATAGCTTTTGGTGGGAAATGGGGGATTGGGCTGTTTGGTGGTTTAGGTGAGTATTTAATGAGGAGGGGGAAGGTGAGGGTGTAGGTGAGTATATTTATGAGGGTTGGTGAGTTGGTGAGTGATTGGAGAGGAGGGGGGAGCAGGGTTGCAGAAAAACTGGGAAGTGGGGGAGATGAACAGTAGCGAGGGGTGTTGGGGGTTGACTGAGGTCAAACGGACCAGGTTATTATCAAAGGGTGTGTGGTGGGCCGGATGGTATGGTTGGGCTTGGGGGTATTAAAATGGATCAGGCCATGGTTTGTTTGGGTAATCGGAAAAATTTGAAGAGTCGTTGAATGAGTCTTGATTAGGGTCATAAGCAAATGAATTACTCGACCCACAAACCAAACAACTCCCGTTTTGAATATCGTTACCACATTGCACACATGTACACCAACGACATGGTAAACCAAAAAGCGGCTCACCACAACCGACACAAAGAACAAAATCTGGAGGTGGGACAAGTGGTGTGCTCTGAGAGCTAGCAATTTCCACCACTTCCGTTATGGTCTCGGGTTTTGGTTCTTGATGAACGTGAAGATTGGGCAAGTCGTGCTTTTCAGTCACTGCCCTAAGCTCAGCATGTTTGCTTGACAAACTTTTGACCGTAAACCGTGAAAGGTTAGGATCAATTCTTGACGGTTTGTCATTAATAGCACGTATCTCGGGCTGTGAAGGGCAGTTGGAAGAATTTGGTGAATCATTGAGAGAATTTGGACTTATGAACAGATTGCACAAAACACAAAATCTGTTACTACAATTATTGCCACATTTCTCACAAAAACACCGGAGACAACGAAAGCCGTCCTCAATCGGACTTTTACAGTGAAAACACGTGTAGCCGAGAGACGCCATCAGAATTATACATGAGATGGGTATAAGAAGGTAGAATCAAACTGATAGAGGGTAAGGAAAAATATTTTTCGGTTTTTATGAAAAGATATGAACAAGGTTGGTAAATATACAAAGGATGTATATCCCGATTCACCAATACGCAAAACCGTTTAGAATAGCGCGCACACCTCCCCGGCAGCGGCGCCAAAAATTGATTGACGCTAAACCACCAACTTATATTGACCAAGGAATGGTCAACAAAGTCAAATAGCCTAGATCAATGCTCCGCGGAAGTATAAGGTTTCCCCGGGTCGTTATGTCCCGACGAGGTGTGAATGGCTAACAAACGGTTCTGTGATCGGGTGAATTTGGATGAAAAAGGGGTTTGTGATTGATTGAACAGAGGAATCTACAATGAAATGGCTTAAACAAGCTATCTAAATAAGACGGGAAAGTTGGAAAAACTAGAAACGTTTAAAACCTAAAAACGCGTACGATACGTTTAAATAAAACGTAAACGTACGAAATAAAAAGTGAAAAGTGAAATCTGAAAACACCCAGGGGGTGAAAATGACTTTTTTACAAACTAAAAGGTAAAAGAAAATTTTTAGAAAAAGAAAATAAATTTTAACATTAATTAATTATTTATAATTAATTAAATACTAATTATTAATATTTAAAACATTTAAATACAATATAATATTAATTAAACACTAGAAAAGTGAAAATAAAATTTATAAAATTATAAAATAACTAAAAATAAGTTTTAAAATTAAAAATAAGTGTTTTTGTCTTTTTGTGGTTTTTATATTAATTAATTACTAATTAACTAATTAAACTATTTTAAATTAACAAAAATATTAAATGAACAGTAAAAATTCTAATAAAATTTCTAAAATTATTTTATAACATATAAAAGCTAAAAAAAAATATAAAAACTAGGTCTTACATAATAAAAACTAGTTATGCTATTTAAAGCTTACATATTAATTAATTATTAATTAAACTAAAATTAATTCTAATAAATACTAAATAATAAAATAAAAATCTGAAACAATTATTATAAATACTTTAATATAAGAGTAATTTAAGAAAAATATAAAATAGCTAAGTACTTAATAAAAATCTAAAAATGAAAAATAAAATTTAAATAAGATTAAATAGAAACTATCACTTAAAAATTAAATTGAATTTTTGGAATTTTTCTTTTACCAATCTATTTTACATCTAAAAACAGAAAACTTTAGTAAAAACAAACTTTTTATAGACTAAAAATAAGCTGAATGGAAAACCAAAAAGCCAATAGTTGACTTTAGTTGACCAAAATGGAAAATAAGCTAAAATGGCTTAAAGTGGGACCCACAATGGGTAAAACTGATCCAAATAATTTGTTAGAACATGTATAAGCTGGAAAAGAGCAATAGTGATCACAGAATAAGCCAATGGGTCAAAATAAGCACTTGGACCCTTTGAAACTTGTCTGAAAATGGGACAAGCTTGAGGTCTTGATTTAGGTGGGGCCCAGTGGTATCTAGGTCAAACCCAAGGTCAATCTCACTTCCCTGGTAGGAGGGGGGTTGGGAAAAACAAAAGTGGTGGCTTGGGGCCCACTGAGGTGGCTGGAAACAACCACCAAAGGGTGGTGTTTGGATACAGACCTGCTGAAGCAGGGGAGTATGGCTGCCCTGCAGCCCTCTTTGGAGGGTTGTGGGGCCCAGAAGAAAAATCTTAAAAATGAAATGAAGCTAGGTCATGAAAGTTAAGCTGGTAGACAACCATTCCACAAAAGCACAAGGTCTGAAACCAAATACACAAATCTACAAAAATCTTTGAAGTTTTGTAAAAATCTGAAAGGAAAAACTTTGACTTTTTGATTAAACTTGATATTTTGACTTATTTGAAATTAGATTGGATCTAACTGACTAAACTTGTTATGTTAAGCTACTATAAGGCTAAAATGAACTACATGGATTACTTATGAGCTAATGTGCAAGGATTTGGGTACTAACTGTGTGACAGTTAACCCATAAGCTCAATCAAAAGTGAAATTTGACTTTCCACTTGTTAACCTACTATGCAATGCTTAAACTAGTCTATCCTAACCTATTATAGACTAATGGTGCAAAGAAAACAGTAAAATTCAAACTAACACTCACCAGAATGATCACAACCAAACACCCCTTAAAAGGACTGTCTCATTGATTTTCCAAGACTAATGACCCATTCAACCCATCTAATGCACAAACAGATGGTCACTAAGCTAAACCAAAATGAGATGAACAAATAGCAACCAAGAAGAAACACCATAACACAGCTAAATTGAGCATGAAGTATAAGATATGACATAAGCTGAATTTAATAATTGAAATGAGAAAAAGGCTTCTGACCTTAGGACAATAGTATAAAGCTTATGAAAGCTTATTAACACCCCATTATAACATGCTCAACCCATAATTACCCTTCCTGAATCACTTTTCCATAATCATAAGCCTCAGTTGACTTTTGTTGACCTGAGGAGATTTTTAGCTAAAACCCTTATTTTTTACCTTGCTGAGCTTATGAGAGCATGTGATTAACTTAGTCTGAGCTTAATGAAACATATTCAACACTTTTTAACAAGATTTAAACACAATTGAGATTTTAAATAAAAATTTGCATAAACTGAAATGATTAAAAGGCAACTGCAAATGTTGATGGAATTAACTTTCAATCACACTAAAAAGTATTAATACATCTTTTTCAAACTAAAAATTACACTAAGAATGCAAAGCTTAAAATAAACGACACTGAATTAAACTAATAAACTAAAACTACACTAACTACTAACTCTTTCTTCTCTTTTCTTTTCTTTTTATAGTCCCTGGGTGTTTCTCTTTCCTTCCCACACTTCTCTGAGCCGTTGGATGAGCTCCTTTGATCCCAACCGTTTAAAATAGCTTTTGGCGGGAAATGGGGGATTGGGCTGTTTGGTGGTTTAGGTGAGTATTTAATGAGCAGGGGGAAGGTGAGGGTGTAGGTGAGTATATTTATGAGGGTTGGTGAGTTGGTGAGTGATTGGAGAGGAGAGGGGAGCAGGGTTGCAGAAAAACTGGGAAGTGGGGGAGATGAACAGTAGCGAGGGGTGTTGGGGGTTGACTGAGGTCAAACGGACCTGGTTATTATCAAAGGGTGTGTGGTGGGCCGTATGGTATGGTTGGGCTTGGGGGTATTAAAATGGATCAGGCCATGGTTTGTTTGGTTAGGATTATTTCGTTTTAAAAGGTAAGGGTCCATTTGGTATTTAATAAATCAAAAGGACCATTTTTGTAATTAATGAAACTTGAAGGGCTGATCATACAATCTTTACAAAGTAACAATAAGGTCCATACTTGCATAGTTTAAATGTCCAAAACCCATTTTTGCAATTTTGTACTTTTCAAAATTCCCGGGGACTAAAAATGATAATTTTCAAAGTCCGGGGACTAAAATTGCCATTTTATGAAAACTTTTGTCCAAGGAGTAATATTGAATATTTTTAAATTTCCAAGGACTAAAAATGGTTTTTCATTCAAAATTATCCCACCAGGGACCTTTTCTGCCAATATTTGAAACTCCAGGGACCAAAAGTGTAAATTTCCAAAACTTTTCCAATTTTTCACCAAAGAACTAAATATGACAATTTATGATTTCAAAAGGACCTTTGGTGATAATTTTCTATATTTTGAATATCCAGGGACTAGTTTTGTCATTTTATGAAAGTTGGGGGACTGAAACTGCCAATTGTGCAAACTTTATACGTTTTTCGTCTGTTTTTGCTCATTTTGCATCTAAAACATATAAAACACAATTTTGAAATATTTTTGGTATTTTGATGCATTTCTGAGTGTTTTTGTATGTTTTGCAGTTCAGATTAGACCAAAAATGATGAGTGTTTGAGCACTCATCATAGATCTATTTTATTATCTTTGATTTGATTATTACCTTGGTGAGTTATTACTAAAGAGTTCCAAATTTCTTTTGATGTTTCACACATAAAGATCCTTTCGTACTCTTTACGTGGTAACACATTGTAAATAACCATTTTTGCTTTATTATTTTTAGCAAGTTTTCTTTTTAAATCATCATTTTGTTTTTCAAAAGGTACGATTTCATCTTTCTTAGTTTCAGGGTTATTTTGAATAGGTAAAAAGTCACCATTGGTAATAACATGCCAAAGATCTAAATCTTTTGATTTCACATAAGTTTCGAATCGATTTTTCCAATATAAAAATCCATCACTTTCAAATAGTGGTGGTCTTTGCATAGACTGCCCTTCTAAATATTTTTCAGATTCCATAGATCGTTACAAGTTTTAAAATACAATATATTTTAAAAATCTTGCAAGACATGGCTCCTGATACCAATTGTGGAAAACTAGAAGGGGGGTTGAATAGTTTTACGTCCTTTTAAAATTTATAAAAACAAGTTTGTTTTAAAAACTTCGATTCTAGTTTATGTGATCTCAATACTTGCACTATATGAACAATTATATATTAACTAACTAACTAAGCTAATATAGTATAGGTAAATAAGTAAGTAATGAAAAGAGTTGGAGAGATCAAACCACAACACAAGGATTTATAGTGGTTCGGCTACAAGGTCACCTTCCTTGTTCCTACTCCACTCCCCGAGTCACCTACTCGAGAGTTTTCTTCACTATGTCAACAAACTCCCTTATGGCGGAGAAAACCTTACACACCAATTTACACACCACAACTATGTCACAACTTCTTCACACCTATTTACTTCACACCTATCTTCTTCACGCCTTTCTTCTTCACACCAATCTACTACACACCTATCTTCTTCACTTCAATATACTACACACCTATCTTCTTCACAACTACACTACTTCACTACTAATCAACTTCTACTTCCTATACAACTTCTATTACTTCTAAACTACTTATTACATACACAACACAACTTCACAAATATATATACACAATGCACAACTACTCTTCAATACTTCTTGAACTTAGTTGTAGAAGGAGTGTTCTTCTTTTGCACTTTGGATGAGGATGGATGAGAAGGGAATGAATCACTTGAAACAAGGATTAAAATACAAATGATCAAAGGGTTTTAGAGGATGTTTAGAGAGTTTGAGATCTGAAAATTTCGTGCAAAAGGTGAGTCAAAATTCCAGAATTAAGGTGGTATTTATAGGCAACAAGTTCTGACAGAGGAGCGTGGCCGGTCTCCTTAAATCAAGGCCGGCCCCCTTAAAATTAAGGGGACCACCCCTTATAATTAAGGGGGCCGCCCAGCTGTAACGGCCAGAAATTTTGTTTTTTTAGTGGGGAAAGTTTATTTGGTGAAAAACTAACTGATTTTGGTTAAAAATTTGAAATTATATATTTAGTATGATTAAAACATTTTTCTTTATTACCAAAAGTGTTTTTCAAAAATATATAATAAGTTTATATAATTAAATAAACTTTGTATTAGTTAATTAAATACCCCTTTGATCATGAGATGTATTAAACACTTGTTTATCCATGCCTTAATTGATTAAGTTGGATATAGTGATATAAACTAGCTTAATACTTGTTTACGTAATAATCTTACGTTTGATGATTTTAGATTTTGTGATCGTCAAAACATAAAGATGTCGAAAAATATAAATAACGTTTTCATGCATTATTTATGTCAACATACACTATGCTTTCTTGTCTTGTAAGTCTGAAAATTATGTGGATTAAAGTGGTGTACACTATGTTTCTTTTCTTGTAAGTCTTAAAAAATTACAAGCATTCAAGGCTATACTTGTAACAACCCAGACTTTTAAAAGACAATTAAATTTCTAGGCTTTTAATTATATGTGTATGCATATTTTCCAGTGTTCTAAAAGGCGCGCCAAGGCGACGCAAAGGCGTCGCCAAGGCGTGAGGCGTGGCCTCGCCGCCACGAAAAGGCCCTTGGCGTCGGCTTAAGGCGTGGCGTGGATTAAGGCGTGAAAAGGCACGCAAAGGCACGCCTTATCGTATGGCGTGGCACCATTTTTAGAATGATATGATTTGGGCTTAAATTTTGGGCTTAAATTTTGACCCATTAATCCATTATATATCCAAATAATAAATAAAGATCCACTAGCCATTATATATTCCAGATAATAAATAAAGACATGAAGTAGGTTTCTTTACTCTCACCTGCTACTTGGAACAACCTCCCGCCATCTACCGTTCGACCACCTCTACTCATCAGTAAGTTACCAAGTTCAAGTTATATATGATTTGCCTAAGATTTCATTGTAGTTATCGAATTGAATTAATCATCCCCCATTTCTGTGATTTTTTAATCGTATACAAATTTGTGTGATTGGGGTTTTTAACTTTTTATGAATTATAATATCATGTAGCTATTTCTATAATGGCTTTTACTTTATTTTATGGACTTGTGAAATAATTGCCATTAGAATTTGTTTCCTCCCATTTTGTTAATTTATATTCCATGGCCAAAGGTGGAATGGAATTAAATATCAAGTCATGCTTGATTATCCATGCCCAGAGGTGTTAATTTCGTTGTGCACTGATTCAGTGGACCAGTGCATTTGAAAATAATAACAAAATTTAAGTTAACATAACATTTGTTTTTTTTTTTATATTGAACATCTGTTAATAAGTATTAGCCTATTATGCAGTTGGCAAGTTAGTGTTGTGTACATACTAGTGTTACTTTGCATATTGTGGTGTTAGTCTTGACTTGGCCTTTCGGTAGTTTGTCGCAACTTGAATTCCATGTAATTTACTAATTTAATTTTTATACAATAATTATTTATACTTGTGCAGATTCACTCTTGATGACTTGATGGCTAGTATAAATTCTAATTTAGATGGTGAAATTCCAACAACAACAACAACAGAGGATAGTTCTTGTGCAGATTCACTATTGAAAAGGAATTCAGGGGATCCGGGTTGGAATTATGGCACTTTGTGCGATCCTACAAATAAAGATGCAGTCAGATGCAAGTTATGTGGATTCATATCTAAAGGGGGAATCACTAGGCTAAAGCACCACATTGCAGGAATAAAAGGAAAAGGTGTAGCCGTATGTATGAAGGCAGGCGAGGAAGATAAGGCTCTGTGTGCCGCTGTACTTGAGAAGCCAAAAGAGAAAAAGAAAGAGAAAAGAATCCGAGAAGAAGAAATGAGGGCAGAGGTTGAAATTGAAGACGAAGACATTGCTTTCAATGTCGGGTCAAAAAGACAAAAGCCAAAGAATTTAGGACCAATGGACAAGTTTGCGAATCCTATTAATCCTGAAGGTGTACCTCTTAATCCGCGTCAACAGAATCTTGTAGATGCACTTGATAAAGAAAGGACACATAGTGTACATCAATATTGTGCTCGATGGATATATGAATCAGGTATTCCATTTCACTCAATCGATAATGATGGGTTTAAGAAGTTTGTTGAAGCTGTTGGACAATATGGTCGAGGTTACCGTCCTCCAAGCCAATATCAATTAAGGGAACCATTATTGAAGGAAGAAGTTGAGCGAACTAAAGGACTTCTCAAGAAACAAGAAGAAGAGTGGGCACAAAATGGTTGTTCAGTTATGACAGATGGGTGGACAGATCGAAAGCGAAGAAGCATAATGAATTTTTGTGTGAACTCTAGGGAAGGTACAACTTTTATTTCTTCGGTTGAATGTTCCCCACAGTCTCATACAGGGGAGTTTATATTTGATTATGTTGACAAAGGCATTGAAGATGTTGGGCCACAAAATGTTGTACAAGTTGTATCAGACAATGCTGCTAATAATATGGCCGCCGCCCAACTATTGGTAACGAAAAGGCCTAACATATTTTGGACTTCTTGTGCCGCACACACCATCGATCTTATGCTTGAAGCAATTGGTAAAGAAGGTAAATTTAAAGAATGGATTGCTAAGGCAAAAACTTTAACCATTTTCATTTACGCTCATCATAGGACGTTGGCACTAATGAGAAAGTTTACGAAGTGTAAGGACATCGTGAGGCCGGGAGTTACCAGGTTTGCTACATCATTTCTGACCTTGCAAAGCTTGATGGAGAAAAAAGAAAAGTTAAGGCTTATGTTTACTAGTGATGATTGGACAAAATCTAAATGGGCGAAAACTAAGAATGGAAAAGGAGCATATTCAATTGTAATGAGCCCGTCTTTTTGGAACGGGGTGAACTTATGCTTAAATGTTATTTCACCGTTAGTCAAAGTTCTTCGACTAGCTGATGGAGATCAAAAGCCATCAATGGGATTCTTGTATGGAGAGCTTAAAAAAGCAAAGGAGGATATTAAAATGGCTTTCAATAATGTAGAGACTTACTATCGCCCTATCATAGATATTATTGAGACAAGATCAAAAGGACGACTTGATAGTCCGTTACATTTGACAGCTTATCTATTGAATCCTTATTACTTCTTTAAAGATCAAAGCATACAAGATGACGTTATGGTCTCGAATGCAGTTTTCGCATTTCTTGAAAAGTTCTTTCATCATGACTTTGAGAAGCAAGACCAAGTGATGAATATAGAGCTCCCAAAGTACAAAGCAAAAGAAGGCGATTTTGGAAGAATGTTAGCAGCAAAAGGGTGTTCAGAAAATAATAGTACTTATGATCCAGGTATATAAGTTTTTTGTTCAGGTTTTTACATTTTCATTAGAAAATAACAATTCTTATGATATACTTGTTGTTAGCTACTGTTAGCTGTTGTTAGGTGCTGCTGTTGTTAGCTAGTTGCAGTTAGCTGCTGTTAGCCGTTGTTAGGTGCTGTTGTTGTTAGCTAGTTGCAGTTAGCTGCTGTTAGCGGCTAGGATCATTAACCTTTTGAAATTTTGACTAGGTACTTGGTGGATGACTTATGGAAATACAACACCAATTCTACAAAAAATGGCTATAAAGATCCTTTCATTGACCACTAGCTCCTCCGGCTGTGAAAGAAATTGGAGTACTTTTGAGGGGGTAAGTAGTTATGTGATAAAACTAAAAACTTAAAATGTAACTATGTAAATAATAATGTTATAAGCTAATATTATTTTTAACTTTCTTAATAGATACATACAAAGAAAAGAAACCGGCTTGATAGCCAAAGGTTACATGATCTAGTATATGTCCAGTTTAATTCCAAACTAATCAATAAGTGGGCAAGAGTGAAGAATCAGAACATGGATGTTTTGCGTTCTCTTGATGCTAGTAAGGCGCAGTCATGGCTTGTTGCTATTAGTGATGAAGAAGAAGTAGAACAAGATGGCAGTCTCGGGGTTGGTGGAGAAGCGGTTTGTGTTGACAGAGAACTCCATGAGGATGATTTTGTGTCAGATGAAGAAGAAGTAGAGGGTGGGGAGAATTTTGAATTTGACAACTCGGATGAAGAAGGTTTTATTTAAAGAAATGAAGAAGATGCAAGACTAGTTTAGTTTCACTTTATTTCTTATGCATATCACCTTTTATAAGCTGTGTAAGCTAACCTTTTGTAAACTCACCTTTTGTAAACTCGATATGTATATGAAATATGATATTATAACATAAATAATAAATCTATAAGTATTTTTTTGCCGCCTCAGTCACGCCTCAAAAAACGCCGTGGCTTCGCCATGGCTCGTAAGGCTTGAGGCGTGGCCATGCCGCCACGCCACGCCTCACGCCATTTATAACCATGATATTTTCTATTAAAGCAATGTTTTTGGTTTTTAACATTTTAAGACTTCTAAATATAGATGTCCTAAATAAATTATAAGAGTTCTAAATATAGATGTCCTAAATGAAATTTTGAAAGTCAACAATGGTGTCTCATCTAATTAGTTAATGTCGGGTTTTGAGGACTAGCTCACAAAATTTCATTTTGAAATGTTTATGAATTTGCGTAGTTATTTTTTATTCATCGTGTATCAAATATTGAGTGGTGTACCATTTGAAAAGAGCTACATCGTGTTTCAACTAACTTTAGTCAACATGTAAATTTTGTTTAGTTTTTAAATTTGCGAATCAATGTTCGTAACTAACGTTGAAGTTTTTGGGTTGTACCAATGTTATAAATTTATGTATCAATGCATGCCTAATGATTTTGTATCATTGTTCTTAGTGAATGTGTATCGAGTTAAAAAAAAAATGTTAATGCATGGTACGTGTTTTGTATCATTTTTTTGTTAGTTTTATGGATATTATTTTAGTAGTCGTATGTTAGGATCGAACTCAAGACTATGGGATTGCACACTTTAGGTATGAGAATCGATGTTAAATAATTAATATATAAATAGTTATATTTAATTATTAAATCATAAATAAAGTAACTAATACATGAGGGACTTATCACTTTATAAGTACGAAATCCAAACCCGTGGGGTGTAGGATGAGACAAGTCGAGTAAGAAAAGGAATGGAGGGGTCCGAGTGTCAATTTGTGGAACTTGAGGAGGTGATAGACTCTAACTTGGAGAACAAGTTTGAGGGCTATATAAACACCCTATTAGCCTCACAAATTAAGCGACACATACAAAAACCCTTACTTTAGATATATGTATCGTAAAGTACCACTTTAATATCTACTATAGATATCATGTACGTGCCATGCATTAATGCAATATGTATTATATCCTTTTCTTTCTTGTACTGATAGATCGACATATTGATATAATATACAATGCCATGCATGCTATTACTATTAGCATGTCATCCATGTGCATATTAATTCTTTTCTTTCTTATTGTACTAATGAATCGACTGATTTAAATAAAAGGGTATGACCAGTTTTATTTTATACAATGATAAACCTTGTTTGTTTAGTACTTTATTTGTAATTCATGAACTAGCATTCACATCGAATCGCTAATAGTATGTGTGTACAAAAACGTGGTACAATCACACTATTGATTGTATCTTAGATTGAATAACAAAAAGGTAAGGGGTTATTCTTATAATCCACATAAACCCTAATTAGAGTTCTTAAGTTGAAGATTTGCTTTATTGATTCTTGTTCGGGCTAGAATCACAAAGGTATGTTTACTATCTATTATTGATTAATTAATTACATGTTATATGATCTTGTTATAACGCTTCCGCATGTGTTTACTTGATGTTTATTATTTATATTTATGCATGTCATGTTATATAATTGCAACAGTGGCATCACGAGCCGTTATAATGTGTAATTAATTATCAAAACGCATAAAGATTGAATCTTGATTTCTTTAGTTACATGAATGTCGATTTTTTAGGGTTTTCATATTCCTAACCCTAATTTTTCTTTATGGGTCGATTTACCCTAATAGTGTTTTTGGGTTTTGGTTTTGATTTTTAATATGATTAGAAACCCTAGGATTGTAATGTAATTGTTTATGCGTTTTAGTAAACGATCTTGGTGCAATATGTTAATTGTTAAGCATAATCCATGAAAAGTGCATGTTTTCATGGAATTAATTGTGTGATGAATTTAAATTGTTTAAATTCGATATATGAATTAACTTGTTAAGTTATATCGAAACATGTAAATTTATTAATAGATGTCGAATTGGGGATAACTCCAATATATTAAGTAATCAATTACGTGCTATGTGGTGTTTGTTTAGTTTTGGCTTACGCAATCGATTTGTCGATGTATGTGGATCTTTTTTCTTTGAAGAAGAAAGTCCTAATTGAATAAATACGTTATACACCTAAATTTGATTATTAATAGGATTATTGAATTAAATTTGCATGTGGCTACATGTTTTATACATATTTAATTGTTATGTTATGTATATGTTTATTTAGTTGTGTTATTTTTTTATTATGCATTACTTTTTTTTTGTTTATTATTTATGTGAGACATATTTATAAACGAAAAAGGGTAAATTTTGATAGAAAAATAATATGGACTAAATAAATGGCGAAATTTGTTTTGGTATTAAGAGTCAAATTTACAAGGTTTAGTTGATTGATGTTTTTGTACAATAGTGTGTGAAAGGCGGACCGAAATCGCCATACAATGTGCTTGTAGAGAGAGGTTTTTAAAGATCATGCTCCTACCGGTTCTCTACAACCGCTTGTGTGCCGATCTAGACTTACCTATATCACTATTTTACGTACAATATTTTGTTAATTGTTAGTAATTCTTTAATTGGTCAACCCAATACCCCAATCAAAATTTTGTTAATTTGATCTTAGTGAATTGTTAATAAAAATGTTTTGTAAAAACCAATGTTATGAAGTAGTATGCATGCTTCTTCATACATTATTTTTATGACACGTCAAAATTAATACCCTTATAAAATTAAGTTGAATGTCGTCTAATTAAGAACACTTAAAGTTGTAGTTTACGTCATGTGAGAGCTTGGTTAGATTGCAATGGAGAGGTAAATTTCATAATTTCATTGCTAGCAGATCAACTGATGTAATGGAATTATGGGTTTGCAGTTTTTAAGTTAGACAACTTAAATTGAGTAGGAAGTGAGAGCTTGGACTCAAGGCATTAGATGGGGATGAAACATGCTTACATTACAAAAGGTTTTGTGAATGTAAATCCCATAATGATCTAGGAATTGAAATATGATATTGGCAATTATTGTTCGACAATTACCTTGTTGAATACTATCATTACTAGCAGATCAACTGATGTAATGGTACTATGTCAATTTGGATCCTAGCTTTAAGAAAATACTATGGTTTATATGAATATTTACCAATATTGAATTTTGTAATCCGTTTTAATGTATTAATGCAACGTTCAAACCGTAAATGCACTTTGGGCTTTGGTAAATTGATCTCGTTCTGTTTTCAAACAATGTTTGATTAAGAATAATTTACTTAAAAGACAAAAGAAGTCTCCTTTCTATGAAAGAAGAGTGAGTCACAATCCTATTTCTTTTCATGAATGAAAAAAGATAATAATAATATTAGATATGTCTAAATTCTAATATAACTCATAGCAAATTTTTTAATAGTTAAGATAATTGCATATTTTTCATAAGGATTTCATCACCCTTATTAGGTGATTAAATTCTTAGTAACAAATATGATATTTGGTTAACAGAAAATTATGTATGACATTTTAGGAGTTATTATAATTAGAAGCTAGACTAATTACCGCAAAATGTTAAAAGACAAACTAGTTGTTTTGACTATTTAAAATGTACTACATACATTGTAGGATAGTAGACCTGTTAAGGAAGAAATTGCATGCCCAATTTTTCAAGTTAATAACATTTGGTAGATAGTCCATCATTTACATACTAGGATACACTCTTTAGTGCATAAGTAATTGTTACGTATGGACATTCAAAGGTGTAGGAAAGTTAAAAGCACACTATTTTCTTTCACTGGATACGAAGCATTTACAATGTTGTCAAATTCAGTGGGAGTATTGTGTACTTTTTACTGAATAAGGAATTATTGTAATGATCTTTAATTCAGTGGGAGTTACAAGCTTTGACATCTTGGTAGCTAAAGATAATTACTTTCCAAGTGTAGACACTCATACTTTTAAGGATAGTCTTGTACGTTTCCTTAGTAGACATTGTTGTTCTATAAATATTTGTTATGCTAAAATCTATGACACAATCATATTGATCACATAAACAAATGTATGGCGTGTTGTTTATCAACTATATGAGGTTGTTCCATGCACAAGTGGGAGAAATATTATCTTTAATGTGTGCAACAAACAACTCATAAAGATATGATTTAATATGATTTAATGGATTCTCTTGACTGCAAGGTAAGAGAATAACGTTCTAATATAAATTATACTAATCTAATTCAAGAAACACTTTGTGTTACAATTTATGTTATGTGAGAGCTTAGCTAGATTGCAACAACAAGGTGAATTTCATATTTTCATTTCTAGCAGATCAACTGATGTTATTGAACTATGAGAATTTGCAGTTTCTAAATTAGATACCTATTAGAACGTGTGTCAATATGATATCAAGACTACTTTAATTTGTATATTTATGAATTCTTGGAATGACATAAATTAATAAAGTAATCTAATACTACTTCAATCTGAATATTTATGTGTTCTTAGAGTGACATAAATAAATAATGATGTTTACATTATTGTGAAGTAATAAATTAACTTGAAATTACTATTGAAACCAAGAGATGGTGTTCATAATTACTTTAGTTAAACATGTTTATGTTTCATTGTAAAGATATAAACATAAAGTCTTTTAATTATTACAAGACTTATAATAAAGTAAGACGTTATCTTGTGTTGTTTTTTAATTAAAACATATACATGAAGTCATTAAATTGTTAAATGACTTATAACGTATAGTGACTTTATCAAAAGTACTTGTGCTATAAAGCATGTAATTGGCTTGAAAATTTTATTATACCATTATAATGACTTAGTTGGTAAATAGACAAGTCAAAAGGAATATGGTTATCTTAAATATCTTTAGATTGTCTTACAATATTAATACTAATGAAATATCAAATGTTTATGGTATGTTCAGTTAGGAAAATCAAACTCTTGTTATATTGGTTTATTTAAAGATAACTATGATTTCTTTTCTTCCAAAAGTTATCAAGGTTAGAATATTGAGTATGACTTGGACATACTTAATAAAACTCCAACCTAGAAGATTAATAAGGCATGATGGAATGTGATAAATTACATTAAGTCTTAAATTGAAGTTTTAAATTTGTTCAACTGCTTATGAAGAAGTTATGAACAAAGTAAAGTCAGGAACTGTCAATATGTATTTGTAATATCCTAAAATAAAACATTGTATTGTTGCTTTATTTGCTAAGTATTTAAAGATAGTCTTTAAATTACTAAAAGCAAGTGGGAGTTTTGATCTTTAAAAAATAAATTACAAGATACATAATCTTCTAAAATACACTAGTAAATATCATAATGAGGCTTGACATTAAAATGTTAAATCTCAATATGATGGAATTCTCATTCATAGATTAGCAAAGATATCTCGGATATTTGATTAATATGCTGAGAGCTATGATTTACAGGATTATTGTAAACCTGATAATCATTATGATACATTACCAAATATGAAATTAGGTAAAGTATACATGATATGAATGATTAAGATGCTATCTATAAAGATAATCAATTTTAGAAATTTGGTTTATCTTAATAGTAAGACTAGAAAATAAAGATGAATTTCTTCAAAGATAAGGAAACCATTGTGGTTTAAGTCTTTATATAGAAATCATATGGACAATATTGTGCACATATTTAATGCATGTCTTATGACAAGATTATTAATCAAACTTAAGCACTTAACTGTGATTGGATATTCTTTTCTAAATACATTAAATATATAAAGATTATGATTGTCATATTTATGAAATTGACAATGGAATATCAAAACTCTTTCTTGAGTGATTATTTGAGCGAGGACGATAAGTGATCAAAAGGAGTTTATGAATTCAAATAAATCTTTGGAAGTGTACAAAGTGCAATAATCCATGGATGGATAAATGCATGCATCTAGAAGATTAATCTTATCTTTAATTATTAAATCCATGTTTTGATTTATAATTGCAATAAGATAATTTCTAAGTATTTCTGAAAGCTAGTGGGAGTATTATGTTTAATTTTCTAAATCATATGTGTTGTAAAACATATAAAAAGTAACATTCCATATAAGTTAAAAGTTAAGTCTTAGAATGGAATGAAACTTTACGTGAAAGATTTAGAAAATAAAACATACAACCTTGGAATGAATGTTTATTGTTGAAACATGTGCGGTAAATGAATCTAATATAACATGATATATCATTTAGAAAGTCTAAATGGATATGTATAACATGAATAAAATCTAAGTATGACTCAAAGATTTTTCATGAACATCATTGTTGGGAACATACTTTAGTATTTAGTCAAGTCTCGGTCATTACATTTTGTAATAGGTTGCTTTGTTAGTTATTTTATTATGTCTATGATAACATGTAAGGCCTTAAGGCCCAAAAGGCTTTAGTAAAGCCCACGTTAGAAATGAAAGGGACTAGGGAATGTTGCCCTAGATTCCCTCTATAAATACAAGGCTTATGATGCCTTAAACTTGGTTGGTTATTTTGATATTCTAATGAAACTCTTGCTTTTATAATTCTCTCATATCTTGTGATCAACCAATCCTTATATCTATCTCATTCTTTACTTGTGTGATATCAATATGGGCATCTAACAAGTGATATCATTCGCCTAATAGAGATTGAAGTGTTGTTTATTTGGTTAATGTGGAGTTTAGGTGTGTTTTTCTTTATATTTTTGCTTTTTCTTTGTTTCTTTCACTTAATCTTGAAGCTTGGACAAGTTTCAAGGTTGATATAGTGATTAGAAGCTTAGATTTTGCATAAAGTTTTGATCTTTTATAGTTTTTAGTACTTTTTCTCTTTGTTTCTTAAGTTTTGTAGCTTCTTTGATATTAGAAAACTAGTCTTTGGTACCTAAAATTTTCATATTTACTGTTTTCTAAGTGTTGGGGAAGTTATTTGATCAAAAGAAACTCATTTCTAAGCAATTTTCTTCAAAAAGTAGTGATTTTTACTTGTTTCTGGTCACTCTACGCAAAAGTTCATGGAACAGTACTATTTTAAAGCTGTCAACAGTACTATTTGGTCTCCCTACGCAGAAGGTTACTGTTTACGCGTTAGTTTTGGTGAAAAACCCCATTCCTACGCATAAGAGTGTATTCTACGTCGAAGTTCTACGCTGAAGTCCTATCCTACGCTGAAGTTCTACGCAGAAGTCAGATCTTACGCATAAGATTATCTTACGCGTAAGTTCTACGCAGAAGTCAGATCTTACGCATAAGATTATCTTACGCGTAAGCTACAAAATTCTACGCATAAGTTTCTTCAAAGGTCTTCTCTTCCAGCAAAGGTGACTCAGTACTTCCCTAGCTTGGACAAGTTAGTGGAATACTTCGACTACGGATATCTTTCAAGCTTGGATAAGTTTAAAAGATTTGTTTGGTCTTTGAACCTTACGCATAAAATCTTACGCATAAGCCTAAACTTACGCGTAAAGGAAAATCTTACGCATAAACTCACTATTTACGCATAAAATCAACCTTTACGCACAACTTTGAAGCCTACGCATAAGTCTATGTGTTACGTGTAAGATTCTTATCTTTGCCCAAGGATTCTTAATCTTAACCAAAGGAACGTACATTTCAATCTTCTACAAGATCCAACATTACACAAGTGTTCTAAGATGTCTCAACCACCAAATTACTACTTCTCTCATCCTCAGCAACAACAACATCAGCAGTATCAGCCACAACAGTACCATCAGCAACAACCGTATCAACAACAATCATAGTCACATTTTCAGCAACAACCGTTTCAGCCAAAACAACAATATCTGATGATGCAACAACATCAAATCATTCCTCAACAACAACCATATCAAATGTCACAACAACTCACTCAGAATTTGTCCAGACAACCTCACTGGTTTGATAGAATGTGTGAAGTTATTACGGCTCAACAATCCAGACATGAGGCAGGATCACTTGAAACACCTCCAATGCTCACACCTGGGAACTATGTTCAGTGGTCAAGTCGATTCTTACGATTCCTTGAACTTAAGAAACCCCATGGGAAATTCTTGAAACAAGTGATACTTGAAGGACCATTTGAGTGGCCAATTAGACTTGAAAGTGGAGATCCATCTGCTGATCCTCCTCGGGCTCCAGTAGAGAAACCACTTCCAGAATCTCTACTAACTGAAGAGCAGAAACTACATCGTGAAGCTGATGAATATGCCATGGCCTACATACTTCAAGGAATACCTAATCCAATTTATCGAAGTGTTGATGCACAGAAAATGGCTAAAGCAATGTGGGAACATGTTCATCTCCTAATGGAAGGCACTCAGTTGAACAAAGATGATATGGAATCCAAACTCTACATGGAATACACTAACATCTCAATTGAACCAGGGGAATCACTTGAATCCTACTATCATTGTTTCACTAATGTGGTAAATGATTTGGAAAGACACAAAATTACAGTACCAAGGATCGCAGTGAACTCCAAATTTGTTGGTAGTCTTGGTCCGGATTGGCAAAAGTATGTGACATTCGTTCGTCAAACAAAAAATCTTCATGATGCACCATATGGCTTGTTGTATGATTTTCTGAAACACCATGAAACTGAAGTGGAGAAAGATCGTACTCTTCGAGGAGGTTACATACCACCACCAACACCAAATTCATTGGCACTCGTAGCTCAATCTTCGTATACTCCACCTCCAATGTCAAATCATGCTTATGTTCAAGAATAGAATTACTTCAGCTACCCACAACCTACAACTCCAAATCAAATGATCCCATATGATTCTGCTCAGCAATTTAATCAACCTGTTCCCTATGAAAACAATGAGTCAATGTACTACTCTAACTCTAATGATGATGAAGATGATGACTTCAATACGTTGAATCAAGGACTTGCTCTCATTGCTCGTGCCTTCAGCAAATTCTCAAACAAGACTAACAACCATCTATGCTCTTCATCGAACACTATGAATCAAGCTGTCATTCAAGATGGAAGGGTTGAGATACAGAATCGATATAATGGTTGATCAGGTGGTTATTCAGGAAATTCTGGAAATGAACAAAGGTTCAACAACAATGGAGGGTTCAGAAACAACTCTGGTGTTACTCAGCAAAGGAATGAAAATGTTGCAACTGGGAACTCTAACTCTGGGAATGCAGTATGGTGCTACAACTGCAATGAGAAAGGTCATATTGCAACTGCATGTCCAAAACCGAGAACTCGAGGCAGTAAGTTTCACAAGCAGGCATTACTCATGGCTCTCAAGGATGAAAAGGAAGGACATTTCACTGAGCAGGAGAACAGCTTCATGGCAAATGCGTACAATGATGATGACATGGAAGATCTGGAAGCAAATGTAGTTGTGATGCTTATGGCCAACATGCAGGAACTTCATATGAATGATTCAGGCCCAGTGTATGACACTGATGGCTTGTCTCAGGTACATGATCCTAATACATGCCTAATACATGAAATAGCATCACCCTCTGCTTCTGAATCAAATACGGCGCAAGTTGTTCCATCTGACTCATCTCTATCATCTCAAGACGATGAACAAATGAACACAGTTGTTACATTTGATGACGACACAGTTGTTTCAGTTGATGATCCTATTGAGAATGATAAACATGATTCTCTAGAACAACATGAACCATTGTATGATCCAGACCCTGACCTTATATTGTTGTCTAAACAATTGAACGCTCAACAAGTGCAAATAGTGAAATGCAATGAGATTAATAAAGCCCTAAAAGAAACAAATAAGTCACTTACAAGAGACATTGAGTGTTATAAAATACAACTTTCAAATCTGGAACACAAGGTTAAACATGAAAAAAGTTTTGAAAAGGCTTTTCAAGATTATTACAATAAAGAACAAGATCTCCAACACAAAATGCAAGGTTTAATTGAATCAAATGCAAAGTTGGTTTCAAAACTTGAAAGTGACAAGTGCGATCTTCAAAAACAGGTTGAACAACTTCAAAACGAACTTTCAAAAACAGAAACAGAGTTGTCCATTTGCAAAAAGGATTTTTGTGAACATAAAATACGAAAAAGGAAATATATAGATAATTTACTTGGTGACATTGTTGATCTTGAAAAACAACTCAAAGAGTTTCGTAATATTGTTTACAAAACCGGGGGCTCTGTCACTACAATTCAGAAGTTTACTTTAAAACCAAGACCCGATAAAGGTTTTGCAATTGGTGATTACAAATCAATGTTTCTTCACAAAGCGTTCAAACAAAATCCTAAACTTTACAGTATGGAATGTATGCGTGATGACATGATTGTGCGTACTATTGTTTATGATACTGAGGAATAGGAAGAACTTGAAGAAGAGAGTCGATCCAAAATGAGTCAAGTTGAAAATTGGACACCATATGATTATTCAAATGCTCCTCACATTTCTGAATCTTTTGTTCCTCAAAAGGAAATACCTGAAAAATCTTGGTTTATCACTGAGTCATATGTCTCATCTTCTAATGCGGCTCCGGTCCAAACTGTGGCACAAGTAAATGGTCCTTTACCATCTTCTGGTGAAGTAACACCTTTACCAAAAAGTTCTCGTGTTTTAAATTATTTCAAAACTTTTATGGATGACATCAAAATTTTGGAGGAAACAATTGAACGTAATTCAGAAATAAAAATTGAAACTTTTCAATACGCTTACGAGCGTGAAAAGAGAGATATTTTTCAAAAACAATTGTTGCCAACTGTTCAACATCTCCGTCTTTGTGCTACAAGTTGGGAACAACATCTACAAAAAGAAGTTAAATCAATGATAGATGTTTTCAAATCAAATGAAAATGCAATTTTGGTTCAAAAGCATAGAAACAGAGTTTTGAAAAATGATGTCGATCGACTCTTGGAAGAAGTTCTCAATGCTGATATTATGTCTATTATCATGAATGATCTCTGTTAATACAAATATCGCCTAAAAACATTATTTATATTTTACGATCTTTGCTAAGTTTTGTTAACAACAAAATGTAAACTTTAGTTTCTAAGTAAAACATAATCTTAGTTTTAAAGACTTGCATAAACTAGACATTTGCTACATTTTACATTTCATAAAACACAACACTTTTTATTTCTTAAAATAGAAATGTCACATCACATTTATGGCAAGTTTTGTCAATATACATTTATGGAAAGAAAGTGTGTTTGACTAACCATATGTTTGCTTGCAAGTTTTGTGTTTGACTAGGTATAATGAGATGTGACATTGTTTGGTTTGCAAGATTTATTGCAAAACCAACTGCAAGCCTGGCGGAACCCTGGGGGTACACAGGCGGAACCCATCTGAGGGTTCCGCCGTATCCGCCAGGCCTGCAGAAGGTTTTGCTATAAATACTAAGCCACAAGTTTGATTTTTGGCTTATCACTCTACATTATAGTTTCACACATTCATTCTTTGATCTAACCCTTTAACATTTCGTATGTGAAGTTTCTTTTTGTAGCAAAGAGATTCACGAGTTCATAAAAAGTTGCAAGTATTCAACACAACGTTGCAAGACTTGTTAGCTTAGCATTGTGTAGACTTGTGTAGTTTACACATAATTTGATTGTGTATTTTCAGGAGTGATCGGTTAGTATTTTAGTCCTAAAATACAAAGTGTGACGGGAGTTGTTGTGCCCTTGTAAAAGAACTAACGGGAGTGGTTGTACCCTTGTAAAAGAACTCGACATCTAGCTTAGTGTCGGTAAACGTGTATAAGCGACGTGTAAGGTTTTCTCCGTCGGTGAAAGGAGCTTGTTGACTAGTGAAAGAAACTCTCGAGTTGGATACTCGGGGCGTGGACGTAGGGCAAGGAAAAAGAGTCCTTGTAGCCGAACCACGATAAATACTCGTGTTGTGGTTTGATCATTTCTTTCATTTACTTGCATGTTATATATTGTGTTTGTGTATATATCTTTGATCAAACGGAAAGTTTCAAAGCTAATTAAACAAGTTAAAAAGATTTTAAACGGTAAACTATTCAACCCCCCTTCTAGTTTTCCACAATTGGCATCAAGAGCTACGTTACTCAAGCTTTCAAAATATATTGTGTTTTAAAACTTGAAATGATCCATGGATTTTGAACATTACAAAGAAGGGCAATCTATGCAAAGACCACCACTTTTTGAAGCAAATGGTTTTATATATTGGAAAAACCGTTTTGAAACTTACGTGAAATCTAAAGATATAGATTTATGGTATATAATCATTGATGGTGATAACATAGTTACTAATATTAAAGATGATGATCAAAAGAAATTGATTGCTAAAAATAATGAAGCTAAAATGATGCTTTACAATGCCTTGCCTAAGAAAGAATATGAAAGAGTCTTTATGTGTAAAACTGCCAAAGATATTTGGCAATCTTTAATAGTCACTCATCAAGGAAACTCACAAGTTAAAGATAACAAAATTGATCTTCTTGTTCAACAATATGAACAATTTGTTATTTCCGAAGATGAGATTATTGATAATGCATTTGCTAGGTTTAACACTATTATTACTTCACTTAAAGCACTTGATGAATCTTTTTATAGTAAGAATTTTGTCAGGAAATTTCTTAGAGCACTCCATCCGAAGTGGAGAGCAAAAGTGACGACAATTGAAGAATCCAAGGATCTTTCAAGCATGTCACTTGACGAGCTAATTGGAAACCTCAAAGTTCATGAAATGGTAATGGAAAAAGATTCGGAACTAGTTATAGGCAAGAAAGAAAAAGTTAAGTCCATTGCCTTGAAAGCTAGAGTCCAATCAAGTGATGATGAAGAATCTACTTCGGATAGTGATGATGAGGAATATGCTATGGCCGTTAGAGACTTCAAGAAGTTCTTTCGTAGAAGAGGGAAGTTTGTAAGGCAACCTAAAGATGACAAGAAAACTTTCCGAAAAGATCGTAATGATAGGAAAGGAAAGGTAGAAAGGAAATGCTATAGGTGTGGAGACACAAGTCATCTAGTAGGAGAATGTCCAAAACCACCCAAAAGCAAACCTCAACAAGCTTTTGTGGGTGGTTCTTGGAGTGACTATGAAGGAGATGAAGATGAGCCAAAGAATGATGATATTGCTCTCATGGCTCACGACTCAAATAAGGTGTGCCTCAAAGTTTGTTTGGAACCGGATGAATGGATTAAAGATAGCGGTTGTTCAAGGCACATGACGGGTAACAAAAGCCTCTACACTACTTATCACAAATGTGATGGAGGTAATGTTACGTTTGGTAGTAAAGCTAAGAGCAAAATCATCGGAAAAGGTACAATCTCTCATGACTCCCTTTTTATAGATGATGTAGCTCATGTTTATAACTTAGGTTTTAATCTCCTTAGTATTAGTCAACTTTGTCGTAATAAGTATAATGTCCTTTTTAGTGAAAACGGAAGTAAAATACTTAAAGATGGTATAACCATAGCCAAAGGTGTCCTTAAGAACAACGTATACGTCATGAAGATGGATCCAACATCTAGAGACAAACTTTGTCTTACCTCATTAGATGAATCTTCAAATTTATGGCATAGACGTTTACGACATGCTAACATGAGACTAATTCAAAACCTCTCCTTCAAAGACTTAGTTCGAAACCTACCTAAGTTGAAATATGACCAACACTTTTGTGATGCTTGCAAAGTCGGTAAACAAGTCCATAGTAGTCATAAGGCTAAAAACTTGGTTTCTACATCTAGGTGTCTAGAACTTTTGCATACCGATTTATTTGATCCATCCGCTATACAAAGTTATGGAGGTAACTTCTACACTTTGGTCATAGTCGATGATTACTCAAGATATACTTGGACAAAATTTTTGAAAAGTAAAAATGAAGCTTTTGATAAATTTGAGATTCTAAGTAAGAAAATTCAAAATCAAGTAGGGTCTAATATTGTGTCTATTAGAATAGATCACGGTCGTGAATTTGATAATGAATTTCAATTTGGAAACTTTTGTGATATTAATGGTATTACTCATAACTTTTCGGCTCCACGTACCCCTCAATCTAATGGTGTAGTAGAACGTAAAAACCGGACATTGCAAGAGATGAGTAGAACAATGCTTAATGAACAAAACATTCCACAAAAGTTTTGGTGTAATGCCGTTGACACATCAACGTACATTTTAAATCGAGTCTTAATTAGACCATTTTTGAATAAAACTCCTTATGAACTATATAAAGGTAAAAAGCCTACATTAGGATACTTTAGAGTGTTTGGGAGTAAATGTTTCATTTTTAACAGCAAGGATTATCTCACCAAATTTGACCCAAAGTCTTATGAAGGTGTATTTCTTGGATATTTACAAAATAGTAAATCTTACATTGTTTTGAACAGAGAAACCTTAAGAGTCGAGGAATCGTTGAATGTAACATTTGACGAGAGTCCACCTCCCTCTAAGACATCACCTTTGGTAGATGATGACTTAGTTGAAAGCCAAGCAATAGAAAGTCAAGAGATTTTAGGTAATGACAAGGAAGATTAACTATTAAACAAAGAACTTGTCAATGTCAAAGAATCTAAAAGTCATCCATTAGATGGTGTCATAGGCAACATTAACAAAAGAACACTAAGGTCAAAAGTTCAAAATGAAAGCAACTACTTTTGTTTCGTGTCAACCATTGAACCGAAAAACATTAATGAAGCCATTAAAGATGAGTCTTGGGTAATTGCAATGCAAGAAGAGTTAAACCAATTTGTTAGGAATGATGTATGGACATTAGTTCCTCAACCAAAGAGTCAAACTATAATTGGAACAAAATGGGTCTTTCGAAATAAAATGGATGAAAATGGAATTGTGTCTAGAAACAAAGCTAGGCTAGTTGCACAAGGATATAACCAACAAGAAGGCATTGACTACGATGAAACTTTTGCTCCGGTTGCTAGGCTCGAGTCAATTAGAATCTTACTTGCATATGCATGTGCACACAATTTTAAACTCTTTCAAATGGACGTCAAAAGTGCATTTCTAAACGGAATCATAAATGAAGAAGTGTATGTTGCTCAACCACCGGGTTTCATTGATTTTGAAAAACCAAATCATGTTTACAAAACTAAAAAGGCTCTTTACGGACTTAAATGATGAGGCGAAAAATGAACCACTTTTAGGGGGTCATTTAAGTCCGGAATTGAATTTATTTGATCAAATATTGCCCTAAATCGTTCCTTTTGTGATTTTAGGTACTTTGGGAGAGAAATCTGGAAAAGAAAGAAATTCGGATGTTTTTGGAACATAAAAGTGAAGAAAACGCCAAAGTCTTAATTTTCCTTGCTGGGAACAGTAGGTGACGGCGTCAAGAGCAACATCCTGACGGCGTCAAGAGTAAATTGCATGACGACCCAGTGCAAACGTGAAGGCATCACAAGTAGAGCGTCAAGAGTAAAACACGTGACAGCCTGGAAGACCCTAACACATGACGGCGTCAGATGTAGATCAAGGCAGTCCGAGAAGTATTTTGGCGGCGAGATGACGGCGTCACCTATTTGGTCTTGACGCCGTCAGCCTCAGTTTTCTATATATAGTTTTCTAATTTTCATTCATAAAAATGAGAAGTTTGGAGAAACGCTAGGGCCGAACCTATTACAAATTTTACAGGTTTTTCAAGGGTTTTCAGCCCTTGAACCCTTTCATGTGTAATTGAGATAAGTGTTCTTCTAATTCAATCAATATGTCTATGTGTTGGTTGTCTATATCTTGTTCTTATCTTAATTCCACCATGCTAGGTTAGATCTATCTTGTGTTTGCTTGGTTCTAATGAAACCTAGATGTTGATTATGTGTTGATTACTTGTTTATGGTTGTATTGGATGAATGATTTCGATGTTAGGCTTAAGAAAACTGGCAGATCTCCAAATGGTAACATGCTTGAACGTCTTAGGAAACATGAACTGACGTGTACTAGGTTTTATTGGTTGTATTTAATGCATGAGTAAATTCTAATGATCGCATGTTAGGAGCTTCTTAGCCGGCTCGATATAGGAGTGAAGTAGGCACTCATAGGATTGGGGAATTAAATGCGCCACCCCATGAATGGTATTAAGGAATACAATTCGTCATCCACGCAACTATAACAAGTAATTAACGTGTAAAAGATGTCTAGGGAGTAGTGAAATCTAAGTAAACACAATTTCTCCACTTATTGCTCACAACCTTAGTTTAATTTAGTTTATTTTCATTTCTAGTATTTTATTTTGATTGCATCTTTAGTATTAGGTTAGTTGATTAGCAATTAATTCCACCCAAATCCTTCAAACCCGAGATTTTTACTTGCTTTCTAAAAAAATATAAAAATACAAAAATAATCATCCGTCATCTTTAGAACTAGTATTTAGGTTTTCTAATCCTAGCGACACTATTCCTAGCTGAACGATCAATCCCCCGGTACTTGTCACTATACTATACTACAACGATCAGGTACACTGCCTGGTGGGGGTTGTAAGCTTCTCGAGATCCCTCGAGAGGTAAAGCCTGGTGCAATCCCTACGCATCAAGTTTTTGGCGCCGCAACCCGGGGAATAGTTATTGTCTAGGTTAGAATCTCTTTTTTATTAGGTCTACTTGCTAGATTCCTTTCTAGTAAGATTGTATTTTTATTTTTAAGTTTTTTTAGTCTATCTTATTTCTTTGTGTGTTTGTTCGTAACTCTTCACCACCCGACATCATGGACGATGGGAACATCTTTGAACCCGTCATCCCACCACAACAAAACCCACCACTAGAACCTCTTAGGCCCCGAACCTTAGGAGAGTATTCCCGACCTAGCCACCAAGGCTACCGAAACACCATTGAGCTCACCGGAGCCAATGTGACCCCCTTGCGATCCGACACCATCCGGTTGGTGCAAAGTGGATGTGCATTCCATGGACTTCGTTCCGAAGATCCAAACCAACATCTTAAGGACTTCCTAAAAATCGTAGATTCCATAGACCTAGATGTTGAAACTAGAGAGACAACCCGATTACGCCTATTCCAATTCTCTCTACGGGATCAAGCTAGTCAATGGCTTGAGCGTTTACCCGCGGGATCCATCGCCACATGGGATGATCTCACCACTCGTTTCCTTGCTCAATTTTTCCCACCGGGGAGAACTACTAAGCTTAGAAATGACATCTTGATGTTCCAACAACGTCAAAATGAATCTCTTTATGAAGCATGGACTCGTTTCAAGGACTTACTCCAAAAAGTCCCTCATCATGGCATAGATCTATGGCTCCAAGTCCAAATCTTTTATGACCATATCGACCTCTCCACGAGGCGAGCCATTGACCAATCGGCCGGTGGTAAGCTACGTGATCTAAGTGCGGAACAATCATGGGAACTCATAGAAGATCTTGCTCTCTATGACAACGAAAGTTGGAATGATCCCCGTGATTTGAACAAAATGGTCAAGGCAATATCTTTGCCTTCGAACAACTCTAGCACTCCCGACCGTAGGATCATGGAACTTGAGGACCAAGTCAAGTTTCTCATGAAATTCTACGTAGCTCCTAAGCCTTCAAGCCAAGTGAACAAAATCACTTCTTCATGCGAATTATGTAGTGGTCCCCATGACACTCGTGATTGTGTGGAACTCCCCGGAACAGCTTTTGCGGACTACGCATCCACGCGTACCGACGAAGCGGGAGATAAGTGGTACACTTTCAAGCCCGAGCCAAACCCTTACGGTGATTCATACAACCCCTCTTGGAAAAATCACCCAAACCTTAGGTGGAAACAAAATCAACCCAATTCTTCCAATCCGCCTAATCGTTACCAACCAAATGGTCCACCCTCTAACCGTACTTTCAACAACAATCCTTCTAACAACTATGGTAGTACCAACAATCTTGAAGGATTGATGTCAAAGTTCATGGCATCTCAAGAAGCTCGCATAGCTAGGTTTGAAACCGAATTCAACCAACAACAAACGGAGATGACCAACAAGATTGACAACTTGTTGAAAGCCCTCAACAACCAAGCGTTAACTACACCTAGGAAGGACACTAGGGACACCAATAACGGAATCCAAATTAAGGACCCCTCATCATCTAAACATGTCCACTTTGTCAAGGTTGTCACCATTAAGCCAATAGATAAGGAGATAGAAGAAAGTGACAAGGATGAAGTTGGAGTAGAAACCGAGACTAGGGATGAAAGTAGGGAGGTTGAGGTTAATAAGGGAAAGGAGTTAGAGGAAGTAGAAAAGTACTTTGATAAGATGCCCACCAAGGAAGAACGGGAATACCATAAGGATTTATTTGATGGTCCCGAGAGACCATATATCCTTGGCACACCCCTTATCAAAATGGGAGATCCCTCTAACATTAACATACCATGCAATATCGGGAACATGCACATATGGAAAGCTTACATCGATCCTAGATCTCCCGTTAACATCATGACAAGGACTTATTACAATTGGGTGATGAAGAAACAACTCGATTTTAGGATGATGCCCAATAAGAATCTGATAAGTAATTTTGTAGGAAGAGTGAAGGGATTGCATGTGATTATAGGCAATCTCACTTATGAGATTGATTTTATGATAGTAGAAGACACTCGCCCGGTGATAGATGCTTGCCTAAGCCAAATAATATTTGGAAAACCATTTGTTGAGGTCACTAGGATGAGTTATGATCCGACTCTAGGGATAGTTAGATTTAAGGAAGAGAATGATGAGGTTGCCTACCAAATGCCCTACAAAATTGAGCAATACCGCCTCCTCTCTAATTTAGAAAAGGAACACAAGCAAGCGGCTTATTATAGGAATGATGAGGATAGACGTAGAGGAGTAGAGTATGTGAAAAATAGGATGCTTGGTTTCTACAAAGAATGCTTGCAACTACGTCCGGAATACAAAACTGGTTTAGAAAACGACCTAGAGAGTGAAACCAACAATGAGGTCACGTAGTAACCCATGACCTTGAGTCTAGCTACAAGACTCGTAAATAAAGAAAAGCGCTTCTTGGGAGGCAACCCATGCTTTGTGTGATCTTATTTTGTTTGTTTGTTATTTGCTTCCGTATGCATGCTTTATTTTTATTGTTGGTAGATCATGTTTCTAAACTAAATAGTGGAAATACTTTACCTTGTTGTTTTGGCCTAGTCTTAACTCCACCTAAAAGTATTTTTGCAAAAGATAAGTGTAAGGGGAAACCCCAAATATGTTTTTAAGAAACAAACCGATCATGATTCTCCACAATATTAAGTGAACATGTATATTCATATTTGTTAGAGTCAAATGCTTGAATTGAGTCATAATGAAGTTTTGCAGGATTTTTCAGGAAGTAGGACCAAGTTTTTTCAGAAATTTTCCGGAAACTTAACATAAGAATTTCTGCAGGTCACTTCTGACGGCATCACGAGATTACTCTTGACGGCGTCACGTGTAAAAACCTGGAAATTTTACCGGTTTTGTTTTTCTAACGGAGTTTTAAAGTTTTTGTGAATTATTAAGTTTTATAATCTCCAGGAAATCTGCAAACTTCATCCCACAAGCATTATATCTTACCTTGTTTTCTAGGATTTAGTAACTTATATAGATTGCCGCCGATTTTATGCGAGGTTGCTTTGTTTGTTTTCTCAGGATTTACAGGTTATGTATGACAAGAAGATGATTTATTTTTCTGGAAGGGAAGCTTTGATTGTTCATTTTCTTGGAGGAAGATCTAACCTGGCCACCTTATTATCCATACCGAGCGAATCAGGGGAGTATTTGATTTCATTTGTTTTACTTATTTAACTTTTACATTCTTTACTTGAACATTGGGGATAATGTTCATCCTAAGTGTAAGGGGAGGGTAAAATGATGATACCTTACATGTACACTTTCGCTTGAGTTAGTTTTGTTTAATAGTAGATGTGTAATAAAACTATGAGAAACACTTGTTAGTGCAATTTTAGCACCAAATTTAAATTTTTTTACAACATTTAGGAGTGAAACTTTAGCCATAGCAAGCGTCTCATGGATAGGAGATTGTATGACTAGCACATAACCGTATATTCAGAAAAATTTGCCACCCAAAAATGTGAGGTTCGCCTTTAGATTTGATAGGAAAAGCATTTATTATTAGTGCTTATGAGTTTACCGGTAGCATTTAGATTCTAGAACTTGCGTTAGTGATGCATCCCGAGACCGCTAGTGAGACTACATTCGTGTAGTAGGATTTACTACATGATAAGAGGCATTAGGATCACCCTTGTGTTAAACCCTTATCATAATTACTTGACCATTTAAGTCATATTACTTGGCTAGTAAAGTCAACTAATTTTTCCCACACCTTAGCGTTGTACTCATTTTTAGTACACGAAACCCCTAGTACACCCCTCCGAGCCTATCTTTTCGTTTCTAAATTTAAGCATCTTACTTAAAGGAAGAATTTGTTACACCCCGCTTAAATGTACACCCAAATCGCCTTAGCCTTCCGTGTATGCGCTCATCTTTAGTGCATTATTGTTACATGTTTAAACCCTTAGTTAATTATCTAATTGATTACGTGGTTGCTAAGTCAAGTCATATCCTTGTACATATTGTTTTGGGACGATTGGGACTCATGGGTAAAGTACTTATTTATGGAGTAATGTGGAAGAACATCATTTATTACCCCCATATGTATGTTAATCTTAAAAGTGCTCCAAGTGTTTTGATTATCTTAATTCGAGTCATTAGATTAGTTTATTGTAATGTATGTAAAAATTCAAGTGTAAGGGGAATGTTCATTCCCTATGATGTATTATTTTGGATGGTAGGGTAAGAATGTATGCAAAAAAAAAAAAAAAAAAAAAAAAAAAAAAAAAAAAAAAAATCGAAAAACCAAGAAAAAGAAAAAAAATAGAAAAAGAAAAAGAGAAAAAAAAACATACGGACTACCATCCCTTTTTATTCTATGTTCATTTTATGTTTTTGTTATTTTTCATTTATTAGCTTAAGTCGAGTCTAGTCTTAGCTTAGCAACGCATTATTGTACATGTAATTAACCAAGATTGTTAACTCGCCACCAGTAAAGACTGCCTATATCCAACAAAACCGTGTATTTCATATCCCTACACCTAACGTTACAACCCTTTAAAAGACCTCTTTGATAGTTTATCCTAGGTGCTTACGCCATGTGGTGGAGGTTTGATCCTTTCCCAAGCCTATGGTAATCTATTTTGCTATGACAGGTAGTGAGAAATATCTTCCGTTTCCATATTGTAATTTATACTTTATTACACCCGAGAGATGTGAGTATCTAAACACTCTTTGTGAGGTGCTAGTGTATGACCTCCGTGCTTGTCTTTGGTCTTTAGTGGAACGATTATTTGTTGTAATTACTTTTATATTAGTGTTAAATGACCCCTAACTTGTATTTTGATTAGAATAAAAGCGCATTTGCTTGAGGACAAGCAAATCTCAAGTGTAAGGGTATATGATGAGGCGAAAAATGAACCACTTTTAGGGGGTCATTTAAGCCCGGAATTGAATTTATTTGATCAAATATTGCCCTAAATCGTTCCTTTTATGATTTTAGGTACTTTGGGAGAGTAATCTGGAAAAGAAAGCAATTCGGACGTTTTTGGAGCATAAAAGTGAAGAAAACGCCAAAGTCTTAATTTTCCTTGCTTGGAACAGTAGGTGACGACGTCAAGAGCAACATCCTGACGGCGTCAAGAGTAAATTGCATGACGACCCAGTGCAAACGTGAAGGCGTCACAAGTAGAGCGTCAAGAGTAAAACATGTGACGGCCTGGAAGACCCTAACACATCACGACGTCAGATGTAGATCAAGGCAGTCCGAGAAGTATTTTGGCGGCGAGATGACGGCGTCACCTATTTGGTCTTGACGCCGTCAGCCTCAGTTTTCTATATGTAGTTTTCTAATTTTCATTCATAAAAAAGAGAAGTTTGGAGAAACCCTAGGGCCGAACCTATTACGAATTTTACAGGTTTTTCAAGGGTTTTCAGCCCTTGAACCCTTTCATGTGTAATTGAGATAAGTGTTCTTCTAATTCAATCAATATGTCTATGTGTTGGTTGTCTATATCTTGTTCTTATCTTAATTCCACCATGCTAGGTTAGATCTATCTTGTGTTTGCTTAGATCTAATGAAACCTAGATGTTGATTATGTGTTGATTACTTGTTTATGTTTGTATTGGATGAATGATTTCGATGTTAGGCTTAAGAAAACTGGCAGATCTCCAAATGGTAACATGCTTGAACGTCTTAGGAAACAAGAACTGACGTTCACTAGGTTTTATTGGTTGTATTTAATGCATGAGTAAATTCTAATGATCCCATGTTAGGAGCTTCTTAGCCGACTCGACATAGGAGTGAAGTAGGCACTCATAGGATTGGGGAATTAAGTGCGCCACCCCATAAATGGTATTAAGGAATACAATCCGTCATCCACGCAACTATAACAAGTAATTAACGTGTAAAAGATATCTAGGGAGTAGTGAAATCTAAGTAAACACAATTTCTCCACTTATTGCTCACAACCTTAGTTTAATTTAGTTTATTTTTATTTCTAGTATTTTATTTTGATTGCATCTTTAGTATTGGGTTAGTTAATTAGCAACTAATTCCGCCCAAATCCTTCAAACCCGAGATTTTTACTTGCTTTCTAAAAAAATATATAAATACAAAAATAATCATCCGTCATCTTTAGAACTAGTATTTAGGTTTTCTAATCCTAGCGACACTATTCCTAGCTGAACGATCAATCCCCCGGTACTTGTGATTCGCCTCAAACGGTCAGATAATTATTGGTCAACCACTTGTGAATGGTCAAGTATAATAGTCAAACAGCCGAGGCAAATGCTTCCGTGAAATACAGTGTTTTCCCGGGTCGTAATGTCCCAACGAGGTTGTGATGGTATTAAAAACGAATCTGTGATCGAGTGAATGTGAACAGGGATATGAATAAGTGTGTGTGTGTGATTACACTAAGGTTTTATAACTTAAAATAACTTAGGTAAACTATTAGAACGATTACGTGAAACCTAGATATTTAAAAACGTTTAAACGTACACCAATTTAAAATCAGACACGACTGCGTACTGAGAAAAAGGTGAGTTTTAAGAAAAATAAACTATAGGGGTTAAAAATGAAAATTCGATAAACTTAAACTTAAAATAAAATTAAATTAAAAAGAAAACTATTTTTTAGATTATTTTATTATTTATTATTAATTATTTAATTAAAAACTATTTAACTATTTAATTAAAACTAATTTAATTAAAACTAAAAATGATAAATACTACAAATTAAACTAAAAACTTATAAAAATAATTTCTAAAACTTAAAATGAACTTGAAGAAAGTATAAAAAATAAAAATATATGTTTTTGTCTTTTTATGTATTTTCTATTAATTAAAAACTATTTATATTAATTATACTAATTAAACTATTTTAAATTACAAATAATACTAAACTAACTTAGAAAATTATGAAAAAATTTATAAAACTATTTTATAACTTATAAAAGCTATAAAAAATATAAAAACTAGGTATTACCTTATAAAAACTAATTATGCTATTTAAAACTTATTTATTAATTAATTATTAATAAAACTATTATTAATTATAATAAATACTAAATTACAAAATAAAAATCTGAGAAAATTATTAAAAATACTTTAACCTAAAAGGAAATTAATAAAAATATAAAATTACAAATTACTTAATAAAAATCTAAAAATGAAAATTAAAATTAAATTAAATTAAATAGAAACTATCACTTACTATTATTTTGTTTTTTCTTGATTTTTCTTTTTCCAAACTATATTATACCTAAATATAACTAACTTTTGTAAAAACAATATTTTTATAACTTAATAATAAGCTAGATATAAGCTACTAACCCTAATAGTTGACTTATGTTGACTTAATAAGCAAATAAGCTCTACTGAGCTTGTGTGGGACCTACAATGGTAAAAAGTTGTTCTTCTGAGTTAGTTGAGCAATGATAACCAAGTATCAACTGAATAAGCAGCCTGAATAAGCCACAAAACACAAATAAGCACTTTGCTTATTGTATTCTGAGACAGTTTTGGGGACAAAGATGAGAAGCAAAACTAAGTGGGGTCCACAGGGTACTAGGTCAAAAAATGGGTCAATGGTTATTCCCTGGTAGGAGGGGGGTTGGGAGAACCTAAAATTATGGTGTGGGGCCCACTGAGATGGTCACAAACCACCACCAAAGGTGGTGGTGTGGACTGAGCTGCTGATGTGCAGGGGAGGTTATCTCCCTGCAGTTGAGTTTAGGGTTGAGTGGGGCCCAGTACAAAATTCCTAAAAATAAAACAAAGATGGGATACTAAATTTGAGGTGGTAGGCTAGGATTAGGAACAAGATTCAAGTCTTAACTCCAAACACAAAATTCTAATAAATTACTTGAACTTTTGAGAAAATCTGTGATGATGCAATATTGACTTTGAGTAAAACTTGCTAGTTTGACTTTGTTGGATTTCCACTGATCACTACAGATTAAATAAGTTAATATAAGCTATATAGAACCTATTTTGAGCTTAAGCTACAACTAATAAAGTAATATGAAGATTTGTGGATCACAAATCCCTCACAGTTAACTGTGAGGGGTGATCAATTGTGATTTTGACTTTTTGTGGTTTAAGGCCTGAGTTTTACGATTGCTACAACCTAGTATGACCTAAAGTAATATGAGTAAACTAACCTAGATAACTAATAACAACAAAAATACTCAGTATCAAGCTGAGCCAAACACCCCTAATTATGAACCTGTTGGAAGATTTTCAAAGCAAATGGTGATTTTAAGCCACCACACAGATTCCTAACACTAGATTATAATTATTTAAGATCAATTAAGTAAGAATCAACCACAACACAAGCATAAAACTCAGATTTGTCAAGTATGAGTCTTAGGCTGTGAGTTTTTGATTTTTTTAGCAACAAGTAAATTTATTGAACAAGTAAGCTATGTTATACTATATTATGACTAAGTAACACCAAATAAGCATAAAAGCATTCAGATAAGCAGAAATAACCTAAGCTACAGTAGACTTATAAAAGTTGAGAAACAAGCTTACAATTGGAATTTGACTGAGACACAATGAACCAATGGATCAAAACATAACCTATTGCCTCCCATAAGGCTTCTAAACCATGTTCATCCAGAAACTAACTTGATCCATGCTTTTCCTTCTTCTTTTTATGATTTTTTTATTTATTTCCTATTTATTTGATTTTCTATGTATTTTTCTATTTATGAATTAAACAAACAACTAAGGTTTTCCAAAGCTTATTAAAGCTTTGTCAGAGCTTATAAGAGCTTTAGAATTCAATAAAAACAACAAATAACAACATACAAGCTTATGGTGATTTTGTGAGAATTTGAGAAATACCAAAAAAAACTGAGAATCAACAGAAATCTTAAATTGAGTATTGCAAAAGATGTAAAGTACACTGAGATAACTTAAATGATTGTTTAAAAGCTTAAAGATTACACTGGAATTCTAAATTAAACTAGTCGACACTAAACTACACTAAACTAATCTAATACTTCTCCATATCTGCTTCTTTTCCCTTTTGTAGACATCTTCTGAGTTTGTGGGACCCACTGGGTCATTTCCCACCATTTGTGAGCCCTTGATATAGTCCAATTGATCCAGGCCGTTTAAATTAGTTTCTTGGCGCCAAAGTTTCTAGGGGCAGTTGTGGGTTGAGTGTGAGGGTTTTCAGGGCATTAAATGCACCTTGGGAAGTGTGATGAGGTGGAGGGATAAGGTGGAAAAGGTTGGGGTGGAATACCAGTGAGGTGGTGAAGGGTGGTTTGGCTGTGAGGGAGATGAACAGTGACAATGGTTTGCCGGTTTTTATTTTTAAAAAGGTGTGGGCTGGGTTTTGGTGTTGGGCTGGGAAATAGGTGGGCTGGGGGTGTGTGTATGGATTGGGTTTTGTTTTGGTTTAATAATATAAAGGATCCGTTTGGTTATATAGAAATTACAAGGACCAATTTTGTAAATTCAGTATTTTTGGAGGGTGCAACTTGGCAACTTTTCAAAGTTATTAAAAGGATTAAAATTTCCAATTGTGAATAGTACAAGGATATTTTTGATATATTTCATTTTTAAAATACGCGGGGACTATAATTGACAAAACTGAAACTCCAGGAACTTAACATGTAATTTCTCCAAACTTTTCATCCAGGGACTAATAGTGACAATTATGAATTCCCTAGGACCCTTAATGATAATTTTCCCATTTTGAACACCCAGGGACTAAAACTGTCAAGTTTGAAACTTTGAGGGACCTGTTTTGCCAAACTGTGAAACTTTAGGGACCAATCATGTAAATTCACCAAACTTCACACCAAGGACCATTCCTGCAAAAGATTATTAGTATAAGGACCAAAATTGATTTTTCTCAAAGTTTTTAACATCCCAGGGACCATTTCTGTCAATTTCCAAAGTATAGGGACTAAACTTGTAATTTTGTGAAACTTTGCACCAAAGGACTAAATATGTAACTTTATGATTAAAAAGGACCTTTGATGACTTTTTCATGTTTTTAGAATAACCAGGGACTAGTTTTGACAACTTTTGAAACTTGAAGGACTGAAACTGCCAATTATGCAAACTTTATACGTTTTTCATCTGTTTTTGCATATTTTGCATTTGAAACATATAAAACATACTCTTAAGATATTTCAAGTATTTTGATGCATATTTGAGTGTTTTTGGATGTTTTGGCAGCTCAGATTGGTATAAAATGATGAGTATTTAGACACTCATCAATCCCCCACACTAAACTATTGCTAGTCCCTAGCAATCTTTTAAGAAAAACTTAATGGATTTGAAAAACTCTTTACCAAAAGCCATCACTTCTGGAGTAGCCAGATGTAAGAACTGTGGCACACCTGATAACCGTGTGATTTTGAGCAAATCACCAGCTGTCAACGGATTTGATTAGTCTTTACCAAAAGCCGTTTGCTTCTGGACTAGCCAACTCTTGATGGAATAGTCAACATCTTGGTGAGCTGATTACCAATTATGGTTTTTCCACGGCCTTTACCACAAGCCATAATCTTGCGGGCTAGCCAACTCATTAGATTTTGAGGATAATGGGGAGTTGAGGAACCATACAATTTTGGGCAAATTGCAAGCCATAAACGGGTTTGAGTTATCTTTACCAAGAACCGTTTGCTCCTGGATTAGCCAATCCTTATGTGGGTTAGACATGGCGGACTGATAACCATTTATTGCGTTCTAAGTGAGAAAAAATTTTAAAATTTTGGCTAAAATGGGGGTTCTTGATGGAACATGTGTTTAAATTCGTTAGAATAACGAATCTCCCCCCACACTTAGAACTGAATATTGTCCTCAATATTCAAAGTACCGGGTGTTAAACCAACACTTAGAACGTAAGAAGAAAATATTCCATAGCCTTTATTTAAGATGTATATACATACAATTATTTTTTTAGATAAAACTTCTTAAATAGAAGCTATCACTATATTTACATTTTTTTTAAGAGGATATATATATATATATATATATATATATACAACATGTGGGGCATCTCCCCCACACTAGGGTGAAACATGGGTGAAAACCTATGTACATGCTACTGTTTTTGATCTCCGAGTTGCTAGTTTGACTCGACCCCGAATTTATTTGTCCATGGGGAAGTAAGTGGAAGAGACAATCTCAATCGGACTTTCATTCAAGACGTTTGGATAAACATTTGAAGCACGTGAAAGTTCCACACCGATGAGATAAGTAGACACCCGGCTCATAATTTATAAATGAGAATGCCGGGATCAAAGATAATGTCTTCACTCCCGAAAGAGTGAAGAACAGGAGAAGCAACAGGATATATGAAGAAAAGAAAGAAAGTCATGATGAAAATCATAACTAACTCCTCATCATCAATAGGAGAATTCATTGTTTCATGAATCTCCTCTTTTAAGCACGTTTGATCAAGACATATTATGGGTATGTCTAGATCAAAATAGAAGTTATCATACTCCGGTGGAGATATGATATTAGTGAGTTCACAAGAGAACTCCTCAAAGGTGAATGATTCGTATTCGGGATTGATTTGAGTGAGTTCATTGGGGAACTCCTCAATAGTAAATGATTCATAAACGGGAAGAGAATTATAAGAATGAGAAGTGGTGAAACCACTTATCTTCTCTTCCGTTTGATCAAAATGGAACATTTGCAATTCCGGAATAGAATCATTGATCAAAACCTCACTATCCTTGACGGGGATAGTAGACGAAATAGGCCTTTCATTAAAAGCCTCGATTCTAGAAATGAGAAGATTAGCATTTAATAATGTAAGACGAAGAGCTTCGTCTTGGATTATTTCTTCATCATTCTCTTCTTCTGAGTTGACAAGCTCAGAAGGTAATTCCCCCACATAACTTATGTCTCCACAAGATAAAGAATAGTTCTCATCCGAATCAGAGAACATCTCAATATGATCATTTGGAAAGACAAGAGGGGGAGGGATATCACACATATGTTCAAGAATTCCCTGTGACTCACTTGGGATTGAGACAAGGTTCTCAACACTAGACTTTATGAATTCGTCCGATTCCTTACTAGGAACAGTGTCAAGATGCTCGTCCCCCATGCTCAGAGAGTGAGTGGGAACCTCGGGTGTGATAACATCATACTCAGGGAGATAAGAAGGACTAGCAGTAATGGAGTCTACAAGTTCCATTATTTCTACTGCTGGTGATTCAGTTATATTCTTTTCCCCCTGTATATCCATGGAAGAAGTCTCAACTGATGAACATGATGAGGTATCATCACTTTCATCATCCTCATAGAGAAGAGCAGCATTTTGAAATTTGGTACGTGTTATAGTTGCTTGTTCTAAGACTAGTAATTCTTCCATGCTTCTTCCGTCTCTAGCAACATGTTCTTCAGCAAGTAAATCCGTGATAGATTTATCACAAGAATATGGAATGAGTGGAAACTGTGGGGGTGTGAATGTGTCAAAACCAGAAGTATTAGAACTAGAACAATGTTCAGGTTTATAATACGGCTGACATTTAAAATCATCATGAGGACCCCCACAATGTACACAAGAAAAACTTGGTGCATTGTGAAACGACATATTAGCTAACTCCTCTCTAATGTTTTTAAGTTTTTCAAGAACCTCTAGACAAGGGTCTTGCTGGTATTGAGGAGTTGCTTGGTTCATTTGGTATTGTGGAGGTGGGTCTTGAAACGAATAGTCGTAATTGTTACAAGGAAATGGATTCCTTGTTTGACAATCAGAGCTAAAATGTGGACCTCCACAGTACTCACAACAGTAAAACTGTTGAGTCTGGCTTGGTGTATTTTGATACGAAGAATCATTGATATTTGGATAACATGATTCTTGCTCGTATGAATGTGATGGGTAGTTGGTAAAATTTGAGGAGTCGTTGAATGAGTTTTGATTGGGATCATAAGCAAATGAATTACTCGATCCACAAAACAAACAACTCCCGTTTTGAATATCATTACCACATTGTACACATGTACACCAACGACATGGAAAACCGAAAAGCGGCTCACCACAACCGACACAAGGAACAAAATCTGGAGGTGGGACAAGTGGTGTGCTCTGAGAGCTAGGAATTTCCACCACTTCCGTTATGGTCTCGGGTTTTTGTTTTTGATTAACGTGAAGATTAGGCAAATCGTTCTTTTCAGTAATTGCCCTAAGCTCTGTACGTTTGCTTGACAAACTTTTAACCGTAAACCGTGAAAGATCAGGATTGATTCTTGAAGGTTTAGGAGCATTTGTGATCTCAGGTTTTTGGACAACCGTGGTTTGGACGTATTTAGCACCTCCATCGTCAGAGGAAAGTACAAGGTCCTTTGTCACCTCGGTTTCATGATCTCTTTCCCTCACCGGAGAGGGAAAAAGAATCGAAGGTCCATCATAATCAACATAACATCTCGACATTTTTGACAAGGCCATAAGTTTTTCAACTTTACTTTTACAGGCCCTTTGTTTAAAGAAATCGTCATCGAGAGATGCCATTAGAATTAATTATGGGACAAGTGGAAGAAAGTAGAATCAAAGGGTTTTGGGGATGAGAAATGAAGAATCAAATAGGTAGGGGTGTAAAGGTGAATATTTTTGTGTTTTGTTTTATAAAAATATGGATAAAAGATGGTAAATATACAATAGATGTATATCCAGATTCACTAATACGCAAAATCGTTTAAAATAAACGCACAACCTCCCCGGCAGCGGCGCCAAATTTTGATTCGCCTCAAACGGTCAGATAATTATTGGTCAACCACTTGTGAATGGTCAAGTATAATAGTCAAACAGCCGAGGCAAATGCTTCCGTGAAATACAGTGTTTTCCCGGGTCGTAATGTCCCAACGAGGTTGTGATGGTATTAAAAACGAATCTGTGATCGAGTGAATGAGAACAGGGATATGAATAAGTGTGTGTGTGTGATTACACTAAGGTTTTATAACTTAAAATAACTTAGGTAAACTATTAGAACGATTACGTGAAACCTAGATATTTAAAAACGTTTAAACGTACACCAATTTAAAATCAGACGCGACTGCGTACTGAGAAAAAGGTAAGTTTTAAGAAAAATAAACTATAGGGGTTAAAAATGAAAATTCTATAAACTTAAACTTAAAATAAAATTAAATTAAAAAGAAAACTATTTTTTAGATTATTTTATTATTTATTATTAATTATTTAATTAAAAACTATTTAACTATTTAATTAAAACTAATTTAATTAAAACTAAAAATGATAAATACTACAAATTAAACTAAAAACTTATAAAAATAATTTCTAAAACTTAAAATGAACTTGAAGAAAGTATAAAAAATAAAAATAAATGTTTTTGTCTTTTTATGTATTTTCTATTAATTAAAAACTATTTATATTAATTATACTAATTAAACTATTTTAAATTACAAATAATACTAAACTAACTTAGAAAATTATGAAAAAATTTATAAAACTATTTTATAACTTATAAAAGCTATAAAAAATATAAAAACTAGGTATTACCTTATAAAAACTAATTATGCTATTTAAAACTTATTTATTAATTAATTATTAATAAAACTATTATTAATTATAATAAATACTAAATTACAAAATAAAAATCTGAGAAAATTATTAAAAATACTTTAACCTAAAAGGAAATTAATAAAAATATAAAATTACAAATTACTTAATAAAAATCTAAAAATGAAAATTAAAATTAAATTAAATTAAATAGAAACTATCACTTACTATTATATTGTTTTTTCTTGATTTTTCTTTTTCCAAACTATATTATACCTAAATATAACTAACTTTTGTAAAAACAATATTTTTATAACTTAATAATAAGCTAGATATAAGCTACTAACCCTAACAGTTGACTTATGTTGACTTAATAAGCAAATAAGCTCTACTGAGCTTGTGTGGGACCCACAATGGTAAAAAGTTGTTCTTCTGAGTTAGTTGAGCAATGATAAGCAAGTATCAACTGAATAAGCAGCCTGAATAAGCCACAAAACACAAATAAGCACTTTGCTTATTGTATTCTGAGACAGTTTTGGGGACAAAGATGAGAAGCAAAACTAAGTGGGGTCCACAGGGTACTAGGTCAAACAATGGGTCAATGGTTATTCCCTGGTAGGAGGGGGTTGGGAGAACCTAAAATTATGGTGTGGGGCCCACTGAGATGGTCACAAACCACCACCAAAGGTGGTGGTGTGGACTGAGCTGCTGATGTGCAGGGGAGGTTATCTCCCTGCAGTTGAGTTTAGGGTTGAGTGGGGCCCAGTACAAAATTCCTAAAAATAAAACAAAGATGGGATACTAAATTTGAGGTGGTAGGCTAGGATTAGGAACAAGATTCAAGTCTTAACTCCAAACACAAAATTCTAATAAATTACTTGAACTTTTGAGAAAATCTGTGATGATGCAATATTGACTTTGAGTAAAACTTGCTAGTTTGACTTTGTTGGATTTCCACTGATCACTACAGATTAAATAAGTTAATATAAGCTATATAGAACCTATTTTGAGCTTAAGCTACAACTAATAAAGTAATATGAAGATTTGTGGATCACAAATCCCTCACAGTTAACTGTGAGGGGTGATCAATAGTGATTTTGACTTTTTGTGGTTTAAGGCCTGAGTTTTAAGATTGCTACAACCTAGTATGACCTAAAGTAATATGAGTAAACTAACCTAGATAACTAATAACAACAAAAATACTCAGTATCAAGCTGAGCCAAACACCCCTAATTATGAACCTGTTGGAAGATTTTCAAAGCAAATGGTGATTTTAAGCCACCACACAGATTCCTAACACTAGATTATAATTATTTAAGATCAATTAAGTAAGAATCAACCACAACACAAGCATAAAACTCAGATTTGTCAAGTATGAGTCTTAGGCTGTGAGTTTTTGATTTTTTTAGCAACAAGTAAATTTAATGAACAAGTAAGCTATGTTATACTATATTATGACTAAGTAACACCAAATAAGCATAAAAGCATTCAGATAAGCAGAAATAAGCTAAGCTACAGTAGACTTATAAAAGTTGAGAAACAAGCTTACAATTGGAATTTGACTGAGACACAATGAACCAATGGATCAAAACATAACCTATTGCCTCCCATAAGGCTTCTAAACCATGTTCATCCAGAAACTAACTTGATCCATGCTTTTCCTTCTTCTTTTTATGATTTTTTTATTTATTTCCTATTTATTTGATTTTCTATGTATTTTTCTATTTATGAATTAAACAAACAACTAAGGTTTTCCAAAGCTTATTAAAGCTTTTTCAGAGCTTATAAGAGCTTTAGAATTCAATAAAAACAACAAATAACAACATACAAGCTTATGGTGATTTTGTGAGAATTTTAGAAATACCAAAAAAAAACTGAGAATCAACTGAAATCTTAAATTGAGTATTGCAAAAGATGTAAAGTACACTGAGATAACTTAAATGATTGTTTAAAAGCTTAAAGATTACACTGGAATTCTAAATTAAACTAGTCGACACTAAACTACACTAAACTAATCTAATACTTCTCCATATCTGCTTCTTTTCCCTTTTGTAGACATCTTCTGAGTTTCTGGGACCCACTGGGTCATTTCCCACCATTTGTGAGCCCTTGATATAGTCCAATTGATCCAGGCCGTTTAAATTAGTTTCTTGGCGCCAAAGTTTCTAGGGGCAGTTGTGGGTTGAGTGTGAGGGTTTTCAGGGAATTAAATGCACCTTGGGAAGTGTGATGAGGTGGAGGGATAAGGTGGAAAAGGTTGGGGTGGAATACCAGTGAGGTGGTGAAGGGTGGTTTGGCTGTGAGGGAGATGAACAGTGACAATGGTTTGCCGGTTTTTATTTTTAAAAAGGTGTGGGCTGGGTTTTGGTGTTGGGCTGGGAAATAGGTGGGCTGGGGGTGTGTGTATGGATTGGGTTTTGTTTTGGTTTAATAATATAAAGGATCCGTTTGGTTATATAGAAATTACAAGGACCAATTTTGTAAATTCAGTATTTTTGGAGGGTGCAACTTGGCAACTTTTCAAAGTTATTAAAAGGATTAAAATTTCCAATTGTGAATAGTACAAGGATATTTTTTATATATTTCATTTTTAAAATACCCGGGGACTATAATTGACAAAACTGAAACTCCAGGGACTTAACATGTAATTTCTCCAAACTTTTCATCCAGGGACTAATAGTGACAATTATGAATTCCCTAGGACCCTTAATGATAATTTTCCCATTTTGAGCACCCAGGGACTAAAACTGTCAAGTTTGAAACTTTGAGGGACCTGTTTTGCCAAACTGTGAAACTTTAGGGACCAATCATGTAAATTCACCAAACTTCACACCAAGGACCATTCCTGCAAAAGATTATTAGTATAAGGACCAAAATTGATTTTTCTCAAAGTTTTTAACATCCCAGGGACCATTTCTGTCAATTTCCAAAGTATAGGGACTAAACTTGTAATTTTGTGAAACTTTGCACCAAAGGACTAAATATGTAACTTTATGATTAAAAAGGACCTTTGATGACTTTTTCATGTTTTTAGAATAACCAGGGACTAGTTTTGACAACTTTTGAAACTTGAGGGACTGAAACTGCCAATTATGCAAACTTTGTACGTTTTTCATCTGTTTTTGCATATTTTGCATTTGAAACATATAAAACATACTCTTAAGATATTTCAAGTATTTTGATGCATATTTGAGTGTTTTTTGATGTTTTGGCAGCTCAGATTGGTATAAAATGATGAGTATTTAGACACTCATCAACTTGTCACTATACTATACTACAACGATCAGGTACACTGCCTGGTGGGGGTTGTAAGCTTCTTGAGATCCCTCGAGAGGTAAAGCCTGGTGCAATCCCTACACATCATTAAACAAGCTCCAAAAGCATGGTATGATCGACTTAAAACCTTCTTAGTTGACCATAAGTATACCATGGGCTTAGTTGATAATACTCTCTTCACTAAAAAGAAAGATTCACATATTATCATAGTCCAAATCTATGTTGTTGACATTATATTCGGATCAACTTTTCATGAATTATGTGTGGATTTCTCAAAAATCATGCATGACGAGTTTGAAATGAGTATGATGGGAGAACTCAACTTTTTCCTAGGACTCCAAATTAAACAACTAAAAGATGGTATCTTCTTTAACCAATCTAAATATATTAAGGACATGCTTAAGATATTTGGATTAGAAGATTCGAAACCAATCATAACACCCATGTCCACAGAAACTAAACTCACCAAGGATGAGGAAAGTGAATCCGTAGATAGCACTAAATATAGAGGTATGATTGGTAGTCTACTTTACCTAACGGCTGGTAGACCCGACATTATGTTTAGTGTTTGTCTATGCGCTCGTTTTCAAGAAGATCCTAAGACTACTCATCTCGAAGCCGTTAAAAGGATTTTTAGGTATATTAAGGGCACTACACATTTAGGGTTATGGTATCTGTCGGACCTTAGATATATCAACTTTAATAACAATATAGCATGTAAATGAAGTAAAGATGGTGACTTGGTAATATATGTGTGGCGTTAGCTTTGTAGAAATAGAGATAAAGATGAAGAGAACTTTTATTAAAAAACACACACAATACATACACAAGCACACACAAGCACACACCTCAAATGACTCATTTGAGGTGTTTATATAGTACATGAGATAATGCCCTAAAAGGCTTTCTATGGGCTTTTACTAATTGGCTTGGTTTACATTTTCTAATAAGGCTTACATGATATACTTTATAAGCAACAAGTCCATAGCCCAATATTCTTAGCTATTACAATACTTTTCGACTCAATAATGATCGTCACTTTTAATCCTAACAATCTCCCCCTAAGGGACGATCATTGAGATCTCTCTTTGATTACATAAATGATCAACACTTCTAATGCTAACAACCTCCCCCTAAGGGTGATCATTGAGATCTCTCTTTTGTGACCTTGATCTTTGATCTTTGAAGCTTATTCTTTTTGAACTTTGAGTCTTGTTGTAATAGCTTTGCTAGTTCCTTTGTTCCAATCATGCTTTGTGATCTTTCTTGCCTTTGAACAACATCCTTACACTGTTGTCTTTATGTCTTTTCCAACATGCTCATACTTTGTTTGACATTGAATCTTTGTGAAGTTCTCTTCTCTTTGACTTTAATCTTTGTTTCTTTAGTTTGTATATTCTTTGACTTTGACTTAGAAACGTTCTGATCTTTGCTTTGCTTTGATCTTTGAAGAGGGCTTTGCAGGGTATGAGCATGTGGATCTTTGAGTGATGGTAACGGTCTTTCTCCAAGGAACATTCATCATTACCTGCATAAAACAGTTAGCAATAAGATATCCGGTACTTACATGTTCGGAATTAGAGATCGTCAACAGCATAGTGTGAAGACTCCTTCTAACCCTTACCAAGGCCGTTCCCATTTCGGATACTCCTGAGAAAGCTTACGAGACCTACTAAGTAGATCAACGAATGGGTGAGTCGTTGGAGATCACTCCACGACTGTAGACCGTTTGAAACATAGTAACCATCATGATAGATAAGGCAAGATCCGTAGATCTCATAAAGACTCTTACAACTTGTTTCCTTTTTGGCGAACACAAGTGTATTCATAAGAAGTGTATCCTAAGATATCTTTAGATGTATCTCATGGCTCTAGACTCGATAAGTGCATAATTTGGTTTTCCTATGCGGAGACTAGGGATGGGTCTCCTACTTCAATATCAACCATCTCTAAGAGACATGTCGATAGATTATACCAGTTCCCCGTGAGAGAGTGAAACAAGCTCTTTTAAGAGAACTTGAGTGGCTAGAAGGTTTAGTGCAGTGTGTCACTGGGTCCATGACGTCTTGTCTTCAATACTGGTGTCTAGTAACAACCGGTAGCATATGAGTTGAACCCGGTTTCTGCCCTAAGGTTGAACATTTGGAGGGCTATTTCTTTTCACCCTTTTCATTTGCTTTTCTTTTTAATTCTTCAACCCCTTCTTTCTCCTTTCTCATTTTCTCCTTTTTTCAATCATACCTAAGGACTTCTAATTCTAATCTATTGGATTTGTCCTTGGGTAGATCCCTCCGGCTCTGGCGGGTCATAGGACGGTTATTCCTAACCTTAGTCACCTTATAACTTCATGACTATCCTATTGTTGCCATCAAACCATTTGTGAAAATCTCTCAAAGTGTTTATGATAATAAAACATACTTTGTTAACACTTCGAGAGTTTTGCATTTCATGAAGGACTCCCCCTTCACATGTGCTCATGGATTTTTTAGAAATTTGCACATGCGTGAGGAGTTTGCACTTTTGAATTGATTCACTTTCAATGGACACAACCGATTCGAGACACGCTTACATCACTAGTTAGACTAGCTTGAAGTTATTACCCGGCCTGGTCATAACCACATAAAGTTTCTCGAAACAGTACATTTCTACTAAGACAAATCCTTTTCGAGACACGCTTACGTGGCTAGTTAAAGAGTTCCATTGTCAGATTTTAGGTGACAGCTAGCTCTAGTAATTAACTTGATGTTATTACCCGTCGAGGATAAGTCTTTTCGATTACTAACTTTTGTTGTTTCATCAATTCTTGGGTCATTTATGAGTCGAGCTCGCACGAGATTCAGCCACAATCTTAAACACATTGATCACATTTTAATCACGTCTTCTCCCCCTCAAAAATAGCATATCCATGGTATTTTTTATACCAATTCATTAAAACCTTTTCTGTTCGGATAGCTTATGGGAGAAACGGATGTTTGTAAATTCTGTATTAGTTTCTTTTAAGCATGATCTTTTTGGAACATCTTTTATTACTCCCCCTCAAAAATAGAACATTTTGAGTAAATTTAAGCTTTTAAAGATTTGAGGGAGTAGTATCTTGAGCAACATCGTGAAAAGTTTTGAAAACCTTTTGAAATATTTTTCAAAATTTTGCTCAAAAAATTAAGAAGACTTTGATAAGCTTTTTGGTGAGAAGTCTTCTTATCTTTTAGAATTGTCGCACATAAATGTACAACAGGGTCCTTTCTTTCAAAATCGCGGGTTATACACTGTTATGTGTGCATGAGCCATAATGTGTTTAGGATAAGTGCTTAAAAAATATTTAAAACCTTTGTTTTGAATTTAAGCACTTTCATTTCTTTAAAGAACGAGTCCTTAGCTGAAGTACTAAGAAGTCATCATGTTTTTGGATTAGACAACAACTTTTGGAACCCATTTGAGCACGGCGCCAACGGGTTTACCATATTTTGAAATCCATTTGAAAGTTGTGTCAATCCGAGACAAAGAAGTTGAATTCCACCGAGGACTGAAAACTGGTGTTTCATTTCGAAATAAAGCTCGTGGAATCAACGGTGATTTAAAACTCTTTTGCTTTTGAAACTTGTTTGAGAAACTCGGTGTCTCTCTTGGAGTTTTAAAACTTGAAGAAGAAGTTTTCCATCCATTGTTGAACCTCGGCGTTTCATTTTGAAAATTCGTTTTTGAGATGAATGGAAACCTTCCAAAATTAGGATTTTTCCAAGCATAGCCATTCCTTTGTTGTAGCGGAAGCATTTCAGAGTATGAATATTTCAAATGTTTTGAACGGCTTTGCTTTGGTTTCCACACTGGCTTTACTGGAGTAAAATGAGAGTATGGAGTTTGAAAAACTTGATTCTTTTCTTTATGAGCACTTGCATTTGAAACATTTTGAGGAGTAAATGTTTCAGAAAAAGTAGGTCTCTTTGAAAATTTCCTTCCTTTTTGCAAAGAATAGGTTGTAAACTGAGAAACCTTTTTCGAAAACGGTTTGGAAGATTCACCCGCGTAAACCTTCTCCAAAACACTTGCTTGTGGTTTAGACTCGTTTGAAACTTGAGATTTTCCTTTTGACCGGTTAAGAACATCAAACTTTGCTTTTAAGGCATTGTATGACGTTCTCAAATTATTGTATTCTTTTTGAAGAGAAAGATGATCCGATGATGCCAGTTTTTCATGCAAAGAAGCATTTTGATTTTCAAGATGTGCAAAATATTTTTCATATTTGTCTGTTTCGATTGAAAAATCATTTTTGGCGTCACCAAAATCCTTGGTTTGTTGTGCAATCTTCTTTTCCAATTCAGCAATTTTCTTTTGAAGCACAAACTTTTCTTTTTCAAAAAGATGATTTGGTGTGATTAGAGAGTCAGATTTGTTTGAAGTTTGATTCTGAACTCTTGACCGCTTGATTGAATCAAACAAGTTTTTGTAAGTCTGTTTCAATTGCTCATTTTCTTTTTGTAATGATGCCACAGCATGTTCCAATTCAAGATTTTTTGTATCAAGTTCGTCTAAATCAAACTTGATATTGGTATCATCACAATTTTCTTCAAAAATCTTTTCATTTTTTGTAAGCACTGATGTCAAAGAGTTTTCCGAAGACATTTTCTCATTCTTCTCTTGCAGTTTTAGTTGGAAAGAGATACTTTGTGCTTCGAGTTTTGCAAGATGTTTCTCAAACTGAGCAGTTCGTTTTGTCAGTTCTTCTTTGACATCGGCTGCTTCTTTTGAAAGCTCGATGATTTTCTTTTTGAGACAAAGATTTTCAGATTTCAAGGAAGATGTTTGTTCAAAATGCACATTCTCAAACTCATGGCTGACAGATACTGACTTGAACGACTCTATTTGATTTGTGAAAAATTCTTTTTGAATGTCCAGTATTAAGCATTTTTCATCAAATTCGTCTTCAAGAGAGTGAACTTACTTTAGATCTTCTCTCATTTCAGTTACAAGATGTTTTTCAAAGTACTCAAAACATAAGTTGATATCTTTCACACGAGGTTCAATCTCATCTTTCTAAATCTTTTGGACTTCTAACTTAAGGCGTACATCTGATGAAAGAGGATTAGAGAAAACGTTGTATTCGATGTTTTCTTGCTTAAACCAAATGACCTTTAACGTTTGCTCAATGTGCTGTTTAAGATCACAAAATTGTTTCCTTGCTCTATTTTGCCATAACTTAGCATCATAAGTAGCAAGTTGAGCTTCTTTGAAAAATCTTTTCACATTTGTGTCTTTTCTGTTGAAAGGACCTTTTGGTATATCTGTCAATTGTATACAACCATACACAAAGCCGTGGTACGAGAGTGGGTGTTTTGTTTGTTTTACTTTCAAACGTTTTTCCTCTTCGGATATTAAAATATCTTGTGACTCAAACAAAAGATCATCTGACAATTCTTTTCCCATATCATTAGCGTTATACAAAATAGGTGTCAACTTTTGCACTTTGTTTAAAAAACAAGGTTTTTCATTTTCCACATTAGCATTATTCACAAAACCAATCCCAGATGTTTGTTTCTCAACCTCCTCATCTTTAGTAGGCAGCATGTTGATAGTCTGAGAAGTCTGTCCTAATTTTCGAAGTTTGTTTTCAAGATCATTTGTTCGTTTCAAAAACTCTTGGTTTTCATTCTCAAGTTTTGTGTTTACAATCTCAAAATTTGATGTGGTTTTCTGAAGCTTTGAATTTTCACTTTTTAAATTATTGTTCTCTTTTAAAAGTGCTTGAACCTTTCTGTTATTAACAACCATTTGAGCATCCAGATTTTGAATGGAACGTTTTTCACGAAGAACAGCTTCTCTATAGCCAACTTCAAGTTCTTCATTTCGTTTTAAAAGTGGTTTGACAGACTCTCCATACATTTCAAACTTCTGAGCGTGAGATTTAAGGTTTGAGATTTCAATTTCAAGTTTAGCATTTCTTGTTCTTGCATTTTCAAAACGTTTTTCCATTTCTTTAAATCTCTCAAGCTCTTTGTTTAAAAATACATTCGCTTGCTTAGCTTCACGATTGTCGTTTTTGCATTTGTCAAGTTCATGTTTGAAATTATTGATTAATGAAGCAAATAAGGCACGATCTTGTTCATAAGAAGATCCATCCTAGGCAGGCTCACCTCTATAAGGATCCATATCTGAAGTAGCAAAACTGATATTACTATCATTTTGTTCCACCACATAAGTGTCACTAATAGACTCAGGATGCTCAGGATGTGTCTGATCATGAACAAACATATTCTCAAATATATCAACATTATCATGAGCATGTGAATGTTGTACCGTAGCCATTATCTCTGTGTCTGATGAATGTCTGATATGATCATCTTCGGTGTCCCAAACAACTTCATTCCTTTGTGTACCATCAGTATCTGAATCATAGCTAGGACTACTGCTTTCAACCTCCTGTTCTGAAGATGAATCACTTCCTGTGAAAACCAAACGATCATCTGATGCATCACCCTCATTGACTGTTTCCTCTTCTGTTTGAACATCGTTCTCTGTCTCTTTTTCAATCACCTATGTTCCTTTAACTGCTTCTCTCTTTCAATTAGCTCTCTTTCCCGTTTCAGCTTCTCAATTTCATTTAACTCAGTTTCCTCAGCATCAAGTATCTTTTCGGGTTCCCCCATGTCATTAATGCATTGAGTTCTGAAGGTCGAATAGCTTACCCTAAATTTTTGGGAAAATGCATCGATAAATTCTAACTGGTTCATTATCCAAGGGTTAAAGATACTCTGAAATTGAGTTTGGATCACTATAAGAGCTTCCCTGCAGTCACGTGTATGAAGTTCTTCTTCATTAAGTAGCTTTTCAAGTTGATTCAGGTTTTGATTGAGTTTTTCTTTGAAATAATGAAATCTGTCTCTGACGTAGTATTCAAATGCTTGTTCGAACCTTGACTCATATCCAAATATGTTTATAACCTTCTCAACCTGTGACTTGAACACTGTAAACTTTTTCATAAAATCTCTCTCCTTCATTTGCATTTCTGTTTCCATTAGGTTCTGATGTGTGATAAAGTTGATCTTGGATCGTTCCAACGAGATAGGAGTTGTGTTTAGTGTAAGTTTATGCAAGTTTTTATGGTGAAAAATTTGATCTAAAACCTTAAAACCTCAATGTGTCCTTCTTCTCGGTCTCACGGTCGTTTTGACAGCAAATTCGTCGAAAACGGAGTTACGGTTCAGAAGTTATGGCCTTTTGAAGTTTGGTTGTCAAAAGTCAAAAAAATCTTATGCGTAAACAGTAAACTAAAGCATAGACTAAAACTTATGCGTAAACCCTGAATCTTATGCGTAGCCAAGAACTTATGCGTAAACCTTGAAGTTATGCGTAAAGATGAAAGTTATGCGTAAACAGAATGTTTATACGTAAGCTTTGATTTTTACGCGTAAACTTTGAGTTTATGCGTAAGAATGTTACGCGTAAGGTTTTACAACCAAACTGATCTCTCAAACTTGTCCAAGCTTGAAAGATATCCCGTGTCGAAGTATTCCACAAACTTATCCAAGTCAGGGAAGTACTGAGTAATCTCTGATCGTTGAAGAAAAACTTATGCGTAGGATCTTTTGCGTAGAAAACTTATGCGTAGGATCTTAAGCGTAGATCTTATGTGTAGAAAACTTATGCGTAGGATCTTAAGCGTAGATCTTATGCGTAGGATTTCACCTTATGCGTAGGATTCCAACTTGAGCGTAGAAAAAGGGTTTTAGGCTTAAACTTACGCGTAGAAACAGGGTTTTAGGCAAAAACTTACGCGTAAACGTGCCAAACAGCTCAAAAATACGATTTTTTCAACCAAAAACACCTTTTTCACTTGTTTCTTTTGATCAAATCTTTCCCAAAACACTTAGAATCAATAAAACTTCAATAACAACAACATTAACACTAAAGACACGTAAAAATCAAAACTTTTAAAGAAAAGCACACGTTTTTAAATGAAAAACGCAACTTTTAAAGGAAAAGTTTGATAAAAATGATTTTCACACACTCCTAAGCACTAGATGAAGTAAATCAAAACTTTTTGAAGAAAAAGTACACAAAATGAATGAAAAGTGTAACTTTTTAACAAAAAACTTGATAAAAACACTCCTAAATCATTGTTAGGCGATTGATACCACTTGTAGGACCTTAGATATATCAACTTTAATAACAATATAGCATGTAAATGAAGTAAAGATGGTGACTTGGTAATATATGTGTGGCGTTAGCTTTGTAGAAATAGAGATAAAGATGAAGAGAACTTTTATTAAAAAAACACACACAATACACACACAAGCACACACCTCAAATGACTCATTTGAGGTGTTTATATAGTACATGAGATAATGCCCTAAAAGGCTTTCTATGGGCTTTTACTAATGGGCTTGGTTTACATATTCTAATAAGGCTTACATGATATACTCTATAAGCACCAAGTCCATAGCCCAATATTCTTAGCTATTACAATACTTTTCGACTCAATAATGATCGTCACTTTTAATCCTAACAGTATCCCAAAGGAACGGGAATAGACACCATAGTGTATGCCAACTCGGATCATGCCAGTGACTATGTTGATAGAAAAAGTACAAGTGGTATTTGTACTTTTGTTGGACATTGTCTCACCTCATGGTTCTCTAAGAAGCAAACGGCTCTTGCTATCTCAACAACGGAAGCCGAGTACATTTCGGTCGGAAAGGCATGTCAACAAGCTCTTTGGATGAAGCAAGCTCTTGTCGACTACGGAATTCAACTTAACGACATCACAATTCTTTGTGACAATAAAGGTGCCATTGATCTTAGTAAAAACCCGGTTCAACATGCTCGTACCAAACATATTGAAATCCGTCATCATTTCCTTCGTGACAACGTTCAAAAAGGAAATATCTCAATTGAGAAAGTTTCTTCCGAAGACAACATAGCCGACATTCTCACAAAACCCCTTAAACGTGAACCTTTTAACCTTCTTAGGCTACGCTTAGGATTCATGGAACCTACGTTGTAGTTCTGGACATTAGACAAAAATCACAAAAATCAAAACAAATCCACAACTCTTTTTCTCAGCAGGGTCGGCGGAACCCTCAGACACAACGGACGGAACCCTATTCAAGGGTCCGCCGTATCCGCCGACCTGCAGAATCAATATTTTTGTTTATATTAAACCAAACACCCATTATCTCATACCACCACTTCCAAACTGTTACTATTCACTTTACCATCCATCCAAACCTGCGATTTCTTGGTCTTCCTTTCACTCACATTGCAAATCAATCATCATTGTAAGTATTCTAAACTTGATTACAATCCTGATCTGAGTCTAGGAATTCTATTTTTTGGACAAAAACAAAAACTTGGGGTTATGCATTAATTTGAGAAACTCATGCATGAAATTAGGTTTTTAACAAAACTAATCATGTTCCCCATAGTTAGGAATTGCATTCTTACTAAGTGTAAACATGTTTGCTAAAACACCCCATGACAAATTTTCCAAAAATTTCTCACAAATAGGACAAATATTTTTTCGTCTCACATTGAGAATACAAAAATCAAAACGTTATGTTTAAAACATCACTTGCATAATGTCTCTTGAATGCTAAAGGGAATACATAACCAATATGTATTTTCGGGTACATTCAAACGAAGCTACATTGAACTAGGAGAGCTTGGGTTATCTTTTGTTTTATAACAAAACTTGCATTATAAAACGTTTTTGAAGCATCAAAATGAGTCAAGATAACCGCACCTCCACATTGTTTTCAAATAGGCACACACTAGAACAACCACATTACAATAGTCGTTTACTTAGACTAAAATGTGAAATTTTGTTTTTCTAGGAATCATCATGCCTCCTCTAACCCACTACGACCACAACGACACCATTAATTACCTACCCAAACACCACAAAACCAAAGGCCTTACCCCAAATCAAGTCAATGTTTTCAAAGCCTTAGAAAAACATTATGTCCATGAGGGTAGAACCATTGACCCGTCCTTCCTAGAAGGCACAAACCTCTACACCGAATTTGCCACAATCAACTTTGAGTGTCTTTTAGAAATTGACGAGCCTATTTGTCCTAGGTTCATTCTAGAATTCTATGCATCCGTCACTCTCTCCACGGATGAGTATGGTCGCATGTCTATCAACTTTAGGGCTAGTGGTCATCAATACTCCTTCACTCTTGAGGAGTTTGCTTAAATCCTAGGTGTCCCAAACCGTGGTACTTGCATCTACTCCGACTTGCACTCCCTCTCAACTCTTGACACCCTCCATAACTGCATCCATCCTTATGACACCCCTCTTGTGTCAAAAGATGTACTTCGTGACCACCTCTTTGTTAGGACAACTAACACTAGGAGAACCCATTCGGGAAATGAGGTCGATAAGGACCCATATGGAATGGAAATGAATGAACTCAAGCCCCAATTCAAGAAATGGGAGGAAGTCCTTAGAGCAAATGTCATTAGCACCATAGGAAACCGAGATCATATAAATCTTTGCCTTTGCTACATGCTCTACTCTTTGTCCATTAGGCAATGGTTCAACCTTGCCTACTACATGGCCAAGAGAATGGCCGACATTCCCGTGCATGGCACAACGGCTATGCCGTATGGAATGCTCTTGACCCGTCTCTTTAGGTTCATCTCTCCCATTCCACCAACTCCAAACGGTCTTCGTCTTGACTACTCTCTCATTCCACACACCTTTGTCCCACTTAGTGATAAGAGAGTTTACAAAACCCAAGGAAAACGTCCTCATCCTCCTACCTCCTCATCATCTTCCTCAATGAGTGAAGATGACACTTTGCCCAACTCTAGGCTCCCACCTCTAGAATACCTTTCACAACTTCCGGATATTCCAAATGAGTCGGCGGAGTTCAAGCAAACAAAGGGGATGTTTAAGAATCTTGGAAGATTCCTTGGAAAGCTCAAGAACAAGATTGACCGTCAATGAGTGTGGGTGTGTAGGAGTGTTTGGCACTAGGTGCTATTTGAACAATTTGGTCGTTTAAACAATGTTTGTGATGTATTTGTATGTTGGTACAATGTGTGATACTATTTGGAACATGTATTAACTAACAATGATGCAGGTCGACAACTTTTGGCAAGTTGTCAAATTTTCATGTTTATGAAATTTTAACTAAGTATAGTGAAATTCTCGACCCCCCCCCCCCCCCCCCGGTCAAAGTCCTATGATATGTGTGTTTACATGTCCAATTTTTGCATTACCTAACCAGATATGCATTATCTTTTTGATTTTAGGAGTTTTCGAAAAATTTGAAAATCATCTCGCGGGTCAAAATCGCGGACTGCCTACTTTTTCAGGCCTGACGGATCTGGCGGCACCCTAGAATGGGTTCCGCCAGTGCATTTTCTGGGCAACCCAGAAATGGCCCAACAGACCGGACGGAACCCTCACACGGGTTCCGCCTGTGTATCCTGAAGGTTCCGCCTGATTTCCTGCAAATTTTTTTTTAGTTTTCAACATTTCAACATAAATCAACAAAATACCATCCTTTTAGATAGAAACCAATTTCCTGCAATTTGTTAAGCATAATAGGGTAGTTCTCATTCCTTATAACTCAAAGAAAACCATTTCCCGCCAAATTTCAAAAATACCCATAACTACCTCAAGGAACCTTCACACATAAAGGAAGGAACCCTTCCAAAGGTTCCTTGAAATCCATGAGACATATCCTTCAACAAATTTACCAAAACCACTAAGCATTTAGTGCAAATCTTGTCTTCTCACTTCACCATTTTCATTGGATTGACTTCCATGATATGACAACCCACAATTAGTCTTCCAAATCATTAGGAACCCCCATTTTTGTATGGCCTAACATCAAATCCAAACACTCCTTTCCACACTCCTTCATCACTATAAATTAAACCATCCTAAACACTATCAAATCACACCTTCTTCATCACAATTTTTGATCTTTTAAACCATCTTAACCATGACTAACTCAACAATCACCTCTCAACCATCACGACCCATCCGGAAAACCGCTCGGATAAGTGTCAAACCACTTTGGACTAACCAATCCATCAACCTAAGCTCCTCATCCTCAGATGAATTCACCTCACCAATAAAAAATGAACATTTTCTAAACCTTGCATCTCCATCACCCAATGAACCCAGTGAGCTCACTCCACCACCAACAAAATCACCCATTGACCCAACTCCACCAAGTGCTCCAACCCAACCATCCAAAACTCCATCACCATCACCATTGCCAAAACTTGAACCTATGGAGTTATTTGGGTCTCCTCCAACATCACCACACCCATTTGTCCAAGATCTGAATGATCTTCCACCAAGACCAACACAACCACCACCTTTTGCAAATGAAACACCAAGGTCAAGTCTTGACCAAAATGGGCATTTTAACCACAACCAACCACCTCAACAAGAATACCACCAACCCAAACCATTGTTGTTTCACCCAATCTATCATGGCATCCATGGTCCTCTTTATGGAGAACCAAAATTTGAAAACCATGATCACCCAACTCCACCACATTCTCAAGCCCAAACCTTTGAGTCTTTTTTCCTTCCTATGAGGAAATCCAAAGCATGGTTGAGAATCATCTCCATCAAGCAATGGAATTTCAAACCACCTTGCTTGACTCTATACCAAACCCATACTCCAACCAAGAACCAAAAACCAACCAACCCTCAAACCAAGAAACCAAAACCAACCCATTTCCACCCACTCATCCCCATGTTTGCTCAAATTGTGATCAAATGGGTGCAATCATCAAATTGTTGCTTCACCAATTCCAAGATGAAACCCGTTTTGCATTCCAACACGTCATAGAACGTTTGGATGCTCTTTCCCACCCAAACAAATCCTAGACAACCTTTGGAGGCCTTTTGCCCCATTTAGGAAAGTAGGATTTGATTTTCTTTTATTTTCTTGGTTACTTTTAGTTTTTCTTTTAGAAGTAGAAGACTCTTTCCCATTTCTTGTCTTTGACTTTTAAAAGTCAAATTTTACTTGGAATGATATTTCTTTCTACTTACTTACTTGCATTGTTGGTTGATCATTTTTATGTTGTCATTGTGGTTGCAATGTGTGTGGTAACTACAAGCTTGACTATATATATCACCAACTAACCAATTTTTTTGTAGGATCAAAATCGATGTTTCCCATCTTGGCACTCCTTTTAGGGGGAGTAACAACCAAGGGGGAGCACGTGCATGATTCCGCTTCGCTACTCTACTTTCTGTTTCGACAAAAAGGGGGAGAAATATATTAAATATTTAAAGCTTAATATGATTTTCATCACTTAAGTAAAACAAGTTTAGTATAAAAAAAAAATTAAGTCTTAAACACTAAGATTTTGTGAGTTACTTAAAAAGAAAGTTTATGTTTTGTCATCAACAAAAAGGGGGAGATTGTTAATACAAATATCGCCTAAAAACATTATTTATATTTTACGATCTTTGCTAAGTTTTGTTAACAACAAAATGTAAACTTTAGTTTCTAAGTAAAACATAATCTTAGTTTTAAAGACTTGCATAAACTAGACATTTGCCACATTTTACATTTGATAAAACACAACACTTTTTATTTCTTAAAATAGAAATGTCACATCACATTTATGGCAAGTTTTGTCAATATACATTTACGGAAAGAAAGTGTGTTTGACTAACCATATGTTTGCTTGCAAGTTTTGTGTTTGACTAGGTATAATGAGATGTTACATTGTTTGGTTTGCAAGATTTATTGCAAAACCAACTGCAAGCCTGGCGGAACCCTGGGGGTACACGGGCGGAACCCATCTAAGGGTTCCACCATATCCGCCAGGCCTGCAGAAGGTTTTGCTATAAATACTAAGCCACAACTTTGATTTTTGGCTTATCACTCTACATTATAGTTTCACACATTCATTCTTTGATCTAACCCTTTAACATTTCATATGTGAAGTTTCTTTTTGTAGCAAAGAGATTCACGAGTTCATAAAAAGTTGCAAGTATTCAACACAACGTTGCAAGACTTGTTAGCCTAGCATTGTGTAGACTTGTGTAGTTTACACTTAATTTGATTGTGTATTTTCAGTAGTGATCGGTTAGTATTTTAGTCTCAAAATACAAAGTGTGACGGGAGTCATTGTGCCCATGTAAAAGAACTAACGGGAGTGGTTGTACCCTTGTAAAAGAACTCGACATCTAGCTTAGTGTCGGTAAACGTGTATAAGCGACGTGTAAGGTTTTCTCCGCCGGTGAAAGGAGCTTGTTGACTAGTGAAAGAAACTCTCTAGTTGGATACTCGGGGCGTGGACGTAGGGCAAGGAAAAAGAGTCCTTGTAGCCGAACCACGATAAATACTCGTGTTGTGGTTTGATCGTTTCTTTCATTTACTTGCATGTTATATATTGTGTTTGTGTATATATCTTTGATCAAACGGAAAGTTTCAAAGCTAATTAAACAAGTTAAAAAGATTTTAAACGGTAAACTATTCAACCCCCCTTCTAGTTTTCCACAATCTTTATAAATTTGGTACTTCTATACTTGTAGAAGATCACTGTGCTGATAATGATTTGCTGAATACCGAAATTGAGACATTAAAACAAGATAATGATATACTGAGGAAAAACAATGATGATGTGACAAAACGTTTAACAAAAGAAAATTTTCAACTCAAACAACGACTTGAATGGTGTCAAGCTTAAAGTCTTGAAACAGAATTGCAACTTCAAAATCAAAATGATTCAAAGTCGTGTCAAAGTTGCAAAAATACTGAGTCTTTTAAAAGTCTGTGTCTCAAATATGAGAAGGAAATTGCGGAATTAAAAATTGAAAACGCTGAATGGCAACAAAACCGCGATGACATTAATTACTGCAACGTGAAACTTGAGTCTGAAATTCAGGATAAAAATCACATCATCATTAAACTAAAAGAGAAAATTAAGCTACTGAAAAAAGGAAAGTTTGTTGACACCACTGTGATTGTCCCAGAATTGTACCAAGTAGACAAAACTGATAAGGCAAATGATATTCAAAACACTAATGTTGACCCTTCCACTTCAACAGGACTAGTCTCCACTAATAGCGTTAGCAGACCCAAGCAAAAAAGTAACAAGAAGAATAGGATCTTGCAACGTAAAAGAGGAACACTAGAAGCTCAAGAAGTAGAAGATCAACTTAGGAATTTGAATAAAACTCATGTTGCATCTGATTTAGATTCTAATCTGGCAAATTGTAATCAAAATCTCAATGTAACGAATGATGAACCTTTGAATGTTTTGAATATTAATGCATCTTATGTGTTTTGTCGTAAAAGTGTATCATCTGGTGATCATGCAAAATGTGTAGCTAACTCTCTCTTAAATCGTCATAAGAAACGTAGGAAAGGCATTCCTTTTAGGCCCACTATTGCCTCTAAGTCTATATTAGGAAAACCGCCATCTACGGCTTCTAATGATATTGCAGTTATCCCCATAATTGAAAAGAACAATTCTAGGAACAAACCCAAAACTAGTGAATTCACCAAAAAGAAAGCGAGAACTAGTTGGAATTGGCAACGTTGGTTACAATATAAACCTGAATTTAAATGGATTCCTAAATTATTGAATACGTGTGCTTCTAACCAACAGGAACCCGCAATTTCTTTGGGTTCCACCCTTACTTCTGTTCCATCCTCGTCGTCTTCATGTGATGCAGGTGGTACAGATTGTTCTCTGGATTGTTGATAGCGGATGCACCCGACATATGACAGGCAACCTCAAACTGTTAGTCAACTTTGTTTCAAAGTTTATCGAAACTGTTAGATTCGGGAATGACCATTACGCTTTAATCATGGGATACGGTGACTATGTCAGTGGGAACATCGAAATCAGTCGTGTTTATTATGTGGAAGGCTTAGGTCACAACCTTTTTTCAGTCGGTCAATTTTGTGATGGGGATTTAGAAGTTGCATTTCGTGAGAAAACTTGTTTCGTTCGTGACTTACAAGGAAATGATCTAATGTCCGGCTCACGTGGTTCGAATCTTTACACAATATCGATGTCTGATATGATTGCTTCATCTCCGATATGTCTTCTCTCCAAAGATGAATCGACTAAATCCTGGTTATGGCATAAACGTATTTCGCACTTGAATTTCAAAACTATGACTGAACTTGCTCGTCATAAACTTGTTGATGGTTTTCCAAGATTCCGTTTTACCAAAGATTTGTTATGTTCGGCCTGTGAACAAGGAAAAAGTACTCGCGCTCATTTTCCATCTAAAACCGAGCACAGTACAAATCATGTTTTACAATTGCTTCATATGGATTTGTGTGGCCCGATGCGTGTTCAAAGTATCAACGGTAAACGCTACATACTCGTAATTGTTGATGACTACTCCAGATGGACTTGGGTTTATTTTCTTCGAAATAAAGATCAAGCTCCTTCAATGATCATCACCTTTCTCACTAAAATTCAAGTTCAGTTACGTAACACGGTACGAATGGTAAGAACAGACAATGGAACAGAATTTAAGAATCAGACACTTAGGTCATATTTTGAGAAAGTGGGAATTGAACATCAAACATCAATTACAAGAAGTCCAGAATAGAATGGAGTTGTTGAAAGACGCGACAGGACGTTAGTGGAAGCTGCAAGAACCATGTTGATTAATGCTCAATTACCAGATTACTTATGGGCGAAAGCTGTTTCAACTGCATGTTACACCCAAAACCGTTCTATGATCACAAAACGCCATCGCAAAACACCTTATCAACTTGTTCACAAAAGAAAACCAAACATTGATTCCTTTCATGTATTTGGAGCACTTTGTTATCCGAAAAATGATCGTGATGATTTAGGTAAGCTTAAAGCAAAGGCTGACATCGGAGTGTTCGTAGTATATTGTGAAAATTCAAAAGGCTTTCGGATATGGAATCGTTGAACAAGAGAAATTCAAGAAACTATTCATGCTAATTTTGATGAACTCACTCAAATGGCTTCTGAGCAAAACAGCTTAGGACCCGAAACAAACCGTCTTAACTTTTCGGACTCTTCGGCTGAAACATTACCTCTAAACCGCAAAGAATTGGAAACTCTGTTTGCTCCACTGTTTGAAGATACAATTGAATACCGTTCTTCTGAGGTCTCACCAATTTCCGCTGCACAACTACAACTGTTGAGAAAGACGGTCCTCCAATTGCATCTCCCATAACAGCAGAACAAACCACTTCCAACTCACGACAATCAGCTGAAGATTCAACACTACAATCAGTTCCACAACCCGCAGAGTATGATCCAAATGCATTCTTTAACCCGTTTACACCGGCTCCAACAGTTCCTGAAGTAGCTGAATCGTCCACACGAAATTTGGATCCTGCTAACATGCGAGATACCTATCAACTACACCCTTCGACACACAAATGGACTCGAGATCATCCCTTAGTTCAAAATATTGGCCATCCAGATGCACCAATCATGATAAGACAACGGCTTCACACAGATGGTGAAACTTGTAACTATGCACTCACAGTTTGTCAAGAAGAACCTAAGAACATTAAAGAAGCAATGACTTATGACAACTGGATTGAATCTATGCAAGAGGAATTTCAGCAATTCAAAAGATTAGAAGTCTGGGAATTAGTTGAAAGACCTGACGGAGTCTTCGTCATTGGGCTAAAATGGATTTGGAAAAACAAACTGGATGCAGAGGGCACTGTCATACGTAACAAATCACGCTTGGTAGCTAAACGATACTCCCAAGAAGTAGGAATTGATTTTGAGGAATCTTTTGCTCTAGTTGCTAGACTTGAAGTTGTTCGGATCTTTCTGGCATACGCTGCACATAGGAATATGGTTGTTTATCAAATGGATGTGAAAACAGCATTTCTGAATGGTGAACTCCGTGAAGTGGTCTATGTCAGCCAACCAGAAGGCTTCGTTGATCCTGAGCGTCCCAATCATGTTTATCGACTCAAAAAGGCTCTTTACGGACTCAAGCAAGCCCCAAGGGCATGGTATGACAAACTATCTGCTTTCTTGCTGGCCAATAAATTTTCTAAAGGCTCAGTGGATCCAACACTATTTACAAAAACATACGGGGTGGACTTACTAATTGTTCAAATATATGTCGATGACATTATTTTTGCTTCCACAAACAGAAGTTACTCTAATGATTTCGCAAACTTAATGAAAGATAATTTTGAAATGTCCATGATGGGTGAACTTTCGTTCTTTTTAGGACTACAAGTTCACCAATCACCCCGTGGAATTTTTCTAAATCAGTCCAAATATGCTTTAGAAATTTTAAAGAAACATGGAATGATGAGCTGTGATACTTATAATACACCAATGGCCTTTGGCACAAAACTAGATGCTGATATACATGGGACTCCAGTTGACCCTACAAAATACCGAAGTATTATTGGGTCCCTCATGTATCTCACAGCTAGTAGACCTGATATAGTTTTTGATGTCTTCATGTGTTCTTGTTATCAGTCTAAACCGACTGAAAGGCACCTCAATGAGGCAAAAAGAATCCTTCGATACATAAAGGGAACCATTAACTTGGGAATCTGGTATCCGAAGGATTCTGGTTTTGAACTAATTGCATTTTCAAACGCTGACCATGCAGGATGCTTAGACACACGCAAAAGTACATCTAGTGGATTACAGTTTCTCGGAGATAAACTTGTGTCTTGGCAATCTAAGAAGCAGGACTGCACATCACTGTCGTCTACAGAATCTGAATATGTAGCTATGTCTGCTTTTTGTGCTCAAGTCATCTGGATGAGATCACAACTTAAGGACTATGGCTACCTATTCAATAAGATTCCGATCTACTGTGACTCCAAGAGTGCCATTGCCATTTCCTGCAACACCGTTCATCATTGCAAATCCAAACACATTGATCTCCGCTATCATTTCATCAAGGAGCATGTCGAAAAGGGTAAAATTGAATTATATTTTGTGGGAACTGAATACCAGTTGGCAGACTTACTCACTAAAGCTTTACCTCCAACAAGGTTTGCTGATTTAGTCCACCAAATTGGTATGCGATGTTTGACTCCAGAGGATCTGGAAAAGTTTTTAAAACACAAGTGATCGTCAAACATCAAAACTATCTTTGTAAATATTTTTTCCAAAAACAAAAATACAAAAATATAAAACCAACAAAAACACAAAAAGATTTTCTTCTTGCTTTTATAAAAAAAAATGCAAGTACACACCACTCTTTTCAACACTATTTTTTATAAAATGTCTAAAATTATTACAAAAACAAGTGTTGAGGGGGAGGGAAAGTATTTTAAAATTTTCAAAATGTTTACTTCGTACTTGCATTTTACCAAAAATATTTTCTGTTTATTATTATCAAAAATGATGCTTTAAAAGTTTTTCGGGATACTCTCCTTGACTAAATGAAACCAATATTTTCAAATTTAAAAGGACATCGGTCTAAGGTCAAGGGGGAGTAAATTTATCCAAAGTTGTTCTTTTATAATGCTTGGTGGAGTTAAGTATTGTTATAATATGAGTTAGTTAGGCATTATGTTTGAAAACTACTTTGAGGTTAAGGGACCATTTGTGACAAATAGTAAAACTTGTATTAACCCTTAGTCAAAACACATTTGACCTTTGCATTTACTACTCACCACTGCAAAAGTTCTGTTTCACATTTACTACTCACCAACCATCATCGACGGCTCATATTAATCCTGCATATCTAATCATTTTTCACCAAATTTGTAAGTACAAACGTGTTTTGATCATGATTTTACGCAATGGTTTTTAATTTTAATGAAATCCAATGGCCCAAACTCTTAAAATCGTTCAAAATATATTTAGGGTTTTGCGTATAATTGGATTAAGTGATTAATAATGTTTGTGTTTATAATTTGTGGTGGGATTCGATTGTTAGATGATGCTTAACATGTTTCTAAACTCCAATCATGCCCAGTAACTGTTGGATCGTTGTAGCTCGAGGTTGTTTAGACCTCATATCATCTAGGGTTAACAATAACAATGACTAACAATATACGCAGCGGAATTAAACAAATATCAATGTTATTATGAACAAGGTTTTTCTTCTATAACACTCCAAGCCTCAAATATTATTTGATTAGAATAATACGGGTACACCTAATCTGTAACAGGAATCAAGAGATTCTTGAGGCTACGAACAACTCTAACCCTAGACGTTTAAAACCTACGTCTAGGTTACACACACACCTTTAATGACTACATAATGGAAGACTTAATAAAAACCTATTCCCTGTATTCTGTTTATATAATACAGAATTAGGGTTACAAGAATACTACGAAGGACTAAAATATAAATCTTCTTTTGCAAGCAAGTCCTTCCCCATCTTTTGTAGAATTCCTTCTTTTCGTATTAAGTCCCTATTGTTTCATTCTTTCATGTTTTGTATCATCAAATCTAATAGACCCAACAATCTTCCCCTATTTGATGATGACAAAACAACCACGAATCTTGTACGAACTTCCCTAGACGAAGTAGAGAAATTGAGATAATTAAATCTCGCCATGAATGAAACAATCTTTGTCTTCCCCTTAATCCATGCTATGCCACTCCAAAATCTCTTCCCCTTTTTGTTATCAACAAATAGGGAACATATGCAAAACTTCCCCTTGAGTGGTGCATGTAGATGGTTAAACATTTAATCAATAAGCTTCCCCTAAAACCAATATGTTTACCATCTCTTGAATCTTCAATTCTGTAGGCTCTATGTAATGATCACTTGTGAAGAAAACTTGATATACCAAACTTGAAACCAAAGTAAAATATCCCAAACTCGTTACTTAAGCTTGCACTATTGTTGATTGAAGAACGATCTAGAGAATTTGGTGTTGCTAAAACAAATCTCTAAATCTCTTGAAATTATCCACAACGACTTTCTTCGTGTGACACTGAGTACTACAATGTATCTCCTTTAAGTGATAGTTAACTAGGTCTTCTTCCATCCACCCCTTGGCCTATGGAAACTAGATAAACCAAGTCCCAATCATAGATCATATTAAAACAAGCAAGTCACCAATCAATAGTGAGAATATTGATGATGAAATAAGTAAACGTCTTCGTGAACCTCACTTCAATCTCAAATAAGAGATAAACAACCTTCTTCGTAACCAACTCTTCAATAAAAATGAGCCTTTAATCTTTTAAGAACATAAACCAAAATCTTCCTTGTGTGTGTGAACCAATAACCTTCTGTGTGTGTAAAACCATCCAAACTCATCGAGAATCAAAAATCATGTACCGCTACTTCAACTTGCAAGTCAAGAACCATAGCGAATTAATACCACGACCACATTCAGAATATATCAACAAAACGCAGCAGTATTGTCCAAAAGTGCAGCAGTACAATCATACTCATAGCAGCAGAAAAATCTCGAGAGCAGTAGTATCGAGCAGCAGAAAATTTTTACCTTAACAGTAGTAACCTTTAAGCCCAGTAGCAGAAAAAAAATATATATAACCAGTAGTAGCAATTTACATGCCGACAGTAGAACCTTTTCTTAACTAGCAGCGGTAATAAATCGTGTAGCATCAGTATCCTTTGCAAGCCAAAACCAAAACCACACTTGTATCATACAGTACCGTTCCAAAATATTCCACATAAGGTTTACCAATCTTCCCAATATAAAAATAAACACATGCGAAAAAGACAACAGATCTATACCCTTGAGTAAATAAATCTCGCATGCAATCAAACCGACCCATGATTGCAATTTAATATTCACCAATTGCACCACTTTCTTCACAGTTAATGGTACAATGTTGTTTATGTTGCATTAACCAACCATTAAATTCAACCCATTAATTGCATTCAATATAATCATTAAGTTACTTTAAACAACGTATGATGAATACCACCAATCAAATTCAGCCATCATGTGATAAAAATAAAATCAATATATGAATTGTCACAAAACCATCTGCTCATAACTCCTCAATCAATAAATAAGAATAAATATAACATGACAAACATGATCTTTAATATAATAAATTATACCTTTGATTCACTATCTCAGCTTTCACATGATACCAGTAAGACAATTAAATCATTCACTCACCATTCAACGACAAAAGATCTCTTTTACTGCTGTCACTACTACAAAAATGAACAAAGAGCCCCCTTAATAGTGCCCGGTTTTAATGAAAAAAGGGCTCTAAAGTTATAAAAGTGGGTATAGAGCCATGTTTTCTTGTACACAACCGGGCTCTATGTTAAAAAAGTTTAAAGCCGTGTTTTCTACCTCAAAACCGAGCTCTATTCCTTGTAAAGAGCCATGTTTTCTTTCACAAAACCGGGCTTTATCTAAAACACCATTAGAGCCCTGTTTTCTATTGCAAAACCCGGCTTTATCAAATGTTGTTTCGTATCATCAAAACATACGGTTCTTTTCAAAATGAAATGAAAATGCTTAAAACTTTGGGCGGGTAATTTCCCTCCCCAATTTTCATACCTTCACAAAACCTAATCTTTTCCCTTTTCACTTTCACAGGCACTTTACCTTCCTTCAATATTGGGGCAATATCATTTTCATTAAACTTACCATAGCCCTAGAAGACTCTAAACCTTTTAAATCCCATTTCAAATCCTGCAATTAGGGTTTATAAAGATCCCTAATAATTCCAAAATTAAACCTAATTTCCAACAAAATTAAGGCTTGCATAACCACAAACGGAATTAAACTCATCTCAGTAATGGCTCGTCGCTCAATCTTCAACAATCAAGTATATGTTCTGTCTTTTTAATCATTTTGAATACACATTTGTTAAAGTTTTAGTTTTGAATTGTTTGCAGCAATATGGAGGTGGTTATATGAGTTTTTGATCACCATTTCATGGAATATATAAGATTAATGGGTTTCTTAATTATAAAAATGGTGAATTTTGTTGTTAGGAATCACAGAGTTTTGTGTGTGTGTGTGTGTGTGTGTGTGGAGATTGATGGTGTTTTGTGATTTGTAGGGGTGAATTCGAGGTATCAGTCGCACTTGTATGTAGTACTTTCTCTGCTATTTTATTAGTTTGTAAAGCTTAGAATTTTTATTCGTATATACTGAATTTAATGCAGTATGTTATGCCGCTTAACATCACCACCACCACAGTCGCATTATTCACTGGCCTAGGAGGAGCAACAATCTGTTGTGGTGGTGCTAATGTCTGATGTGGTTGTCTTTTGAAGATCATCTTGATTTACTAATCTATTGGCATATTGTCGGAGCCGGGTTGCAAGGTGACCATTGATCTTAGTGTTGAAGAGGCTTACGGTCTGGCACAGAGGACACATCGCTTATTGTGACCCAGGTACCTTGATCATTGTTCTTCCACATGTAGTGCTACCTTGTTGTGTGGATGCCATTTTTACTTTGTTTTAAAGTGTAATTGTAAGGTTGTTGGAATGATTGAGTTGATGCTTTCAAGACTTATTGGTTTATTTCTTGATATTCTATAGTCCAAGTAGTTATGCATCTTACCAGATTTTCTATAGTCCGAGTCACCTGAAACGTCATATGCCATTATGTTTCACAATGTAACTGGGCATAAGACGATGCTTCCTTTTGTTTTGGCTACAGATTGTATAGATATTGGATCAAGTCCGTGCCTTGGAGAATGAAATGCTTCTTAAACTGAAGCATCAAGGACTGGTTATCAAACCAAAGATTCTGATTGTACGTACAGCTAGTATAAAAGTCGACTCATTCAAGCAGTTATTGAGTTCCCAGTGTAGTCATGTTTTTGCAGTACCTTTGGTGACTTAATCTTATACTGTTGTTATTATTCGTTTCAGGTGACTCGGTTGATACATGATGTACTTCGTGTAACCAACGATTCGAGAAAGTCATCGGTTGTGAATACGCCCATATATTATGTGTTCCTTTCAGGACTGAGGAAGGGATACTTCGTAAGTGGATTTCAAGGTTTGATGTATGGCCTTATCTGGAGAAGTTTGCTGAGGTAAATCAATCTACTAAATGAGATATTTATAATTGCTCTGTTGGGTCTGATATTACAAAGCATTATTTTTTTCTTAGTATCAAATATAAAAAAGTAGCTTATCAAATGTGTAGTTATATTAGGGATGCAAATGCTAGAAGTTACAGCATAACAAACCTCTTTTAGTGAATGCTTGGAGGAAGGAATACTAATGCATTGACACCTTGTGATCGGGAATGTCTTTCCAGAAATCAGTTTTTGTGTGTGAACCAATTTAGTTGCTGTAATGGTTCTAATATAACAGTTCGCCAAACGATATATAAAGATGGTTGGACTTCAGTCGTAAAAATTACCAATAGTTTGATAGGACTGTGGGAGATCATCTTAATCACATGGAAACTTAATCTTAAACATTTCTATGGCTATGCCATTGTTTTTTCTTGGTTCAATGGTTTGTACTTTTGTAAGATCATCATTGCTACCACTGCTGCACTTCAATTTTTAATATAATAAATGTTATGTTTGGCTCTTTATTAGGATGCAGCAAGCGAGATATCTGCTGAGTCCAAGCTGCAAAACTCCTCAAAAACAAGTTAGATTAGTTTGTCAATGTCATGGATTTCACTTCTCGCCACAAAAGTAAAGTATGTTTGTTTTTATTTTCAGCAGGTGGTTGATGTGGTGTTTTGCAAATGGTTTGGAGCTTGTACTATGATGAGGAAGTCAAGACTTTTTATGTATTCATCATGTGACATTGTGACTTGATTCTCAACTCTAAAGGTAGATCTCGAGACAACGTGAACTTCATCAAACCCAACTCTTTTGGTCAGGTTATTCAGAAGCAATGCGCAATAACAAGACTTCACAATAACTTCAGTGTTTTCACTTACATTTCCGTTCAAGTAGTTAATTAAGTTAGCTTGTGATTATTCATATGTATCTACAGAAAGATAGTTGTAAACATATAATCTCAATACTTCTTTGATTCGTATCCATACAGTGTTCAGTTCACTAAAAAGATTTGAGGGCTCGAATTATGTCATAAAAAGATTTTTTTTTTTTTTAATTTTTATTCACATAGAGCCATGTTCTTCATTGAAAACCGGGCTCTATAACTGGGAATAGAGCCCACTCTTTAAACCGGGCTCTATAGCAGTTCCTAATAGAGTCCCTCCCCCTTTGTGCCCTCATGAAAAACCGGGCTCTATTAGCCTTTTCAACCGGGCTCTATGACAATTTTTGTAGTAGTGTGTTGACATGTGAAGTCGATACCAAAAAAAAAAGATTACCTCAGAAACTTTAAAGACAAATAGTACACCATCCAAACAAGTTTTCTTCGACTTATAAACCTTGTATAATCCCTAGGTAACGAGCTAACCTAGCTCTGATATCAATTGTTGGATCGTTGTAGCTCGAGGTTGTTTAGACCTCATATCATCTAGGGTTAACAATAACAATGACTAACAATATACGCAGCGGAATTAAACAAATATCAATGTTATTATGAACAAGGTTTTTCTTCTATAACACTCCAAGCCTCAAATATTATTTGATCAGAATAATACGGTTACACCTAATCTGTAACAGGAATCAAGAGATTATTGAGGCTACGAACAACTCTAACCCTAGACGTTTATAACCTACGTCTAGGTTACACACACACCTTTAATGACTACATAATGGAAGACTTAATAAAAACCTATTCCTTGTATTTTGTTTATATAATACAGAATTAGGGTTACAAGAATACTACGAAGGACTAAAATATAAATCTTCTTTTGCAAGCAAGTCCTTCTCCATCTTTTGTAGAATTCCTTCTTTTCGTATTAAGTCCCTATTGTTTCATTCTTTCATGTTTTGTATCATCAAATCTAATAGACCCAATAGTAACATCTATTAATGATAATCTAAATTAGGGTTCATCGTAGGAAATGGGCATTTGTGATTTCTGATGTTAGTTGTAATTAAATACTTGGGATGGTGTTTGTTTGAGGTTAGGAACATGTTGTAATGAATTAATTGGGTCATAAACATGCATGGTTCATGAATCGTCGATCTAGGGTTCTTGCGCACTAGCAGCTTTGATCATAAGATTTTGTGGTTAATATTTGTTATAAATTGGTCTATGTGTTCGTGAGTATGTATTAATCACTCGCCTTACTTCCATTTCAACCCAGAATCATGTTTGAATTGGTTTGTGATTTGTGGTTCATGCGTTCTTACGCATAATATTGAATTTGTGCATGTCTGCGCATAAAATGTGTATTTAAATGTTTTGGGATGTTTTTGGATAAAGTTTTGATCAGTGGTGTTGTTTAAAAACTTTCAGGAATCAAAAGATACAAAAATTTTTGAAGGTGATTTTTTCAGACGATCCTACGCAAAAGATGAACTCATCTTACGCGTAAGATTCGACCGTTTTGAAAAACTTGTCTTGGATAAGACAATGTTTACGCAAAAGAACATTTCTTACACATAAGTTTTTTCTTACGCATAAGTAATAATCTTACGCATAAGTCAAAACTTACTGATGCGTGGGAATTGCACCAGGCTTTACCTATCATGGGATCTCGAGAAGCTTACAACCCCCACCTGGCAGTGTACCTGATCGTTGTAGTATAGTATTGTGACAAGTACCGGGGGATTGATCGTTCAACTCAAGAATAGTGTCGCTAGGATTAGAAAGCCTAAAAACTAGGTCTAGAGGTGAGGGATGATTCTTTTTGTATTTTTATATTTTTATAAAATCAAGTAAAATCTCGGATTTTTGGAAGACTGGGCGGAATTAGTTGCTAGTCAAATAACCCAATAACTAAAGATGCAATCAAAATAAAATAATAAAAATGAAAATAAACTAAATTAAACTAAGGGTGTGAGCAATATGTGGGAAAATGGTGTTTACTTAGATTTCACTACTCCCTAGATATCTTTTACAGGTTAATTACTTGTTACAGTTGTGTGGATGACGGATTGTATTCCTTAATACCATTCATGGGGTGGCGTACTTACCTCCCCAATTCTATAAGCTCCTACTTCACTCCTATGTCGAGCCGGCTAAGAAGCTCCTAACATGGGATCACTAGAATTCGCTCATGCATTAAATACAATCATAAAAACCTAGTACACATCGGTTCATGTTTCTTAAGACGTTCAAGCAAGTTACACAATAGAGATCTGCCAGTTTTCTTAAGCCTAACATTGAAATCATTCATCCATTACAACTAAGCAATCAACCTATAATCAACATCTAGGTTTCATTACATCCAAGCAAACACACAAAAGATCTAGCCTAGCATGTTATAATCAAGACAAGCATAAGATATATTCAAACAACACATAGACATATTGAATGAATTGAAAGAGGACTTATCTTAATTGAACATGAGGGGTTTCAAGGGGTGAAAACCCTTGAAAAATACTGTTACAAACGACCTAGGGTTTATTAGGTTCGACCCTAGTATTCTCCACACAAGTTCCTCTCTTTTAATGAATGAAAAATAGAAAATTATATATAGATTTTGTGAGGTGACGGCGTCAAGAGTAAATTTCTGACGCCGTCATCTCGCCGCCAATAAAGTTCTCGGACTGCCTAGATCTGGAGCTGACGCCGTCATGAGTAATCCTTCTTCAGGCCGTCACCAAAATAACTCTTGACGCCCTACTTCTGACGCCGTCACGTTTTCTCTCTTGACGCCGTCAAATTTTCCTTCTTGACGCCGTCAGGTACTGTTCCCAGCATGGAAAATTAAGTCTTTGCCGTTTTCTTCACTTTTATGCTCCAAAAACGTCCAAAATGCTTCCTTTTCCAGAATTCACTCCCAAAGTACCTAAAATCACAAAAGGAACGATTTAGGGCAATATTTGATCAAATAAATTCCAATTCCGGCTTAAATGACCCCCTAAAAACGGTTCATGTTTCGCCTCATCACTTACGCATAAGGTTCAAACCTTTGCATAAGCTCCAATCTTACACATAAGATTTATTCCTACGCATAAGATTTAGCTTACGCAAAAGCTTGAACTTACACGTAAAATATAAGTTAAGCGTAGTTTTTGATCTTACGCCTAAAATGGTTCCTTACGCATAAGAAATGTTATGCGTAGGATTTCAAATCTTACGCGTAACATTGTCTATTTTCTTGAAATATGTCTAAGTGTTGTAAAATTTTCAAACATGTAATCTCTTGTATTTGTTAAAACATATTGTGACTTGATTGTTATCATTTTCTACTATACTACAACATTTTGAACACAAAACACCCACTGATCAATCCAATCATGCATTAACATGTAAATTGATAATAAGCTAACAAATGATATTATTGCAATGTCTATGTTTGTGTATGATCATTCAGATGGCCCAACAAGCTAACATCCCACAAGCACCTGTACCTGAACCAAAGCTCACATGGGAAGAAACATTTCCCGATGACTACTCCAGAAAGATTGGAAAGAACAACTTACGGGTCAACTTCAACAAATTCACATGCAATGAATCATCTTGCATTGTTTTTGTGGATGCTTTAGTCTATCACCCGTACAAAATCCTGCTCACCAAATCAGCATCAGTTGCCTGTTTCTACATTCACCAGTTTTGGCATACTATTCAACTGGACCTTGGAGAAGAATTTTTCACATGCATGCTTCATAAGAGACAAGTCACGGTGGACAAAGATACTCTTCATGGCGTTCTTGGTTTACCTGAACTTGGTCTAGATGAACAGTACGACCCAGTTCCTAATGAAGAAGAGTTGATTGAATGGCTACGGGATATTGGATACGATGAGTCAGACGAAGTTGTGACTAGACACTTAAAGGTTAACACAAGGAATCTTCCACAACCATGGAGAACCATGTACATCCTTATAGCCAAGTCCATGTCTGGCAGAGATACCGGTCACGAACACCCCAAACTCCAACATCACAAACTTTTCTGGGCTATGGCAAATGTCAAGAAGGTTGACTTTGCTAGCATTATCTGGGAAGATATAGTGTGGCACATTCAACATAAGACTTCAAACATTCCATTTGTTCATTACACCAAGCTACTCATTGAAAGCTTCCTTCGTGAGTATGATGACATTCCTCAAAGACTGGATGATGAAGACAAGAACACATTCAGAAATGAGTCTACTCTTAGGCAAATTAAAAGACTTGATACTAGTACATGTAAGCAAGGAAAGATACTTCCCGAGTGCCTCCTGAATGATAAGGTAAAGAAATGCTCGAACTACAAGTACTATGTCCAAGCTCTCAAAGAAGAGAAAGTAGGGTTCTTGGACGAAATCCCTCTACCGTCGTTCATGCAGAAAAAGGGAAAGGTAGTAAGTCTGGCAGCTCCAAAAGCTCTACAAAGACTACCAAAAAGCCTCACAAGAGAACTCTAAAGATCAGATTACCAGTCAAGAAACCAATCCCTGAACCAGTTCCTGAACCCACACCACCATCTTCTCCAAAACCATCCGACTCAGAGACCGAATCTGATAGTGGTCCAGTTTACAGCGAAGCTTATAACAAACCGGATGATAATCTTGACGATCTGGACATGTCTCTAGAAGATTGGGACAAAAACATTGATGAATTTGTTGATCAAATTGAAAAAGAAACAATTCAAAGACCTTTAACTGAAGAGGATGCTAAGTTGGAAGAAGAACGGTTAAGGGGTGAACAGTTGAAGGAACCTATGACTGCCAAACAGGAACAACAAGAAGAGGCTCACACAAACCTTGGTCTATCTGTGGAAGAAGAAAATGAACGAGCATTCAAGTTAGGTCTCCTCCACAGCAGAATCGACTCCTTCCAAGCTGATCTACCTCCGCCACCTCTGTTTTCTCAAACAACCGAGGCTGGAGGATTTGGTAGTATTCCTGAAGCAGGAAGATCTAGCAGTATCCCTGAGTCCACTCCAGTTGATCAAACTCAGGAAACGGGAACCACTGCTAATATGATAGTCTACGAATCTCCCACTGTTACACCTGAAGATGTAGAGATGCAGAATGCTTCAGAAAGAGGAGACGATGATGTGGAAGACCATATGGACATAGATATTCCACACCTTATGTCTTTAGAAGAGATGGAGGCTAGAGAAAAGGCTCAAGAGGAAGAGCTCAAAAGAAAAAGAAGAAGCTGAAGAGGCAAGGCTTGAGGCTATAGAATAGGCTAAACTGGAAGAAGCCATTAGAATGGAAGAAAGTAGGAAAGCTGAAGAGGCAGCTAAACATGCCGAAGAATTAAAGCTTCAAGAAGAAACAAAGAAAAGAAAAGAAGAAGAAGCTAGATTAGCAGAAGAATTAAGGCAGAAGGCAGAAGCTGGCCTATTGGCAGAAGAGCAGAGATTAAGGGCTGAAGGAGCTAAAATTGCAGAAAAGGAAGAAGAGCCCAAGGATAAACCCGAATCACCAGGAAGAGATGACAAAGACACAACCACCAATATTGAATCCTCACAATCATCACCTCCTGCATCACAACCTACACATGACGAATCAGTCAAGAAACCATCTAGAATTGAAGCCACAGCTGCATCTAAGTTGATTAAGAGGGCAGTTAAGAGAGTTCGTGAAAAGAAGAAGGGCAAGTTAGAATGTCAAGTTGAATCACTGGCAAGTCAAGTTGCTGAATTGACAAAGCAAATGACGAATGTTCAGGAAATGCATGAAAAAGTTGATGCCTTCTTAGCCAAAGATGTACAAGAAGATATGGAAGCTACATTGGCTGCTCAAGCAACTCAGTACATGGAACAACACTTGGTTATAGAGTTGAAAGAATTGCTTAAACCAATGAAGGATGAACTTACTAAAATTGTTGAACAAGCCGTAAAGAAAGTGATCATAACTACTTCTTTCACTCTCCAAGCTGACAAGACACCTCTACCACAACAAGAGATGACAGCAAATGAGTTAGAGGCTCAGCTCTTCAACATATTGGCAAGTAAAACCACCATGACACCTGAAGATATTAAAGTGTGGGAAGCTTTACAAGCCAAGATGTCTAAAGAATCTTGCAGCACTGAGGCCGACAAACTGAAACGTCAGAGAGATGATGAAAACAAAGATCCTAACTCACAGGCTAAGAAACAAAAGCAAGCCGAAGGACCCTCATCTCAACACAAACAACATGTCATACCTCCAATTACCACTACATCTACTCAACAACCAAAGGCATCAGGTTCAGGTCCTAAAGCCCATGATCACTTTGAGTATACTGGCGGAGACGATTTCCCTCAGCCAGACAAAATACCAGAACCTTCATCAACAAAGAAGAAAGAAAGGAAAACAAAACACCCTCAGCACAAACCGGAAACCTCTTCGAAAAGCACCGAACCTAAGAAACCGAAAAAGATTCTCAAGTGGCTGGACGAAGAAAAAACGGCTGAATACTCTTGGTTTGATGAAATGGTTAAAGCCCAACCACCTCTTGCAGAAAATCAATCACCACAAGATGGCCACACAGTGGAATATGCACAACTTCTGCAGAGGGACTATGGTTTAAAGAACATGAGCAAGAAAGAGCTGAGAAGGGTAAAGAATGCCACATTCAACCTGTTGAAAGACCGCTCGGCCAACTCTGCTGAACTCGAATATCACCTTGAGAACATTGCCCGCGCAATGTCTAACGACATTGACTGGCTAAACCCCGAGTCCAACATCGACTACTACTCAAAGAATAAAGGGCCTTACTACACTGACTGGACCAAACCTCTACCCTTGGTTGGAAAGCCGAAACAAGAGAAAATTCCCTATAAATTTTTCTTCAACAACGACTTGGAATTTCTACAACACGGTAGCAAGATAGAAACGAAGTACGCCACATCACTTACCTTCTCAATCCCTGCAGCTAGATACCTCAACAACGCCATCGAAGAAGAAGCCTCCGACTTATTCATCGACAAAGTTGTTGACTATGACCGGAACACACTCTATGGAATACACCATTGGCCAGAAAACCGGGCACAGTATTATCGAAGCAGCAGACTTAATCAGACTATGGGTAATGTGACGAGCGAGTTAAAGATTGTCTCCATTCAATTTATTTCGACAGTCACTCACTTTGGGTACTCCTTTCTCAACAAAATCGTACTCAAAAGACTTGATGAACAAGAGTATGTGATTTCCGAGTCAGACTTTCCACGATTGCTCCTCAAAGACATAGAAGATATGTATCTGCTCAAAGTCCAAGGAAAGGTTTGCAACTTACCCAAGGAAATGCAGCTTGCCTTTATCACAGCTCTACTAATTTTCATACGACAAATAGTCATCAGAGAGCGAGTAGAGGATCTTTAACTTGGAGTGGAAAGTTACCAGAAGAAGCTGAATCTCGCAAAACCAATCTTTTCAACATCCCCAACCTTCAACACGAATCTCAATACACCTTGATCAAGCATCCGGCATTTGGGTTCACATACCGCAGTGTCAACCGTCGAAACTGCTTCATGGCTTATGATGAGATCCACAAGTTCTGTGATGAAACCCTTAAGTTCATCAGAGATGGCATCAAAAGCAGATTAGATGATGTTGCCCTGTACAAATCCAAAAGGTGGAATACCGATGAGGCTAGACAAGCTCGCAGATTCATTACAAGGATTGAGAATCGGTTAAAGCATAGGGATCAGATAAGGAGATTGGAAAGCTATGTGGGAGGCTGACCAGGATTTCCAGTGTTGACGTTTCAGAGACCAGAATGGTAGAAGTGTTGTAAGATCTTGATTTGATTTGTCAATACTATTATTCATTATGGTTTGTGCACACATTTCAGTGTACAACCCGAACTTGTAAAGAAAGGACCCTGAGGTACGCATCAGTGCCTCAATCCTAATATAAGGAGCGAAGGCTTCTTACTTTTGAGTAGAATTAATCAAATATTTTATGATTTTCATAATTCTGCTCAAAAGGACAAGTATTTCACCTCAATAAGACCTAATCACTTGTTGAGGGGGAGCACTTGTCAAAACAAAAATACTTTGTTCTAAAATCAAAAGTTCTTGGTGAATCTCCCCATAAGACTCAAAAAGGCATATTTTAATCTAAAAGATTATCAAAAACATCATTTTATATGCTATTTTTGAGGGGGGAGAAAATGGAAAAGTAATTAAAATATAAGTGGTCAAAAAGCTAAAAGTTGTATCCTGTGCGAGCTAGAATCAGAATTGACCCAGGAATTGACGAAACAATAAAAGTTAGTAATCTCGAAAAGACTTATCCTCGACGGGTTATAACATCAAGTTAGTTACTAGAGCTAGTTGTCACCTAAAAGCTGACAATGGAACTCTTTAACTAGCCACGTAAGCGTGTCTCGAAAAGGATTTGTCTTAGTAGAAATGTACCATCTCGAGAAACTTTCTGTGGACTTGACCAGGCCGGGTAATAACTTCAAGCTAGTCTAACTAGTGATGTAAGCGTGTCTCGAATCGGTCTTGTTCACTAAAAGGGGATCAATTCAAAAAATGCTTGCTCCTCCCACATGTGCAAATTTATTAAATACTTATGAGCACATGTGAAGGGGGAGCCCTTCAAAAGTGTACACAAAACTCTCAAAGTGTTAACCAAAATATTTGATTATCACAAACACTTTGAGAGATTTTCTATCAAAGGTTTCTTGGCTACTGTCGGTTAATCAAGGAGTTATAAGGTGATTAAGATAGGAAAAACCGTCCTATGATCCGCCAGAGCTGGAGGGATCTACCCAAGGACATCACCCATAGTTAGAATTAGAAGTCCTTAGGTACGATACGAAAAAAGGAGAAAAGAATGAAAGGGAAAGAAGGAGTTGAAGAATTAAAAAAAAAAAAAGTAAAGAAAAGGGTGAAAAGAAATAGCCCTCCATATGTTCAACCTTAGGGCAGACACCGGGTTCAACTCGTGTGCTACTGGTTGTTGCTAAGGCAACACCGGTATTGAAGATAAAGTCGTCATGGACCCAGTGACGCAATGCACTAAACCTTCTTAACTACTCAAGTTCTCTTAAAAGAACTTGTTTCATTCTCACGGGGAACCAGTGTAATCTATCGACTTGTCTCTTAGAGATGGTTGATATTGAAGCAGGAGACCCCTCCCTAGTCTCCGCATTGGAAACCTAAGTGTGCACTTATAGAGTCTAGAGCCATGAGATACATCAAAGATCTCTTAGGAACACTTAGTATTTCTACAACTGGTGTTCTACATCAATGGACACCAGCTGTAAATTATCGAGTCCTTCGCAGATCTTAGCAATCTGCTGAGAACGTGTATGAGAGAATTATAAATGTATTTCTCAATGATTGAACGAAAATTCCTGCCAGGGTCAACATCAATCAGCCCTGACAGCAGGTCACTTCGGTAACCTTACAAGGGTTACGCTTAGTGTTCGCGGTGGTTCTTTAGCGGTCTACAGTCGTGGAGTGATCCCCAACGACTCACCCAGTCATTGAGCTACTTAGTAGGTCTCGTAAGCTCCTTCGGGAGTATCTGATATGGGAACGGCCTAGATAAGGATTAGAAGGAGTCTTCACAATATGTTGTTGACGAGCTCTAATTCCTTATCTGTAAGTAGCGGTTGATTATTGCTAACTGTTTATCTGCAGGAACATCACCTCCATGATGGTAGATTCCAGCATGCTCATACATACATCTTGAAGCAAATGAAAGCTCCCCCAAAGATCAATGCACCACAAAGTTCAAAGAAAGATTCTAAGCCAAAAAGAAGAATCTGAAAAGTATAAAGACTAAAGATCTTAGAGTATGAAAAGGAACTTCGTGCACGTGAAAGACTAAGTCCAAAGATGTATGAGCATGTTGGAATGGCGGACAACCACCACAGACGCAGGAGTGACGAACGGCAGACTACTTCATAACACAATCACAACATCATCACCAAAGAACAAAGACTTAGAGCAAAGTACATTCATTCTACAACATTTTTTGAAGACGTCAAAAGTATTACATGTCACAAGTCAAAGACAAAGATGAAGATGTCCAGCAACCGTGATGACCGACCCTTAGGGGGAGATTGTTGGGAACATACTTTAGTATTTAGTCAAGTCTCGGTCGTTACATTTTGTAATAGGTTGCTTTGTTAGTTATTTTATTATGTCTATGATAACATGTAAGGCCTTAAGGCCCAAAAGGCTTTAGTAAAGCCCACGTTAGAAATGAAATGGACTAGGGAATGTTGCCCTAGCTTCCCTCCTATAAATACAAGGCTTATGATGCCTTAAACTTGGTTGGTTATTTTGATATTCTAATGAAACTCTTGCTTTTATAATTCTCTCATATCTTGTGATCAACCAATCCTTATATCTATCTCATTCTTTACTTGTGTGATATCAATATGGGCACCTAACAATCATGTTTTGTTGTATCATGCTCGATTAAAAGATGATTTGGCAATATTAATATCTAATTAAAAGTTATTAGATAACTTATGTAATATTCTAAAAGAATATGTTTGATTATAGAATCACATCCTCAGTCTGGAACAGCTTTCAAATTCTATAGATGAACAATTGGTCAATTGTTGTGCAAATTGTCATAGCCAACAAACTTGTAAGTTTGAAAGGCATCAAACATTACATAATAAATATTAATGTTTACGGGAATCTTAAATAGCATAATGTTGTTTGCATACAATGATGCTAATGAAATTGAGATGACACTCAATACTAGTTATGGTAAGGATTTCATCCTTGGCTATTACTAGTTATGCTTACTAAAAGCATAGTTGCATTATACAATAAGATAATAAGAATACTTTAAACTTTAAAATGTTTGGAAGTTTGATTATCATAAATTGGTGGTTAAGGATATCACACATTTAATGAAATATTATATCGCACTATCAAAATAGTTGAGTATGCACATACAAGAACTTCACTAGTTGAAATTCTAGAAATAAGTATTCTTAAAATTCCGATAAATCAAAGTTGGATGATTTATGCCTTATCAACAAGTATTAATGTCATTACTTGAGACATAATTCATCAACAAGAGTTATCATGCATTGATCTATTTAGTATTTGGATAAGGGATGTTAAACAATTATTATAATAAATTTAAATACATGGTATGTTTAAGTTATAATATATTGTATCCTATATTTGTATGTTTAATCCATGAATAAATGTTATTCTAAATTGTCCGTTGTCAGCTAATAATATGGGAATATTATTAAATCAAGACAAAACTGAAGGTTGGTATAATATACTTAAAGTATAGTGATGCATAGTCATGCCATTTCAGATGATATTCAATGATACCGAATATAGGAATTATCCCAACTACATGATGTTACTTTATGGATTTTGTTATGAAGTAAATCATGAGAAGTTATCCTCAGACTTGAGATGCAAGATAAGTGTCATGAATGTATTACATTTTTGTGGAACAACTTAACACTATACGTAACTGGTAGTCATAAGGGTTGTTGTAACAACTCGCATTTTCGGATTACTATTCATTTTTACTATTCACTTTCACTATTCACTCCCGAAATTTTTATTTCATATTCTCGTAAGTTAAACTATTTTAATGATAATCCGAGAATTTGACACTCGTCGGATCATTTCTGCAAAAATCACAAAACCGTGTCCGAGATTTACTTTTAGGTTTAAACGTCATTCCAGCATCCCGATATGTCCATAAAACATTATAAACCATAGAAATATGATTTTCTCTCATTTTACGACAATTCCAAAAGTTTTGGAATTTTACGTTTTCCAGTTCAGCGTTTTACGCGAATTACGCGTTTTAGACCCGCGTTTCCAGTTTTAACAGCATTTAAGCAACCCGATAGAACTTATCACTCATTAAATATGCTAAGATAGGTTATATTAATAAGTTCTAACATTTTTATAAGTTTCATATTTTTAGAATACCCGATTTTAAGTTTCATTACTTAACGACTTACCGTTAGCGATTACCGGGACCAAAACTCACTCCGTAAGACAAGATAGAAAACTAGAACTCTTAACCTCCTTACTATTACCCTAGGTGGAATTTTTGTCTAGTCACCATGAAAGATGGCTTAATCTTAACCATTGATCTCTAGGATGTTTACAAGTGTAAACTTAACCATGGTTAAATTCTAACCCAATATATGGTTAACTATTTTTCTCATCCTATAAATAGCCAACTAGAAACACATATAAAACTTGCACCACACCTTCTTATAACCTTCAAGTCCTAAAACCCAAGGCACTTTTCTTATATTTTGTAAGAAAGTTAACTAGTTTTTGAAAGAAAACTAGTGTTTGATCTTCAATCTTGGAAATTTTCTAAGAAAAGTTGTTATAACTTTAAAGTCTCCAAAAAGACGTAGTTATAATCTTCAAATAGCTTCGTACTTTCAAGAAGGCGTCGTTATAATCTTCAAATAACCTCGGTTTATCAAAGATTGCAAAAAGAGAAGCTTGCTCAATCAAAGTCCTATCCTTACTAGTTACTTCCTTTCTTAGAAAGCCCAAAGTTGTAAGCAAACCCTAACATACTACTTGTTAAATATCATATTCATGCTATTTACATATCATTCATAGTATATATTGTCTTGTTATTATGTCCATGATGTATAAAAAAATGGGTAAAACAAGTATTGATATATAAATGTTAACTTATGTTATTTAAACAAGTAAACTAGTAACTTTCTTGGAGAACCACGACCAAAATAGTACAACTATGATATTTGACACTTACCTACTGTTAGAGAGGACTTAACAAGGAAAACATAGCAATTTGAATCACCCAAAACGAGTACCCGAGTCAAAAGTTATGACCATTTGAAGTTACCAAAACTTTACGGCAAAAACTGCCAAATGTTTATGTGACAGAACCTTAAACACGCAAAAAGAGGCTTTTCTGGTCCGTTTCATGAAAAAGTTAAAAAACGAAAGTTGTCCGGAATCACGTTTTCTTCAAAAACTCAGGAGCACGTATCCAGAAAACCAATAACGAATGAGATTTTCATCAGTTTCTTAACAGCTATTTTATATATACCAAAGTTACTATATAATAGTTATGGTTTACTAAGACCAAGAGGTCTAATGACCTAAAGCCAAGACCACAACCATGGCTAAAGCCAAGGTTGAGTCTAAAGACCATGGTAACAATGACCAAGGTCACGGCAAAGCCACGGCTAAAGACCATGTAACTTTTCGAATCAAAAACTTATATATATTTTATCAAATACTACAATAGTTGTGGATTTACGAATTAAAGTGTCCTGGCTCCTCGAACGTTTACTACATGACCTCTGAATTATGTCGGCCCGAACGGTAGTAAGAGATATACAAGCTATACATGTTTCATAAACCATTTATATTCAAAGACTTACACTATATACTAAGTACTACATCATGAACATTATGAAAGACATATATAGGCAATTCTTCGTATTCTTAGACGTTACCCCAAACCTAAGTCGCAACGTTCTATTATAGGCTGCTCTTAGAGACTTTCGCGATTTGACTACCACTTTCATTTCTCATTACATAACTTAAGGTGAGTCATAGCCCCACTCTTACTCTTTTAATACTTGTTTTGAACTCTTTGGGGGAGATACATGCTTAAACTACTTGCTTTCACTTTATACTTTTGAACATGATGTGTAGTTTTATTACGATATGTGCCTTAATGTGTTAAAACCTATTCTATGCGCTATATTCTTTAACCACTGTTTAACTCTTGGATGGAACCGATGGAGAGGTATTGATAGTACTATCGGGCTGACGCCCCCACCATTGCCATATATTCCTGGCCTTGGGTGAATATAATCCAGCTTTGAAGCATTTGTGCTTATTCTTGTCATGAGGTTAAGTAGGCAGTGATACTTTACATTAAGCGTGCATATATCGTATACACATATATCAAAATCATACTATATGTTAGCAGTGGGTTGTGAACACACAGGTTGCAAGTGTTGTTATGGGCGGGACTTGCAACTGAGTGGATTCACAATACCTTTGCTGTGTGAACATTCTTTAAGGCTTTTCAACTGTTTTAAGACAAACTCTATGAACTCACCAACCATTGTGTTGACACTTTAGCATGTTTATCTCAGGTTAGTAAGGCGATAGCTAGTGTGTGGAACTTAGAGTCAAGCTGCATATTCTGAAGACTTACACTTTTATCATTTACCATTCAAAACTTTGTATACATGATGAGGCGAAAAATGATCCATTTTTAGGGGGTCATTTAAGCCCAAATCCGAATTTATTTGATCAAATATTGCCCTAAATCGTTCCTTTTGTGATTTTAGGTACTTTGGGAGAGAAATCTGGAAAAGCAAGCAATTCGGACGCTTTTGGAGCATAAAAGTGAAGAAAACGCCAAAGTCTTAATTTTCCATGCTGGGAACAGTAGGTGACGGCGTCAAGAGCAAAACCTTGACGGCGTCAAGAGCAAATTTCATGAATTTCCATGACGACCCAGAACAGATTTGACGGCGTCACGTAGGAAGGGCGTCAAGAGTAAAAGAGTCATGACGGCCTGGAAGTGTATAAGTCTTGACAGCGTCAGAAGTAGATCTAGGCAGTCCGAGAAGAGTTTTGGCGGCGAGGTGACGGCGTCACAAGTTTATTCTTGACGCCGTCAAACCTATTTTTCTATATATAGTTTTCTAATTTTCACACATAAAAAAAGAGAAGTTTTGGAGAAACCCTAAGTACGATTTTGGTGCAACTTTTACAGGTTTTTCAAGGGTTCCAAACCCTTGATACCTTGCATTGTAATTGAGATAAGTGTTCCTTTAATTCAATCAATATGTCTATGTGTTGGTTGTCTATATCTTGTTCTTGTCTCAATTCCATTATGCTAGGCTAGATCTATCTTGTGTTTGCTTAGATCTAATGAAACCTAGATGTTAATTATGTGTTGATTACTTGTTTATTCTTGTCTTGGATGAATGATTTATATGTTAGGCTTAAGAAAACTGGCAGATCTCCATTTGGTAACATGCCTGAACGTCTTAAGAAACATGAACCGAGGCGCACTAGGTCTTTATTGGTTGTATTTAATGCATGAGCCACTGTTTACAATCCCTATAGTTGTGCTGGGCATGGTGTAGGAGGAGATAAGAGCTCATAGAATAGGGGAGTTATGTGTGCCACCCCATGAATGGTATTAAGGAATACGATCCGTCATCTATGCAATTATAACAAGTAATTAACGTGTAAAAGATGTCTAGGGAGTAGTGAAATCTAAGTAAACACATTTTCTCCAATTACTGCTCACAACTTTAGTTTAATTAGTTTAATTTCATTTTTAGTATTTTATTTTGATTGCATCTTAGTATTGGGTTAGTTGATTAGCAACTAATTCCGCCCAAATCCTTCAAACCCGAGATTTTAATTGCTTTCATAAAAATATAAAAATACAAAAATAATCATCCCTCACCTTTAGAACTAGTATTTAGGCTTTCTAATCCTAGCGACACTATTCCTAAGCTGAACGATCAATCCCCTGGTACTTGTCACTATACTATACTACAACGATCAGGTACACTGCCTGGTGGGGGTTGTAAGCTTCTCGAGATCCCTCGAGAGGTAAAGCCTGTTGCGATTCCCACGCATCAAGTTTTTGGCGCCGCTGCCGGGGAATAGTTATTGTCTAGGTTAGAATTTCTTTTTATTAGGTCTACTTGCTAGATTCCTTTCTAGTAAGATTTTATTTTTATTTTTAGGTTTCTTTAGTCTATCTCATTTCTTTGTGCCTTTGTTCGTAACCACCCGACACCATGGACAACGGGAACATCTTTGAACCCGTCATCCCACCACAACAAAACCCACCATTAGAACCCCTTAGGCCCCGAACCTTAGGAGAGTATTCCCGACCTAGCCACCAAGGCTACCGAAACACCATTGAGCTCACCGGAGCCAATGTGACCCCCTTGCGATCCGACACCATCCGGTTGGTGCAAAGCAGATGTGCATTCCATGGACTTCGTTCCGAAGATCCAAACCAACATCTTAAGGACTTCCTCAAAATCGTAGATTCCATAGACCTAGGTGTTGAAACTAGAGAGACTACCCGATTACGCCTATTCCAATTCTCTCTACGGGATCAAGCTAGTCAATGGCTTGAGCGTTTACCCGCGAGATCCATCACCACATGGGATGATCTCACCACTCGTTTCCTTGCTCAATTTTTCCCACCGAGGAGAACTACTAAGCTTAGAAATGACATCTTGATGTTCCAACAACGTCAAAATGAATCTCTTTATGAAGCATGGACTCGTTTCAAGGACTTACTCCAAAAAGTCCCTCATCATGGCATAGATCTTTGGCTCCAAGTCCAAATTTTTTATGACCATATCGACATCTCCACGAGGCGAGCCATTGACCAATCGGCCGATGGTAAGCTACGTGATCTAAGTGCGGAACAATCATGGGAACTCATAGAAGATCTTGCTCTCTATGACAACGAAAGTTGGAATGATCCCCGTGACTTGAACAAAACGGTCAAGGCAATATCTTTGCCTTCGAACAATTCTAGCACTCCCGACCGTAGGATCATGGAACTTGAGGACCAAGTCAAGTTTCTCATGAAATCTTATGAAGCTCCTAAGCCTTCAAGCCAAGTGAACAAAATCACTTCTTCATGGGAATTATGTAGTGATCCCCACGACACTCGTGATTGTGTGGAACTCCCCGGAACAGCTTTTGCGGACTAAGCATCCACGTGTACAGACGAAGCGGGAGATAAGTGGTACACTTTCAGGCCTGAGCCAAACACATACGGTGATTCATACAACCCCTCATGGAAAAATCACCCAAACCTTAGGTGGAAACAAAATCAACCCAATTCCTCCAATCCGCCTAACCGTTACCAACCAACCGATCCACCATCCAACCGTACTTTCAACAACAATCCTTCTAACAACTATGGTAGTACCAACAATCTTGAAGGATTGATGTCAAAGTTTATGGCATCTCAAGAAGCTCGCATATCTAAGTTTGAAGCCGATTTCAAACACAAGCAAAGCGAGATGACCACTAGAATTGACGCATTGTTGAAAGTTCTCAATGACTGAGAAATGGGAGCACTCCCAAGCGACACAATCAAGAATCCGAAACTAAACGTTAATTCCATATCTTCAGTTTCGTCACCCACTTCATGTCCACAATACTACTCGGTCAAATCAACGAGCACATGTTTCAAACAAAACCAAGTTCTACAAAAGGACCAATCAAATAAAACACCCAATATAGAGCCGGTCAAAAGTATAGTTGAAACACCTCCTACGCAAGACCTTGACGATGAATTCAAGGAACTTCACCTTGAACGACCCGTCATTGATGTCTTAGCGCGTGCTCCTTACTATAGTGCCCTCCTAGAAAAATATGAGAAGTTTAAACTAGGTAAAAATGGGACCGCCTTCATTCAAAACAAATTGCCTAAAAAGCTCGATGATCCGGGTATATTTGTTTTGCCTTGTAAGATAGGAAGATCTGAAGCTTTCAACACACTAGCCGATTTAGGGTCAAGCCTCAACTTGATTCCCTTATCCTTATTCACCGCTCTTAAGCTAGGAAAGTTAGAGGAAACGGAGGTATTGATAGGGCTAGCGTATGGGAGCATTGCCCACCCTGTTGGAATGATTAAGGATGTAGTTGTTCACGTAGGAAAGTTAACTATATTAGCGGATTTTCACGTCCTAGACATGGTTAGTGACACTACATGCCCATTATTGGTAGGAAGAGGATTTTTAGCAACCGCTAGCGCCATGATAGATTGTAAGGAGTCTAAGATAGCGGTAGGTGAAGGCGATATTTGGTCGGTGTACGATGTAAAGAAGCATAGTTATGATTGTGATGATGAACCGACACCGCATTGGGTAGAGATGAATAGTAGACCATCTAGATACGGACCTTGGATAGAAAGGAACTTCATAGGACCTCAATGCCCATTTTATCTAGAGAAAGATTTCGTAGAAAAGACACATTCGGTAGAACAACTCATAGCTAGAGATGAAGAGCTAGACCCCTTTGAGGACCCCTTAGTCTTTAGGAAGATGATTGAGTTCTTGAGCGTAATGCCTATTAATATAGAGATGAATAAGTGGAAAAGAGAGGGAGACAAGTGTAAGTGGAGGTGGGACAAGCCACCTAAAGAAGGAGATGGAACATGGCATATGAGGATGACTTTGTATGATCCGGATGGAGAAAAGTTTGAAAGGTCATACCATACTAAGGAGACCGATAGGAAGTTGAAACCTAAGTTTGATCCCAAAGATGTCCTCAATGAGGAACTCACCCGAATCACGTAGTAACCCATGACCTTGAGTCTAGCTACAAGACTCGTAAATAAAGAAAAGCGCTTCTTGGGAGGCAACCCATGTTTTGTGTGATTTTATTTGTTTGATTGTTATTTGCTTCCGTATGCATGCTTAATTTTTATTGTTGGTAGATCGTGTTTCTAAACTAAATAGTGGAAATACTTTACTTTGTTGTTTTGGCCTAGTCTTAACTCCACCTAAAAGTATTTTTGCAAAAGATAAGTGTAAGGGGAAATCCCAAATATGTTTTTAAGAAACAAACCGATCATGATTCTCCACAATATTAAATGAACATGTGTATTCGTATTTGTTAGAGTCAAATGCTTGTATTGAGTCATAATGAAGTTTTGCAGGATTTTCCAGGAAGTAGGACCAAGTTTTTCCAGAAATTTTCCGGAAACTTAACGTAAGGATTTCTGCAGGTCAATTCTGACGGCGTCAGGGGTTTACTCTTGACGGCGTCAGGAGTTAAAATCTGGAAATTTTACCAGTTTTGTTTTTCTAACGGAGTCTTATGGTTTTTGTGAATTATTAAGTTTTATAATCTCCAGGAGATCTGCAAACTTCATTCTGCAAGCATTATATCTTATCTTGTTTTCTAGGGTTTAGTAACTTATATAGAATGCCGCCGATTTTACGCGAGGTTGTCTTGTCTATTTTGTCAGGTTTTACAGGTTATGTATGACAAGAAGATGATTTACATTCTGGAAGGGAAGCTTTGATTGTTCATTTTCTTGGAGGAAGATTTAACCTAGCCACCCTATTATCCATACCAAGCGAATCAGGGGAGTATTTGATTTCATTCTCTTTACTTTTTCACTTTTACATTCTTTACTTGAACATTGGGGACAATGTTCATCTTAAGTGTAAGGGGAGGGTAAAAAGATGATACCTTACATATGCACTTTCGCTTGAGTTTGTTTTGTTTAATGGTAGATGTGTAATAAAACTATGAGAAATACTTGTTAGTGCAATTTTAGCGCCAAATTTAAAATTTTTTACAACATTTAGGAGTGAAACTTTAGCCATAGCAAGCGTCTCATGGATAGGAGATTGTATGACTAGCACATAACCGTATATTTAGAAAAATTTTCCACCCAAATATGTGAGGTTCGCCTTTAGATTTGATAGGAAAAGCATTTACTATTAGTGCTTATGAGTGTACCGGTAGCATTTAGATTCTAGAACTTGCGTTAGTGATGCATCCCGAGACCGCTAGTGAGACTACATTCGTGTAGTAGGATTTACTACATGATAAAAGGCATTAGGATCACCCTTGTGTTAAACCCGTATTATAATTACTTGACCATTTAAGTCATATTACTTGGCTAGTTAAGTCAACTAATTTTTCCCACACCCTTAGCGTTGTACTCATTTTTAGTACACGATACCCCTAGTACACCCCTCCGAGCCTATCTTTTCGTTTCTAACTTTAAGGATTTTACTTAAAGGAAGAATTTGTTACACCCCACTTAAATATACAACCAAATCGCCTTAGCCTTCCGTGTATGCGCTCATTTTTAGTGCATTATTGTTATTTGTTAAACCCTAAGTTAACTTTCTAATTGATTACATGGTTGCTAAGTCGAGTCATATCCTTGTACATATTGTTTTGGGACGATTGGGACTCATGGGTAAGTACTTATTTTATGGAGTAATGGGGAAGAACATCATTTATTACCCCCATATGTACGTCAATCTTAAAAGTGCTCCAAGTGTTTTAATTTTCTTAATTCGAGTCACTAGATTAGTTAAATGTAAAGTATGTAAAGATTCAAGTGTAAGGGAAATGTTCATTCCCTATGATGTATTATTTTGGATGGTAGGGTAAGAATGTATGCAAAAAAAAATAAAAAAAAATAAAAAAAATAAAGGAAAAAGAGAAAAAACATACTGACTACCATCCCTTTTCATTCTATGTTCATTTTATGTTTTTGTTATTTTTCATTTATTAGTTTAAGTCGAGTCTAGTCTTGGCTTAGCAACGCCATATTGTACATGTAATTGACCAAGATTGTTAACTCGCCACCAGTGAAACTTCCTTTATCCAACAAAACCGTGTATTTCATATCCCTACACCTAACGTTACAACCTTTTAAAAGACCTCTTTGATAGTTTATCCTAGGTGCTTACGCCATGTGGTGGAGGTTTGATCCTTTCCCAAGCCTATGGTAATCTATTTTGCTATGACAGGTAGTGAGAGATATCTTCCGTTTCCATATTGTAATTTACACTTTATTACACCCGAGAGATGTGAGTATCTAAACACTATTTGTGAGGTGCTTGTGTATGACCTCCGTGCTTGTCTATTGGTCTTTAGTGGAACGATTATTTGTTGTAATTACTTTTATATTAGTGTTAAATGACCCCTAACTTGTCTTTTGACTAGAATAAAAGCGCATTTGCTTGAAGACAAGCAAATCTCAAGTGTAAGGGTATATGATGAGGCGAAAAATGATCCATTTTTAGGGGGTCATTTAAGCCCGAATCCGAATTTATTTGATCAAATATTGCCCTAAATCGTTCCTTTTGTGATTTTAGGTACTTTGGGAGAGAAATCTAGAAAAGGAAGCAATTCGGACGCTTTTGGAGCATAAAAGTGAAGAAAACGTCAAAGTCTTAATTTTCCATGCTGGGAACAGTAGGTGACGGCGTCAAGAGCAAAACCTTGACGGCGTCAAGAGCAAATTTCATGAATTTCCATGACGACCCAGAACAGATTTGACGGCGTCACGTAGGAAGGGCGTCAAGAGTAAAAGAGTCATGACGGCCTGGAAGTGTATAAGTCTTGACGGCGTCAGAAGTAGATCTAGGCAGTCCGAGAAGAGTTTTGGCGGCGAGGTAACGGCGTCACAAGTTTATTCTTGACGCCGTTAAACCTATTTTTCTATATATAGTTTTCTAATTTTCACACATAAAAAAAGAGAAGTTTTGGAGAAACCCTAAGTACGATTTTGGTGCAACTTTTATAGGTTTTTCAAGGGTTCCAAACCCTTGATACCTTGCATTGTAATTGAGATACGTGTTCCTTTAATTCAATCAATATGTCTATGTGTTGGTTGTCTATATCTTGTTCTTGTCTCAATTCCATTATGCTAGGCTAGATCTATCTTGTGTTTGCTTAGATCTAATGAAACCTAGATGTTAATTATGTGTTGATTACTTGTTTATTCTTGTCTTGGATGAATGATTTATATGTTAGGCTTAAGAAAACTGGCAGATCTCCATTTGGTAACATGCTTGAACGTCTTAAGAAACATGAACCGAGGCGCACTAGGTCTTTATTGGTTGTATTTAATGCATGAGCCACTGTTTACAATCCCTATAGTTGTGCTGGGCATGGTGTAGGAGGAGATAAGAGCTCATAGAATAGGGGAGTTATGTGTGCCACCCCATGAATGGTATTAAGGAATACGATCCGTCATCCATGCAATTATAACAAGTAATTAACGTGTAAAAGATGTCTAGGGAGTAGTGAAATCTAAGTAAACACATTTTCTCCAATTACTGCTCACAACTTTAGTTTAATTAGTTTAATTTCATTTTTAGTATTTTATTTTGATTGCATCTTAGTATTGGGTTAGTTGATTAGCAACTAATTCCGCACAAATCCTTCAAACCCGAGATTTTAATTGCTTTCATAAAAATACAAAAATAATCATCCCTCACCTTTAGAACTAGTATTTAGGCTTTCTAATCCTAGCGACACTATTCCTAAGCTGAACGATCAATCCCCCAGTACTTGTCACTATACAATAATACAACGATCAGGTACACTGCCTGGTGGGGGTTGTAAGCTTCTCGAGATCCCTCGAGAGGTAAAGCCTGTTGCGATTTCCACGCATCAATACATTTATGTATCATACTTTGGAATCTCATGTTTGTAACTTTGAATTCATTAATCGAATGGTAACTTTTCAAAACGTCTCATTTAGAGGTCGTTTTCTATAACTTGTACTTTGTATTATGAAGTAGCACCCCAAGTGACACAGTCTTCCGCTGCGGTATTTTGGGGGTGTTACAGTTGTTTTCGAAAATGTTACAAAGTTTGTGGGTTTTGCTTGTAGTCAAGATAGAATTTGTTCCTTCAAATTTATTTTTGGAGTTTAATACTGCTGGGCCCGTCATAGGGTTGGTAAGATGTATATGTAGCCGGACCCAAGATCTCCCCTGAATATGTTCAGAAGATTTGGTAATCTTGCTCAGTCACAAACAACGAGAAACAGAATGGTTAAATAAGGAATGACTTTAATCCATATCCTTATTAACGTGGTATTAAAAACAAAAGGATAATAATAATGAGAAATCATTAAAAGGTTTTCAAGGAGCCTTATTCGAGATCGTACTAGAGGCATCGGCGTGTTGCTAGACGCTAACCAATGTGATTAACCTATTAAAATATATCCAAGTGGGAGATGTTAGTTTTATGGATATTATTTTAGTAGTCGTATGTTAGGATCAAACTCGAGACTATGGGATTGCACACTTTACGTATGAGAATCGATGTTAAATAATTAATATATAAATAGTTATATTTAATTATTAAATCATAAATAAAGTAACTAATACATGAGGGACTTATCAGTACAAAATCCAAACCCGTGGGGTGTTGGATGAGACCTGTCGAGTAAGAAAAGGAATGGAGGGGTCCGAGTGTCAATTTGTGGAACTTGAGGAAGTGGTAGACTCTAACTTGGAGAACAAGTTTGAGGGCTATATAAACACCCTATTAGCCTCACAAATCAAGCGACACATACAAAAACCCTTACTTTAGATATATGTATCGTAAAGTACCACTTTAATAGCTACTATAGATATCATGTACGTGCCATGCATTAATGCAATATGTATTATATCCTTTTCTTTCTTGTACTGATAGATCGACATATTGATATAATATACAATGCCATGCATGCTATTACTATTAGCATGTCATCCATGTGCATATTAATTCTTTTCTTTCTTATTGTACTAATGAATCGACTGATTTAAATAAAAGGGTATGACCAGTTTTATTTTATACAATGATAAACCTTGTTTGTTTAGTGCCTTATTTGTAATTCATGAACTAGCATTCACATCAAATCGCTAATAGTACGTGTGTACAAGAACGTGGTACAATCACACTATTGATTGTATCTGTAACAACTCGCATTTTCGGATTACTATTCACTTTTTACTATTCAGTTTTACTATTCACTCCCGAAATTTTTATTTCATATTCTCGTAAGCTAAACTATTTTAATGATAATCCGAGAATTTGACACTCGTCGGATCATTTCTGTAAAAATCACGAAACCGTGTCCGAGATTTAATTTTAGGTTTAAACGTCATTCCAGTATCCCGATATGTCCATAAAACACTATAAACAATAGAAATATGATTTTCTTTCATTTTACAACAATTCCAAAACTTTTGGAATTTTACGTTTTCCAGTTCAGTGCTTTACGCGAATTACGCGTTTTAGACCCGCGTTTCCAGTTTTAACAGCGTTTAAGCAACCCGATAGAACTTGTCACTCATTAAATATGCTAAGATAGGTTATATTAATAAGTTTTAACATATTTATAAGTTTCATATTTTTAAGATACTCGATTTTAAGTTTCAGGACTTAACGACTTACCGTTAGCAATTACCGGGACCAAAACTGACTCCGTAAAAGCAAGATATTATCAAAACTCATATCTAGTCATCCAAGATAGACCTTGGACGAAATTTCATGATAAGTCACAAGCCTTGTTGGATTGAGATAGGCCTTGATCACTTAAGATAAGTCCATGTGTTGAAAAGTCTTGAAACTTACTTACCAAGCCTTAGAAATATCCCAACTCTTGCACCTTCTTAAGGCACCTTTCTAACACCTTCCTAACCTCATCATTTACACTATAAAAGCAACTCATCTTATTCCTTTCATCTCCATAAAAACGCCACACACAAATCCATAAACCATGATCCTTTGATTTCTAAGTTATAAGTTACATACCAAAGTTGAAGGCATAGTTAGTCTCTACATGAATCAAGAGTTTGTTTGGTGATTCCATTGTTGAATTAGGAGCTACACAAGATGTTAGGGGCTGAGGTTAAAAGCTTTTCACAAGGGTTATGTAAAGATTAGCAAGAGTTTGCAAGAGTTGTGGTGAAGGGTTTGCAAGCATAGGTTTAGTGTCGTAGTTTCATACTTGATTTCCTTTCTTTAGAAAGCCAAAAGTTGTAAGAAACCCTATTACACTTTCTTGCTCAATATCATTTTCATGCTTATTATGTTTCATTCATTCTATATATGGTCTTTTTGTTATGTTCATGATGTATAAAAATTGGTAAAACAAGTTATGGAAACTATATATTAACTTATATTAAGTAAACAAGGAAACTAGTGACTTATATTGAGAACCACGACCAAAATAGAGTAACCATGATATGAAACACTTACCTACTATTATATAGGGTTTTAAAAGGAAAACATAGCAATTTGAATCACCTAAAACGAGTACACGAGTCAAAAGTTACGGCCAAAAGAAGTTAGTAAAACCAAAACGCCGAAACTGCCAATACCCTACTGTTTGCATTCTGACCTTTTTGAAAGTGGCACGTCTGGTCCGATTCATCCAAAAGTTAAAACACGAAAGTTTTCCGGAACGACTTTTTCGTTTAGTAATAATGAAGCTCGAGCCCTGAAAACGCTTTCCGAGTGATATTTTTCTTCAAATTCTTAACAGCCTATTTTAAGACCAAATGACCATGTAATAGTTATGATTAAATGAAACCAAGAGGTCTAATGACCTAAAGCCAAGACCACAACCATGGCTAAGGCCAAGGATGAGTCTCAACACAATGGTAACAATGACCAGAGTCATGGCAAAGCCACGGTTAAAGACCATATAAACTTACCAAGACGAAAACATGAACTAATGAGTTAATAGCAACATAAACAAACAATTTTGATCTACTCCATCAAATGGCCATTAGATTTTGCAAGTAATGTCCACTCTAGGCTTAAGAAACTCATTGTAATAACAATCTTCATTCAAAAGTAAACTTTCTTAAGTTTATTCAATTATTTGGACATGTAACTTTTCGGATCAAAAAAAAACTTATATATATTTTTATCAAATACTAGAATAGTAGGGAGCCTCATGTGAAGGGTTCATTAAAGTAACCCGTCGAGATGAGTTGTGGATTTACGAATTAAAGTGTCCTGGCTCCTTGAACGTTTACTACATGGCCTCTGAATTATGTCGGCCCGAATGGTAGTAAGCGATATACAAACTATACATGTTTCATAAATCATTTTATTCAACAACTTACACTATATACTAAGTACTACATCATAAACTATATGCAAGACATATATAGGCAATTCTTCATATTCTTAGACATTGTTTCAAACCTAAGACATATCATCATATTCTAGGTTGCGCTTAGAGACTTCCTGGCTTAGCCATCAATTCCGTTATACGTTTTGATATCATTAGTTCAAGGTGAGTCATAGCCCCTACTCTTTTTATACTTGTTTTAACTCTTTGGGAGAGATACATGCCCAACTACTTGCTTACTTGTACAAATACTCAAAACATTTATACTTGATTGTTTTATACTTGATTGTCTTATACTTGATTGCATTATACTTGATTTCATACATACATGATTGTGTTATACTTAACTACGTTATGCTTAATTGTGAGACTTCCAGTGGCTCCAAATTATGTTGTTGGTTGACCATTGAGACTTCTAGTGGCTCCAAAATTAAGTTGTTGGATGACCATTGAGGCTAACTAGTGGCTCCAAATTAAGTTATTGGATGACCATTAGGTTTGATACATCCTAACATTTGCGAATGTTGGATACATCATAAACGTGAGGTCTTCAGAGATGAAGTGTAGACTCACGACTAATTACTTAACTGTTGTGATGAACTTATACATGTCTTTATCATACTATACTTTAGCAGTGGGTGTGAACACACAGGTTGCAAGTGTTGTTATGGGCGGGACTTGCAACTGAGTGGATTCACGATGCCTTTGTTGTGCGAATATTCTTTAAAGACCTTTCAACTGTTTTAAGACAAACTCTATGAACTCACCAACCATTGTGTTGACACTTTAGCATGTTTATCTCAGGTTAGTAAGGCGATAGCTAGTGCGTGGAACATAGAGTCAAGCTGCATATTCTGAAGACTTATGCTTTTATCATTTACCATTCGAAACATTTTGTATACATTTATGTATCATACTTTGGAATCTCATGTTTGTAACTTTGAATTCATTAATCGAATGGTAACTTTTCAAAACGTCTCATTTAGAGGTCGTTGTCTATAACTTGTACTTTGTATTATGAAGTAGCACCCCAGTGACACAGTCTTCCGCTGCGGTATTTTGGGGGTATTACAGTATCTTGGATTGAATAACAAAAAGGTAAGGAGTTATTCTTATAATCCACATAATCCCTAATTAGAGTTCTTAAGTTGAAGATTTGCTTTATTGATTCTTGTTCGGGCTAGAATCACAAAGGTATGTTTACTATCTATTATTGATTAATTAATTACATGTTATATGATCTTGTTATAACGCTTCCGCATGTGTTTACTTGATGTTTATTGTTTCTATTTATGCATGTCATGTTATATAATTGCAACAGTGGCATCACGAGCCGTTATAATGTGTAATTTATTATCAAAACGCATAAAGATTGAATCTTGATTTCTTTAATTATATGAATGTCGATTTTTTAGGGTTTTCATATTCCTAACCTTAATTTTTCTTTATGGGTCGATTTACCCTAATAGTTTTTTTGGGTTTTGGTTTTGATTTTTAATATGATTAGAAACCCTAGGATTGTCATGTAATTGTTTATGCGTTTTAGTAAACGATCTTGGTGCAATACGTTAATTGTTAAGCATAATCCATGAAAAGTGCATGTTTGCATGGAATTAATTGTGTGATGAATTTAAATTGTTTAAATTCGATATATGAATTAAATTGTTAAGTTATATCGAAACATGTAAATTTATTAATAGATGTCGAATTGGGGATGACTACAATATATTAAGTAATCAATTACGTGCTATGTGGTGTTTGTTTAGTTTTGGCTTACGCAATCGATTTGTCGATGTATGTGGATCTTTTTCCTTTGAAGAAGAAAGCCCTAATTGAATAAATACGTTATACACCTAGATTTGATAATTAATAGGATTATTGAATTAAATTTGCATGTGGCTACATGTTTTATACATATTTAATTGTTATGTTATGTATATGTTTATTTAGTTGTGTTATTTTTTTATTATGCATTACTTGTTTTTTGTTTATTATTTATGTGAGACATGTTTATAAACGAAAAAGGGTAATTTTTGAACAGAAAAATAATATGGACTAAATAAATGGCGAAATTTGTTTTGGTATTAAGAGTCAAATTTACAAGGTTTAGTTGATTGATGTTTTTGTACAATAGTGTGTGAAAGGCGGACCGAAATCGCCATACAATGTGCTTGTAGAGAGGGGTTTTTAAGATTTGTATCAATATATAATTACAAATCCTTTGCATGAATTATGTAAGATAAGATTTGTATTTCTGTATTTGTGAATCTGGGTAACAAATAGGTTTAACTAAAATATCATATCTGTATCACAAAATATAACATGAAAAGTTAATAAAACATTATAATAGAATAATACTAAATTAGTTATTATGGATGTGGAATATTTGGGTATAGTTCTTTTAATTTGAACGACAAAAATCTCCAAGGTTGATGTTATCATAATCGTTAATGGATTTTTAGAGGATGCTAAGGCCTTATTTGGCTAAGCTTATTTAGTAGGCTTAGGCTTATTGGCTTATGGCTTATATAAGCTAAGCTTATAAGCCCGTTAGTGTTTGGATTAGCTCATGGTCAATAAGCTTATAAGCTCAAAAGTGTTTGGTTTGGCTTATGTTGGCTTATGTTAGTTTATGTTGGTAAATGACTAAAAAGAACATGGTTTGATTGTCTAAGTCTCTCATTAAACACAGAGCCACACAACTGATCAAATCCAATCCTCGTTTTGACAAAGTATTAGCTGAATATCTTACCATTGTTGTTTGCAACTAGAAAGTGAAACGGGTCGATTCTATTAGTCACAAAAACTTACTAATCGGTAACTGATTTTTAAGCACCGGATTTTAAACAAACATGAAGAACTATATTCATACTAAACCTTATTCCTACATACAGTTTGATGTCTATGATAAGTCTAAATACATATACATGAACCATATAATACAAAAATAAAAACAAATTCATTTTTTTCAACTAAACAATCGAAAAAAAAATGACCATCTGATCAAACAAACACTCAAAACTATTCTCAAGAACAAACCTGAACATTTAGCACAACTTTTTTATCTTATTTCTCAAACCTCAAAACAAAAAAACATATACTACGTATATATATCATATATAATGTTCACCAAAAAAACTAACAATCTTATCATCAAATCTATATGACAAAAGAAAGTAACTTTTATATCTTTTAATAAAGACGCAAACTAACAGCTTGTTAAAAAAAAAAAAGTAAACTAACAGTCAACTATAACAATCGACTAATAAAAGAATGGGAAAATGATCAAACTAATGTAATAATTAATGGAGAGTTATGAGATTATACCTGCTGATTGATGAGAAGCGTAGAAACACAATGGAGGTTTTAATAATGGAGACTTATTTTTAATGGAGATGATTAATGGAGAAGTACAGGTATTTTGGTGCACAGGTAAAGTTATTAATGGAGGAGCTAACTTGGGTAGTTATGGAGTAAATGGAGGAGGTACTGATGATATGGGGAGAGGGGAGGGCAAAAATGTACAATCACAAAGGGTGAGTTTAGATAAGCCCAATACCTCATAAAAAAGCCTCACTTTCTTGGCTTATTAAAACTCCCGTAAATAAGCTCATAAGCCCGCTCAAATAAGCGTAGCCAAACACTTGATTTGGGCTTATGAGCTTATATAAGCTAATAAGGTCATAAGCCCACTAAATAAGCTTAGCCAAACACCCTTTAAATGCCATTAGTTTTTATATTAATTACAATAGTGCCATTGATCTTATTTATATCAAGTGACATCATTGTTGATACATCCAACGATCCAGATTCCTTCATATTCTTTCAACGTTTAGCAACTATCCTACGATAACCTCCCTATATATATATATATATATATATATATATATATATATATATATATATATATATATATATATATATATATATATATACACTAGCTTATAGACCCGTTGACACCGGGTAATTTTTTAAAGAAATAGAAAAATGAGATGATAAGGAAAGTAATAACGTAAATTTGTTCCATTTAAAATAACAAACGTCTAAGCTTGAGGTCTCCAAAATTTATTGTGTTGAGTAGCAAAAGATGTGTGTGAGTCACCATCGATTTACAACCATAGCATTGGCGAATCTAAAGTAAATTGACTCGAACATAAAATGATGTGTGTGAGCGCCTATCGATTCAAAACCCAATCCTTGTGATGATGATAGACCTTCAACTACTTCTCTACATGTAGACATTTTCCTATGTATATGATAAATTTTTAATCTTTTATTGGTTTAATTGGTGTAGAATTGTGAGATGACCATATGACACAAATTTTAAGTTATGTGATGAATTTAATTAGTGTCTTATGGAGCATATGAATAGTATAATCAAGTTCATGTTTGCCAAATTACTGTAAATATGAATGAAATAATAAGGAAACAACTAATAAAATAGTAATGAACCAAAAAATATAAACTTGTTACATTAATATTCGAAATCAACAATTCGACAGTAGGGAATTAAAAGTTCATACATTCATAAAAAGCTAATAATTAAATTTTAGAGATTTCTCCGGGTCAAATGCTAAATGTGCATTTGCGTAATCAATGGCATCAAAACTCTCCTCGTCACTGAAAAAGCCCACATCAGTCGAATCATGTTCAACTGAACAAACGCGCGCCTTTGATGGAGCATATTCCTTCTCATCTTTAGCAACTTGAAGCAAACTTTATTTGTTTGCTACTTTTCTTTTTTTTTTTCTTTTTTTCAGAAATCCACCACTCATACCACGTCAACATATTTCATTAATAAATAAAAGAAATAATGAGATAAAAACATGAATTATTCGACAATCAATTGAGTTTGTAACAATTAAAATAATAGACGTCCATGCGTTGTCGTCTCCAAATTTGATGGTCTTGAATAGCAAATGACGTTTGCAAGTTAATCAATATAATAGCCAATGTCCACTCGGTGTACACCCAATAGTCCATAGAAACCCTTTAAACAACCACATATACTTGTCCGTGTGTGAATACGGGCTTTTGTAAAGCTAAACAAATGTTCTGTCTTTATAGTAAGTATTTAGCTCCACTAATCCTTTAAAGCATAGAACCCAAGCAATTCCAACTTCTGCAAATAAAATAAGAAATTTTTAAAATTGATACTCAAAATGGTAATTAAGTTACACAAAGACGCATAAAAGAAGGTTAACAAAATAAAGAATATTTGTGATTATTTTATGAATCAACATACAATCATGTTTCACATCCATTTAATGTTTTTGCTAATTAAGTTTGAGAACATTTCTCGCATACAAAGAGTAAAAATAAGGTAACAACAAAATAAATAAAATCAGTAACAACAAACATAAATAACATTTCATAGCATTTTATAAAAAAACTTATAAACATATAGTAACTTTTTATTGATCCGTGAATTCAAGGGATTAAATGAAAAAATGTGAAATAGCAGTTTTGAATTTATTATGAAAAAAAAAATATGTTTATATAAAGGATAGCTTAAAGACCCGTGGATTCATGAGATTTTTAAAGAAAAATATGAAAATGTTACTTATTTTATCTCTTTACAATACCATTTTGTCCAAAAAAACTATTATGAAAATGTTAATGTTACTTATTTTATCTCTTTAATTATGAAAATGACTTATTTTTTTGATGTTTGTCATTTGCAAAATTTGTTATATAATGTTTTCAATTGGCATATTTTTGTCCCAAAATATGAAAGTGCTTAAAATACTAATTTAGTAATTGCTTGTATATATATGAGCATAAGTTTATGATTGCATATTTGTTGGACTACGTATTTGAAACACAAAAATCCCTTTTCATGTTTGGTGAGTGCTTATTCACTCACCTTTTCTAAGCCAAAACAGGACTTATTAATCCAAAAACTAACCAAAATCGCCAAAGAAAACATGTTTTTGTGATTGTGAATGTGCAGGAACGGATATCTCGTGAAATGACGAAAAACAAACAGAAATCCGGCAAAAACGAGCACGAGAGTGGAACGAGTCAAAATGTCAAAGCTGGAAATCAAGCTGAGTTTAAAAAGTCAGAAGAAGTCCTCAATGTTTGATAAATGAGCATTAGTGATCCTTGTGTGAATGTAACAACCCGTATTTTCGGGACATTTCTCCTATTCACTATTCATCAGTTACTATTCATCAATTACTATTCACCTGTCACTATTCATCATTTTACTATTCATCATTTTTGGAGTCAGTTTGTGATTCCGAGAAACGTTCAAAAATTTTACTATTCATGTGACACTATTCATTCCCGGAGGGAATCACTATTCATTATCATCATTCACCATTACGTAAACTGAGTTTACGAGTCTTCAAATTCGCGTAACCAGTTAGGTTTAGCCGCGAATTCATGTATCATTCATTAATGACGCAATCATATAGACTGGAGTAGTCTACACATCATCATCACTTTAGACCCTACACGGATATGCATTATTTCTATATACGTATGTTTAATTTGAAATTAACGTTACCACTCAGTTTTTACTGCGAACGTATACCCAATACTCCCGACTACGATCCTAACATATTTTCATACTCATTATAATAATATAAAAATTATATTATTAATTTACCCGTTGTTTTAAAATCAACTGCTATATTTCACGGTCGGAGCTTATAACCCCGTCGGTTGGCGCTATTTCAATTCAATAATTATTCTAACACCCGATTCTTGCAAGGAATAATATTTTACAACTTTTACAACTTCGTCGTATTTTATTTCACCTCGTTAACAATTATTTCAAGATAACTCGGTACCCGATAACACCTAAAATGAAAAATATCTAACTTATACTTACAAATGTGTTAGACAAGCTCATTTAATGAGCCACCAACACCTCCCCCTTGTTCACTCCTTTTGCCGCCCCTATGTCCCCCCCCCCCCCCCCCTTGGACCAAGACCAAGACTTTTGACTTAACCAAAAATATCTAATATAAATACTAGTCTTTTATTCTCATTTGAGAAAACAAAACTAAACTAGCACAAAACATTTTCCTCTCTTCCTCCCTTGGTGGGTGGATCGGCCAAGAACAACCATAAGAAGGAATCCATAGTTTTTCAAGATCCCAAGTGTTTAATAAAGTTCTAATCATGATCTAGTTGGGGTTTTGTGGTAAAAACCCTAGGTTATTATACATAATCATCTTCAAATCACCTCAAAACTTCAAGTAAGCTTCAAAAACACTTTTGATCTTTTCATACTTTTATTTACTTTATATTTTTATATATTTTCAAGATATATTGGTAAAACATGCAAGTATGTAAGATCCATACCACTTATTACTCATTTTTCTCTTTATAAAAATATAGATCTATAATTTTTACTAGTAATCTCATGAGATCCACCAAGATTGATGATGTTTAGGAACCCATGACACCCTAAGAAGGTGTATGGTAGGATTGGGTATATGTGGAGTTGATTTGAGATAGTTTGGTTAAGTTTTGAACAAGCTTTGAACTAGAAAAGTTGACTTTTTTACAACTATATAAAAGCTACTGTCCATTTTTGTAAAACGTGGGAAACTCAGGGTCTAGGGTGTAACTTTGGACCAAGGATTTAGAAAATACATTCCAAGACGGAACTATGGCCGAAAACGGGGATAAAAACAAGTTAATAACGAAGGAGATATGATTTTTTCAATATTAACGACGAAAAATACTTTCAAATATAGTTGCTGTTCATATTTGCCAAACGTGGAAACATCAGGGGTTTCTGGGTAATATTGGGTTAAATATTCAGAAAATACTTTCAAAAACGAAACCGTGGCCGCTTGAATCACTAAAATCCGAGTTACGACGAAAAAGATATGCTATTTTCAATTTTAACGACGAAAAACTATTTTCTGAAAAATAGCTTGCTGTTGAACAGTTTTCATGGACTGTTTCGAGACGTAAAACTTGATCTAGCCGTCCCGACTTATCAAAAATATATTAGTATGTTGTCCCACGATTCCGGGGATATAAAGGACGTAGAAAACGAGCTTATAACGAAAAAGATACAAGCGTTTGAACTTAGACGATTTTTACAAATTTCCATCAGCTTTTCTATTAGTATTTTGCCGCAAAACTGTCTTTTCAAATCAATTGGCCGTTTGATCATTGGTCTCGTAACGAATAAACTACGACCTCATCTATATACCCGATAAACTATATAAATTTTGACAGCTTTTACTATAATGAAATTTTCTAAGGGTTGAACATAATACTTTCAAGTAACAACAATGAGAGTCGATTTTCTCATCGATCGGGACCCGTATAACCAAAAGTTAAATGACGCGACTTCTAGATATTGTTACAAGGTTTTCAAAAACGCCGAGTTTCATCACTAACCCTTAACGTACAACATTTCGCGACTTGTTTTGCGAGGCCATTTTGGGCATATTTTCAAGTAAGGAAAATGTTATTTTTGCGACGAAAACTTTATATTTGCCGATAGAACACCAAACAAGGATCGTGGAGTACCATTTCAACATATTTACCTGAAAAGTGGTTATTAACTTAACGAGACGTCAAAAATATATTTTTGACGATAAACGTTATTTTCAAAACTAATGAGTGGTATCGATAACATACGTACTTACATGTGTAGCATCATTTCATTTCTTACATTAGAAACTATCATTCATATTAGGTTGCGATTAGAGATCGTGCCTCATTTCAGTGTATCCACTTTTGTCATCATAGCTATCGCACCAGGTGAGTTCATACCCCCTACTTTTACCTGTTTTTATAACTGTTTTGGGGGAGAATACATGCTCGTTTTTTACTAAACTCAATGCTTGAATGCGCAATTGTTTACTTAAACACTACTGTTTCTTTCAAGGCTTGATTGATTATTTAAATGCACCTATGTGTATATTGGTTGCATACTTGATTATTTTCTCACATACACAAATGCTTTATAAACATGCAACACACTTTATGAACTATTGCTTTTATGCAATATACTTTATGAATTATTGCTTTTATGCAACACATTTTATGAACTATTGCTTTTATGCAAACACTTTTATGGACCACACTGAAACTTATGTTTTATTTACACTATTACGCGGATTAGCCTAAGCCCTTGAATCCTACTATGCCCAAACTCATGAACCGTCAATTCCTGCTGGGAAGCGCGAATGTTATAAATAGATCTATTGGGGGTAACTCCCCCGTTCGGTTTGACCGGATAGGCAAACGAATGTATACCATGTCGAAACACAAGTGTCTGGGATAAACACTTGTCGGGCACCTATATATGATTTCATGCTCTTTGAGCATGCACACTGTTATAGCTTCGGTTGCATGAACTTAGCGCTAGCGTAATAGACTATTTTTCTATGTGGCATTGTATTCGTTGTAATGATCACATACTCTACTCATGGTCCACTCTTCAAAATTTTACTTTAAGGTAAACTTTATTTTTATGACAATGTGCGCCACACAATGGTTACAAAACTCTCTATTGAACTCACAATACTACTGTCTTATTATAAACCTATGAACTCACCAACCTCGTGTTGACACTTTTTAGCATGTATTTTCAGGTATTAAGCAATGGTACGCTACTGGAGGTTTTGGCAGGGCATGGCATGGTCATAGAAGACTCTGATTATTCATTTGGGGACCGTTTAAAAGTATTTTAAAGGCCTACTCCCGCACTATTATTAAAAATGTAAATTCAATATTTTTGATTAAGCTATTTTATTCTAAATGATTCAAGTGAAAACCATTTTTGAACTTGTGTTGTAATACCAATTGAGTTACACCCCAGCTACACGTATGCTTCCCCTGGACCCGATTATGGGGGTGTGACAGTGAAGTTTGAAGAAAGTGCAAAATTGGTCCTTATACTTTTCAGAGTTGGCAAGAATAGTCCCTTGATGATATTTTTGAAGAAAGTCAACTCAAGTCCTTCATGTATTCAAGATTGGCAGAACAAGTCCTTGAATTATACTTTGAAAAGTTGACAGAAACAGCCCTTGATTTTCAGCAAATTACACAATTGGTCCTTGATTAATATTACAAGTATTATGAACAAAAGCCTGGTCCAAATATAAACTCACCAAAGTCCAATTGACAACTATTAAAATCCAAAGGCCCAATCCAACTCTAAAAATACCCGAGCCCAACACCCTTTCTTTGGTCAACTAATATTATTCTCGGTCAAGGGTCAAAAATGGTCAAATACTAATAAGAACCCACACCCGCCCTTTTTACCCCCAAATGTCAAGAACCCAGAACCCCCAAACCATGAACCCTAATTCAATAATTGACTCAATTGGCTCATGCCATTCCAATCAACTAATAAATAGCCAATGATTGGTGCTTCTAGAAGAACAATCACGTGTCAGAGCACATGTCAGAGAGAGTATTAGATGTCAGGAGTACACATGGCAGAGTTTCATTGGATGCAACACCTCACAGCTCTTCCTTGGATTTTACTTCTAGAAGCTTGCTGACAAGTTAGTAAGTAGGCACACAAATGGAACAGATGGCAGTATTTGATTGGTCAAGCCACGTCTCATAATCTCATCTAAGGGCTATGATTAGAGTGAAGAAGCACAAAGCAATCTAAGGGCTGTGAGATGCTTTGAAGAAACACAAATTGCACCAGGATCGCCAGCATGGCAAGAGACCCCCTACACTCTCTCCTCATCTATATATACCTCTCATTTTTAGCTCATTTTGTAAGTAGGATTAGGTATTGTTACTCTGTCAAAATGTTTACTTAAGCTTTGTTAATTTTGTATTTTCAGTTTACCTTTTTGTAATACTTTAGTAGAATTAATAAAATTTCATTTAGTTTTCATTAATCATTGTTCTCTTCTTCATTTTAAATAGCTTTGAGTTTATCAAATAGTTTAAAAGTTCTACTTACTGTTTCATTTAAGTTTCTCAGAAGTTTGTATAAGCTTTTAAAACCTTTACATTGAATTTAGTTTACTTTTTATAAAAAATAGATTAGAATAAAAACAGAAAAAAATATAAATATAAAAAAATCTAAAAATAATAAAAAGCATTTGATCTCTTTTGTAAAATCAGCTTGCAATCAAGCTTATTCATTAAATTTACATATCATTCAGCTTTAAAGTTGTAGTGAGAGTAAGTAGATAGTAGTTCATAGCAGTTCCACTATTGCTCAAGTCAGTCAACCAAAGTCAAAGTGGTGAAATATTGGTGAACTCTTGGGATTTGAGACAGAACAAAGAAGGTTTTGGAAGTTCTTTGCCTGTCTAAAGACAGGCTTGCTTAATGAGCCCCCTCTGTTCATGCTGAGGGGGATTGTCTGGTAAAACCTGATTTGAACCTTCTCATTCATATAGCATCTGTTTTGATTCTGAATTTTTATTAATTGTAGTTTTCAGATTTGATATATTTACTGTTATAGTTGTAGTTGTTGATATTGTTTAGCTTGATTGATTTCTGTTTGATAAGTTTGAATTACATCTGAGTTAGCATAGCTTAATTGAGCATCTGTCTTAATGGATCTGAGTTGTTGTTTAGTTAACTGATTTAGAAGCTTATTGTTGTTGTTAAGCTGTTACTTAGAAATTTGGAAGTGATATTGATTGAATTGGTGGAACTGTGTGATCAAATTATAGGAACTGTAATATAACTGTCTTTCCAAGGATTGTTAGGATCTGTCTATTTTTTAGTGCTGCTATTGTTTAATTGCTGTAACTTGAGCACACATAGGTTTAACTAGTGTAGAAATAGTGGTTTAAATCATAAAAATAGTAGTGTAGTTTACTAAAAGTCAAAATAAAAGTTCGTTGCATTTGCTGTCAGTTTTAGTGTAAATCTGCTAGTTTGGTTAAAGTGATAGTTTCATAATAGTTAGAGTTAGTTTAAAACAGTATTATTGTAGCTTATTACAATAGATTAGTAGTAGAATTTGTGGAAAACTAGAAGGGGGGTTGAATAGTTTTCCCTTCTTTTTCATTTTATAAAAACTTTGTTTCAAAATGTTGATTCAAATTTATTCAATTGTTTGTTTGGAAAACTTCAATTAGAGTTTAGTATGAAAACAACATATAATCAATATGATCAATTATATATGTAAGCTTTTTGAAAAACTTAGTTTTATGAATGGAGCTTTGGTCGATCTTTATATGAATACGTTTTCCTTTTAAAATCTTAAAACGTTTTGTAACAAATTATCTATCAAGTTAAACTTATTATGAGAAGTGTGAATAATAATCTATTTGACCATATCATGCAATTATACACACAATCACAATATTAACTACTATGTTCAACACAATCAATCATCACAACTATATAAGCAACAACTAAGACGATAAATGCAAGAACAAATGATAAGAGATAAGAGAAAGGAAATGCGAACTGAACATGATGATTTATAGTGGTTCGGCTACAAGGACACCTTCCTTGTTCCTACTCCACTCCCCGAGTCACCTACTCGAGAGTTTTCTTCACTACTCAACAAGCTCCCTTTTGGCGGAGAAAACCGTACACAACTTTTGCTTACACCATTTAACGACACTAAGCTAAATGTCGAGTTCTAATAGTAGCTAGAACCAATCTCACAACACAACTTCGATCACTACACAACTTCTACACAACTTCACGACTTCACGACTTTATCACAACTTCTTCTAAACTTCTTCACGGCTTCACAACTTCTTCACGTCTTCACGACTTCACAACTTCATCACAACTTCTTCTAAACTCCACTACTTACTCACACACCTACATCTTCACAACTACATGTTTTCTCCACACTACTACTTCCTCCCACTACTTCTTACTCACACATTAAATCACTACTAAGTAAGATCATCTTGATCTACTTATTACATATACATAAGTCACAACTTCACATAAGCACTAACTAGATCCTAATACATCTTTGGCTTTATGATAGGGAGGATTCTTCTCTTGCACTTTGAGTGATGATAGATTGGATCACTTGAAACAAATATTAATAATCTTATGATCAAAGGGTTTTAGAAGGATGTTTAGAGAGAATTGGATCTGAAAATTTTTGTGCAAAAGGTAAGAAAAATTCCAGGTTTGAGGTGGTATTTATAGGGAAAATTTTCTGACCAAATCTGACAGGGGAGCGTGGCCGGTCCCCTTAATTGTGTGCCGGTCCCCTTAAAATTAAGGGGGCCGTCCTTTATAATTAAGGGGGCCGCCCTACTGAAACGGCCAGATTTTCTGTCTTTTAGTGGGGAAAGTTTATTTGGTGAAAAACTAACTAATTTTGGTTAAAAGTTTGAAATCATATATTTAGTATGATTAAAACATTTTTCTTTATTACCAAAAGTGTTTTTCAAAAATATATAATATGTTTATATAATTAAATAAACTTTGTATTAGTTAATTAAATACCCCTTTGATCATGAGATGTATTAAAGACTTGTTTATCCATACCTTAAGTGATTGTTGAAGCATACTTGAGACGTTGAGATGTCGAGGCTTGTTGACGTAAGAATGCATAGAAGAATTGTGATCACAAGTAACTTAAGCACTTTACGTTATATGTTGTAACTTACATCTTTGTCATCATCAAAACATGAAGAGGATGTTTAGATTAAATATCGTAATATTCATGCCAACAATCTTCCCCTTTTTGATGATGACAAACTATGTAAACTATAACTTATAGTAAAATGTATAAGTTACTTGTTTACACTTCTTCTCCCCCTTTTGTCGAAGCAAAAAGGTGGACTCTAAGATGAGACTTCTACTACGCTTGAACTCTTGAGATAGAATCTAAAAGGCGAGCTTGCATCATCGTAAGTGAAGCCTTGATCCTAGCAACCTCAATGCTCCCCCTTGGTGTATGCTCCCCCTTGGTGTATGCTCAAAACTTGTTTTGACTACCAAAGAATCGAGCGGTGAAGTAATCCTTCAAAACAAAGTTAGTAGACAAGTGCACATATATATAATGATGATAATAGATATATGCATGAAACTAATAGGGGAACAATATATGGACATATTAGGTATATGCACTAAAAGTATGACACATGCAATTATTGTTTTAAAAACAACAACCTAAATCCAAAAAAAAAAAATTAGAACCTAATGCAAAGATTAGAACCTAGGAAAATGTAGGAGAATGAGGAGGGATGATTGTGAATGTAAAGGGAAGGTGATGACAAAGGGTTGACAATTATGGTTTAGATTAATATATCGTTCGACAAGGGTGGATGATAGGGAATCATGGGATTTTTAGGTGTTTTGTTGATGGTGGTGGAGGTGTTGTGTTTGTTGTTGGTGGTAGAGGATGCAACAAGGGCAAGTGTCTCCATGAGCTTCAAATAAGCTCCATGGAACGGGGTTATAGGTTGGTGGATTGATAGGAGATTATGAGAAGTGTGCATCAAGAGTTGTTAATGGTGATAACTTTTGGTGGTGGAGACAATTGTGAGTTGATATATTCTTTGATGGATGGAGTGGTGTCGTCTTCATTAGTAAGGTCAATGAAGAGTTGTTTTGATGGTATGATGACAAGTTTTTGTTGGAGATGGTGGTTCTTGGTGGAGGTAGGTTGTTGATCCAAATTGCGTTGAATAAGATGCAACGCAAGAAGAGCATTAAGCTCATGAGCTTCTTTGAGCTCTTAAACAAACTTTTCATGTTCGGAGGAAGGTGATGGTGGTGGAGTTGGATTGTGATTAGGGATTGAGGTTTGGTCATGAAACTTATGATTCATGTTTGGATGAGATTGATGGTTGTTGTTTTGATATTGAGTATGATCCTCAAAAGGGTCATTTGGTAGAATTGAGTGAGATGAATGTGGAAGTTTATTAGTGAGGGTGATAGTAAGGTTGTCTTGTTGAGCTAAAAGAGTGGTTTCATTTGGGTGATCATGAAAGCATGATGAAGGTATGGATGAAAGTGATTCTTCATGTGTGGATGGTAGTTTGGATGTTGTATGTGGTGTGATAACAATGATGTTAGGTTTGTTGGGAGAGGTATTTATAGTGTGATGATTATGTGTTTATGGAAGGATAGTAGGTGTTGGATTGGCTAGACAAAACGTGTTGGTTTAGGAGGTGTTTATGAGGAGTGATTTAGGAGGTATGATATTGATTCTTGGTTTCTTTGAGGACATGGAAATGGTGGATGACTCGAGATTGGTAGTACAAAGGATGACTCGGTTTTGGGTGTGAGGTAGAAGGATATATGTGAGTGAGTGTGATTTCCCTTCCCATTAAATTCATGCTCATCCGGATATATTATGAAACTAATATGACCTATCGGAAAATGACACTAAGGTTCTCATGAAATGAGGGTGTAGGATATAAAGGTAAGAAAAATATACCTAGATGAATGATACATATAGTGTAAACCATGTAAAGGCATACAATCAAATCACATAGGAGCAAATAATCATCTAGAAATAACATATATGCGATATGCCATAAATCAAGGAATGAATGCATCTAATGAGAAGCAAAGTTCATAAAAGTAAACTAGCGTTAGGTATATTTAGGAAGAGCAATTTAATCAAGTTGGAGAATGAGTATGAGACTATTACTAGTGGTGCTCAATTCAGGCTAAACACGACCATTTTTACGGGTTACACACACCCAACTTCTCACATAGAAGCAATTCAACCGTTAGGTTAAATTGAATTTCTAGTCAATAGATTCTCCAGTAGTCATTCTATTTTTAGAAGAAATTGAGTTCCTAAATTTACCTATCGAAGAGTACCAAATATGAAGTTTGCTTGATTCACTAATACATGACTTAATGTGACTCAAACATCATGTTTTTATGAAGGTAAGTCTACATGATATATTTTACTCACTATCCCAATAGAGATGTGTTAAATGTTTAGATAAGAGTAAACGCAAAGTTTTAATCTTTTGTTCATGATTAACCGGTTATTTGGTTTTGATAGCATATTACTTGATTTAATAAATGTGCTTGATTTAAGAATGCTCCTTAGCATATCTTGAAAAATGAATCTCATTAAGATTATTTATCTTAAACGAGATTGTGATTCACAAATGATATCAAAACTAGACATTTATATATTCTAAAACAAATATTATTTTCTATGATTTTTGCCAATGTTATATATCATAATTTAACTAGTATTTAAAGCAAAATGAATTTAACTTGTTTATGCATTGTGACAAGTTATTTTTCAATTTTAATAACTTAAATTATTTCAAAAAGAAATGTGTAGTGCATTATCTTGTAACGCAACCATTCATGCTACAAAGAAAATGAAATACATATAATATATAGTGTGTATTGTTCTTAAATATGTATTTTAGCTTGAAGTGATGATTTTAAGTAGTGTGAGCAAAGTTTACATATGTTGTTAGTTTGCTCATGTTTGGTTTTTCGGATATGACACATTTATCCATTGCTTTGCAATGTAAATTACTTGAATATTTCGGATGAAACATCCAAGTCGTCAATCCTACTTCATTGTATATTTTATGCATGTGTTAAACATGTTATTCTAATATTTTGAACACAACTATTGGACAAGTAGATTCAATATGGCATTGTCAACACAAGTGTGAGTTATGATCCAATGCATATTCTTTTCATCTACAAAGGATGTAAATATTTTCATATCAATCTAGTGTGATTGAGTATGTAGATTCAAGACTATATCATTTGTTAAAATTTGATGTAATCTTGAAACTAAACAAATAACAATCCAATTTCTTGTCCATACTCAAAAACATGTCAATTAGATTTGATGAATATATCAACCATAATTTGAATAATGAATTGATATAATATCAAGATTTTTCTTGACCCTCACAAACACTCATTTAAAATAAATAGGCATTTTGATAGTGTGTTCCATTAATCCTAAGATTATTTATGAGTGAGATTGGTGAGTGATTGAAATTTGACTTATTACTTCATGATTGTTATAAGTTTTGTTTATGTGAAAAACTTTTCATTGTTACTTATAATGAACACACTTTAGATTTTGAAAATACTTTTTCTTTTGTATTACTACTAATGTTTTACAAAGATTCAATTTCTCTTATTAAACAACTTAAGGTAAAACAAGGTAATTTGTTGAAAATATTTAAGTGTGTTGTTAAGAATAAATTAAATTGTTTGAAATATTTAGGTGATTAGATTTAATTTATTTACAAGATGTTTGAGTAACATTAATCCATCTATACCTATATGCAATGCAAGCATAATATTGCAATCCTAACGCAAGAAATCTAGCATAAGATCTAGTTAAGTATAAGCCAGAAAACTAGCTATAAAGTAATAGAGTACAAGGCACATATGCTAAGATATTCAAATAGCTAAATTACAAATATCAACGATTAACAAAGTAAAATCACAAATGAGTTCACATAGCACATAAAACACTTGTCGTCGTTTTGTGTATTATATATACCAATGTTTACTTAGCTCGATTTTATTTGAAAACAAAATAGTTTCCTATCCATTTTAAAATTTAATTAAGATCAATATTTTGAAAACATAAATACTTAATTTTTCAAAGATATATCGACTAGGAATGCCCGACTCGAAGGAAAAGGCAAAATACAAGTTTTACGTTAAAACAAGACTCAAATTTTTGACCTTCGTGTAGTATTTTAACTTTCTGACATATTTAAGTTTGTAATGGTTACTTGTAAGTATTTTTAAATGAAAGTAGACTCAATTACCTTTAAAACGCCGGGTGGCACGACTTCTACAGAGTTACGGTTAATTTTATATGATTTTTTAAAGTTTCTGAAAAACTGTCGAACAGACAGGCGGACCCCTTAAATTTAAGGGGGCCGCCCAGACAATTAAAGGGGCCGCCCATCTGATACTCAAAAATGCAATTTTTGTTAAAAATTATTTTCTGACTATGTGGAAAAGTGTGTAACTTTCTGATTTTAAAAACGAATATATAACACTTGTTTTAAGCATAATCTTATCTCGAGCTAGTATAATTAGTGTATATAATATCAAAACTAATACAAGTTAATCAACAAAACACTTTTCATATTAAATCCTCCTTAATGGGTAATTTGATACATGGATCGTACTCAATTTTTAAAACCATTTGTTTTGAAAATTTGAGTGACGTGTCTCTGGTACCAATTATGGAAAACTAGAAGGGGGGTTGGATAGTTTTCCCTTCTTTTTCATTTTATAAAAACTTTGTTTCAAAATGTTGATTCAAATTTATTCAATTGTTTGTTTGGAAAACTTCAATTAGAGTTTAGTATGAAAACAACATATAATCAATATGATCAATTATATATGTAAGCTTTTTGAAAAACTTAGTTTTATGAATGGAGCTTTGGTCGATCTTTATATGAATACGTTTTCCTTTTAAAATCTTAAAACGTTTTGTATCAAATTATCTATCAAGTTAAACTTATTATGAGAAGTGTGAATAATAATCTATTTGACCATATCATGCAATTATACATACAATCACAATATTAACTACTATGTTCAACACAATCAATCATCACAACTATATAAACAACAACTAAGACATGTAGGCAAGCATATAAGTAAAGCGATAAATGCAAGAACAAATGATAAGAGATAAGAGAAAGGAAATGCGAACCGAACACGATGATTTATAGTGGTTCGGCTACAAGGACACCTTCCTTGTTCCTACTCCACTCCCCGAGTCACCTACTCGAGAGTTTTCTTCACTACTCAACAAGCTCCCTTTTGGCGGAGAAAACCGTACACAACTTTTGCTTACACCATTTAACGACACTAAGCTAAATGTCGAGTTCTAATAGTAGCTAGAACCAATCTCACAACACAACTTCGATCACTACACAACTTCTACACAACTTCACGACTTCACGACTTTATCACAACTTCTTCTAAACTTCTTCACGGCTTCACAACTTCTTCACGTCTTCACGACTTCACAACTTCATCACAACTTCTTCTAAACTCCACTACTTACTCACACACCTACATCTTCACAACTACATGTTTTCTCCACACTACTACTTCCTCCCACTACTTCTTACTCACACATTAAATCACTACTAAGTAAGATCATCTTGATCTACTTATTACATATACATAAGTCACAACTTCACATAAGCACTAACTAGATCCTAATACATCTTTGGCTTTATGATAGGGAGGATTTTTCTCTTGCACTTTGAGTGATGATAGATTGGATCACTTGAAACAAATATTAATAATCTTATGATCAAAGGGTTTTAGAAGGATGTTTAGAGAGAATTGGATCTGAAAATTTTTGTGCAAAAGGTAAGAAAAATTCCAGGTTTGAGGTGGTATTTATAGGGAAAATTTTCTGACCAAATCTGACAGGGGAGCGTGGCCGGTCCCCTTAATTGTGTGCCAGTCCCCTTAAAATTAAGGGGGCCGCCCTACTGAAACGGCCAAATTTTCTGTCTTTTAGTGGGGAAAGTTTATTTGGTGAAAAACTAACTAATTTTGGTTAAAAGTTTGAAATCATATATTTAGTATGATTAAAACATTTTTCTTTATTACCAAAAGTGTTTTTCAAAAATATATAATATGTTTATTGTTGATACAAAAGTTGGGCGTACCTGGTTGTTGGGCTTTGCTCTTATATCAATTCGTTCCTTAGCACTTTGTTACCTGCGTACTAAGAAAATAAACAACACCGTTAGGCTTATCGAGGGATTGTCTCCCCCGATTAGACTCCGGCGTGAGAGTAAGTAATCGAATTTAGGTTTTGGTTGAAGAGTTTAAGGATTATGTAAATCGTACCTTGGATGAGAATCGTATGATTCTATATATAGGGGCTAAGAAACCGTGTTTCATGCTCCTTACTCTTCGCACGCATGGTGTTTATCCGAGGTAAGGATATCTATTCCTTGAATAGATAATCCTTATCGGATATCCGGTGAGTTAGATTAGGCCTTTGGGCTTCGTGAGCCCAAGCGTTGATACCACAGCCCATACCATTTGTCATGGTAGCCCATTCGTGATGGGCTTAAGTGTAAGTAATGTCTATCATTTGGGCTTGCGGCCCAAATATAGGCTATACGTCATCATGTCCCCCCAGTCTAGTATGCGCGGCACGTAGCCGCGGGTACTAGACTTAATGTAAGCAGCGGTAAGCGTGGCGGGAGAATGAACAAATTGTTACCGCCTTTTTGGAGGTGCAATGCACCTAACAGGTTCAAAATAGTTACCTCGGTAATCGGGGGTGGTGTCCACGTATCACTTGGGATTCGGGAAAAAGTGTTGTACCTTTTGATCTTCTAGCCACACATTTACTGTGAGTGGGATCCACGTGGGCGTGAATTAGGGTTTTTACCACCCTATATAAGAGTGCCGCCCCCCTTTATTTTTCACCACACAGTAAAATACACACACAACCACTATTCATCTTCTTCATTTTGAGAGCGTTTTTGCTAGAAAACCTTTGAACTTCCTTAGGTAATCTTTGTGTGCGTCCTACTTATTTTTTAAGATGAAAATGGTTGCTCAATTAGAGGACTTTCGCTCCGCGTTGTCTATTGAGGACGTCACGCAGTTTTCTTCCGACTATTTTGTGCCTTTGGATGTACATCCAGAGGCTCCAGATGTCGATGCGTGTATAGCTGACTTCCCCGAAGGGAAGATAGGTCTATACACGAAATTTTTTGAGTATGCGAATTACCGCGTACCCATTTCCATTTTTCTGAGCGATTTGCTCAATCATTATCGCCTTCACATCTCTCAGCTGCACTGTATAGGTGCGGCGAAGGTGTCGAATTTTGAAGTGAACTGTCGTTTACTTGCGATAGAACCAACTGTAGATTTATTCCGCGCCTTTTACCACACGACGTGGTCGAATGGGTGGGTTTCCTTTGCGAAGCGCCAGGGGGCGCTTCAGTGTTATACGGAAAAGGTTGACGCCCTCAAAAATTGGAGGGAGTATTTCTTTTGGGTGGATGACGCAGTCTTTCCCTCTCCCTTTGAGTTTTATACTCAGGAAACCTTACCAAGGGATGGGCGCCCCGCACCCGGTTCCTATAATCATGCTGACGCGCAAACGTTAGATGCCAATCGACTGGCCATTAACCCCTATCCGGAGGAGTTTTTGGTACACGTGGGGTTGAGCCGCGCGTATTTTGGTGCTGCAGATGAGGTTCCCACTTTTTTAAGTGAGGATGGCCGGGGTGGGTGTTCATCCCTTATTCTTCATGCTTTGTAAGTCTTTTATTCTTGTTTTCGTGCTTTTAATAACTGATCCCTTTTTGTCTTTCTTGTTTCCCTTGATGTGCAGAGATGGATTTGTTCGCTGTGGTCAAGCTGGATAGGCCAAAGCAGGTAACCATAGGGGTACGTCCTCTGAGGGAAGGAGAGCAGCCTTTGCTTGATGCGACTGCCGGGCATTTGACTGTTCTGCCTGCGACAGTCCCTGAGGATACGCCACCACTTGTGGTGACGCCCGTCCAGAGTTTTGCGCCTGAAGTAGTTGTGGCCCCAACTGTGGAGGTGGTGCCTGATTTGGAGGTGGCGCACGAGGAGACGCGCTCAGGGTCATCTGACAGCATTCAGATCCTGAAACCTGAGGAGGTGTTGAGGGAAGAGGTTGCGCAGAACTTAAAGCGCAAGGGAGAGGCTGGAACCAGTGGCATCAGCAAGAGGCGTCGACACGTCATCAAAGACGCAGAGTCGAACGCGGAAGAAACTTCGACCTCCGGCGCACGGTTGAAGGCCGATGCTTCTCCGTTTCTGTAAGTGTGCATTCCTTCTCTCTTTTTTTTTTTTTTTTTTTTTTTTGCAATTACTTGATGTAATTTTTTGTTGACTGTCTTTGTTCCGTAGGGATGACGACGCGAAGGACGATGAGGTTTCCTCTCCGCAGAACGAAAACAAGGAGGGGAATACCGAGGCTGTTGATGGTGGTGAGGCGCAGCAGCTGATGGATGAGCTGGCTGCGACCACTGCCCGCCAAGCTGAGCTTGTTGCTCAGCTGAAAGGAAAGTATGCTGGGGAGAGCCGTGCTCTAGCCCAGAAGGAGGAGGAGTTGGTGGCCCTCCGCGCACAATTGGCGGATGCGCAAGTGGAGCTTGGGGAGTCGAGGGCGTATGCTGAGAAAATCGCCCAAGATAAGATGAGCATTTTGGCGGACCTGCTGTATGCGAGGTCGAAGCTTGAGCAGGTGAAGGAAAAAGCGTCGTGGTCGAGGGCGTATCTTGAAGAAAAAAGGGCAGAGCATTATGCTAGCCTGCAAGAGTTCAAGGAGCGCATGGAGAAGACGCTCGTGATGTATGAGGAGAAGCTGCGCGCCCTCAGCATCGAGTATGACGAGGAGCTGTATCCTCATCTTATGTCTGTAATAGCCGAGCGCAGGTATTCTTACACCATTGCCTCTCAAATTTGCTTGTTCGCCCTATTGTGTATATGACCTTGTTATAACTTTGTAAATGCAGGTGGTTGATCAGCCATGGGCTCCGTCTGGCAGCTCTAAGTACTTTGGAGTCTGCGGAGGTGGTGGAAGCCTTTGGGAAGGTTGTTCACTGCGCGATAGCGCGTGGTCGTTTGCAGGCCATGGAGGAGCTCCGTGAGGCCAAGTTGTTGGAGAAAGACTTGGCGGAGATTCCTGGCTATAGCTCAACGGCGTACGACGAGCTGGTGCAGGCGATGGCGGGGCTGAAGGTTCTTGAGCTGCCGCATATAGGGAGGTTGGAGCGCGACCAAGATGACCCCATAGATGTGCTCATCGCGGGTCTGACGTTGCAGCGTCATCTTGGGGAGAATGCTGAAGAGGAGTTAGATTATTATCTAAAACCTGATGTCTCGCAGCTTCAAGTCCCAGTTTTTGCGCGGCCCCGTGATATCCTCAAGCCTTTTGCACTGGAGAAGGAAATCCCCTTGAAGGAGGTGCTGGAGCGTCACGAGCAAAGGGTTGCCATAAAGAAAGGTATTAAGGGCAAGGCTGTGATGTGCGGCATCGGTGCTGCGCACCTTCCTCGATCTGATGGCGTTGCTGTGAGTGTTCCAACTGTGTCGCTCAAGGATGCTATAACATTGAGTAAGCTGAAGGAGGCGGGGAGTTCCGCCGCTCCAGAAGAGAGCCATGATCATCGCCATAGCATATAGGTCGTTTGTAAACTTACGTACTTTCCCTTGTAATTTAATAAATATGGAATAAGATACATTTTGTTATAAGTTCGTAACTTAAATATACTTGCATTGTTTGCTAAGTTTGATTGTTTTACTAAGTCTTTTAAGTGCGTGACTTAAGTATACTTGCATTGTTTGCTAAGTTTTATTTTTTGACTAAGTCTTTTAAGTGCGTAACTTAAGTATACTTGCATTGTTTGCTAAGTTTTATTTTTTGACCAAGTGTCTTGGCTCGTTATATTGCTAAGCTCGTACGGTGTACTTGGTATATGCGCATCCGTCGTGGGGTGCGCATGTGAAACTTACTTTGACGTCTCAAGAGTAAGGCGCTTAGCAAGGATACGTGATCCACTGTTGATGGGTTTGCAACCCTCTTATTCAACGAGTAAATTAGTAGGTTAACTCATCCTTTATGCCTTCGTGGGTCTTTAAGTGGTGCATGCACGCCATGTAGGCAAAAATATAAGATAGACAATATTGACATATATGCAATAAAGTAAAAGTGCGCTATGGAGTTAGCTAGAAACCATAACATTTTATTAATACTTGCAAGTTTATTGAAAAAATGGAAAACATAATTCCTAAAAAAGAAAAGAAAGACAAACACTTATTGGGCACCTCGTAGGGTGTGAGTGTGTTTGTGTAAGGGCCGTAGCCTAAAAGTAACATCTTTTGAGATTACAGATGTTCCAAGTGTGCGCTAGGTCGTGACCTTCCATATCGCGCAACCTGTATGCGCCGTTGCCGAGCGCGTCTGTGACCTCGTAAGGTCCTTCCCATTTGGGTCCGAGCTTCCTTGTGTCTTCTACGTGGCTCGCGTCATTGGCGCGGTAAACAAAGTCTCCTGGTCTGAATGAAGTGTTTTTGACTTTTGCATCATAATACTTCTTCATTTTTGCCTTAGCCTTTGCTTCACGTATAGCTGCGCGTTCGCGTCTTTCTTCCAGTATATCTAAGTCTATGCGCCGTTCCTCGTCATTTGTTGTGACGTTGACCTCTGCCGTGCGTATAGTTGGCATTCCTATCTCGGCTGGTATGACGGCTTCTGTTCCATAGACTAAGGAGAATGGCGTGTCGCCAGTACTGGTTTTGATTGTCGTGCGATGCGCCCACAAGACGTGCGAGAGCTCATCTACCCATCTTCCTTTATGTCTGTCAAGGCGCGCTTTTATGCCTTCGCCTAGACTGCGATTAGCGCGCTCGACTAGGCCATTGGTTTGTGGGTGTTTGACTGAAGCAAAGTGTTGTGTGATGTTTAATTGTGCGCACCAGTCTTTGAATGGGTTATCACAGAATTGTTTTCCGTTGTCTGATACGATCTCGCCTGGTAGGCCGAAGCGGCAGACAATATTGTCCCAAACAAAGCGCTTGACTTGGTTTCCTGTAATGTTCACCACTGCTTTTGCTTCGATCCACTTTGTAAAGTAGTCTATGGCTACGATGAGGAACTTTATTCCTCCAGCTGCGACGGGGAAAGGTCCTGCGATATCAATACCCCATTTGTAAAATGGCCATGGTGAGGTGATTGGTGTTAGCTCGTGCTGTGGTCGGCGCGGAATAGGCCTATGTACTTGGCAGTTGCTGCACTTTCTTATTAGATCGCGTGCGTCGCGGTGCATTGTTGGCCAATAGTATCCTGACCTTAGAGCGCTTGCCACCACGGATCGTGGCCCTGAGTGCATACTACATGACCCAGCGTGAATTTCGCGGAGTACGTAGTCTGCTTGGAGGGGTCCAACACATCTGAGCCATGGTTGTAAGAAAGATCGCCGATAGAGTACGTTGTCGCGTAATTCAAATCGTTGCGCTGTGCGCCGTATTCTTCGAGCGTCTTTATTATCTTGGGGTAGGATTCCCTTGCTAATAAATTCGATGATAGGTGTCATCCACGTAGGATTTTGTTCTTCTATCACTGTTGATATCTCCATATCCAAGATTGACTTGTTCTTTAGGGTTTCCACCAATACCTGTTTTGAAAGGTGTGCGAAGCTTGTGGATGCAATCTTGCTGAGTGCATCCGCCTTCCTGTTATCTCCTCTAGGTACTTGTTTTATTGTGAACCTATCAAAGTTTTTGATCAAAGATTTTGTCTTATCCAGGTATTGGATCATGTGGTCATCCTTGGCTTCGTATTCACCTAGCACGTGGTTAGCCACTAGGCGCGAATCTACGTTTGCTTCTAGGTTGCGTACACCCAGTTGGATTGCTATGCGTAGTCCGGCTAGTAGGGCTTCATATTCTGCCTCATTGTTTGTGGCTGTGAATTCAAAGCGTAGCGCATAGGTGAATTCCGTACCTTCTGGATTTGTAAGAATAAGGCCTGCGCCTGATCCATCTGCGCATGAGGATCCATCGGTGAACAGTGTCCAAGGTTCTTGTAGGTCCGTTTTAGCTGCAGATGTTGGGCTGTCGCTATCTGGCTTCTCCACGATAAAATCGGCTAAGACTTGTCCTTTGATTGCAGTGCGCGGCCTGTACGAGATGTTGTACTCACTTAGCAGTACACTCCATTTTTGTAAGCGTCCTGATGCATCCGGTTTTGAGATAACTTGTTTAATTGGCTGATCAGTGATTACAGCTATTGGATGCGCTTGAAAGTATCTGCGCAGTCTTTTGGATGCAAACACTAGAGCCAAGACCAGCTTTTCCATAGCACTGTAGTTAACCTCTGTTTTCTTTAGGGCTTTGCTTACAAAGTATATGGGTGTCTGGACGGAGTCTCTGTCCGTCAATAGTACTGCGCTAACTGCTCCGTGGGTTGCCGATAAGTACATGATTAGTTCTTCCCCTGGTCGCGGTGCGACGAGTTTGGGGAGAGATGCCAGATGGTGTTTAAGTTGTTGGAAAGCTTCTTCTGCTTCGCTAGTCCAGCGAAAGTCTCCCTTTTTTGTGCACTTCGTGAGTGTTTTAAAGAGGGGAAGGGATTTGTCCGCTGACTTAGATAAGAAGCGATTCAGCCCTGCTAACTTTCCATTTAGTGACTGGACTTCTTTGAGTGTGCGCGGGGAGGGGAGATCAATAACAGCCTTTGTCTTCTCTGGGCATGGTTTGATTCCATCGGGTTCTATCAAATATCCGAGGAACATGCCTTCAGTTGCGCCAAAGGTGCACTTTTTTGGATTCAATTTCATGTTTATCCGCCCCAATGTTCGGAATGTTTCCTCGATGTCGCGCACCAATTCGTCCTCTGTATGGCTTTTTATAACAAGGTCGTCAACGTAGACTTCCAAGTTGCGGCCTACTTGTTTTTCGAAAGCTGTGTCCACCAGCCGTTGGTATGTCGCGCCTGCGTTCTTTAAGCCAAAAGGCATTTTTGTGTAGCAGTATACCCCTTGACTGGTGTGGAAAGCTGTTTTTTCTTCATCCTCCACTGCCATTTGGATCTGATGGTACCCTTTATATGCGTCTAGGAAGCACTTGAAGGGATACCCACATAAGGACTCGACCTTCCAGTCTATCTCTGGCAGTGGATAGCAGTCCTGCGGGCATGCTTTGTTGAGGTCCGTGAAGTCCACGCACATCCTCCAACTACCATCGCTCTTCTTTACCATAACTGGGTTTGAAAGCCAGTCGTGGTAGTACACTTCGCGCATGATGCCCGCGTCTACTAACTTGTGTACTTCTTCCAAAATAGCCTTTGCACGATCTGGTGCCTGGCCGCGCTTCTTTTGTCGTATTGGAGGGTATCCTTGTCGGATTTGTAACTTGTGCTCTGTGATAGAGCGAGGTACTCCCGTCATATGCTTTGGTTCCCATGCAAAGATGTCTAGATTCTTTTGCAAGAGTGCGCATACGGCTGCTTTACCTTTGTCAGATAAAGATCCTCCAATCGAAACTTGTTGTTCCGGATAATCTGGGTGAATAGCGACCTTTAAATTTGGCGATTTTTCCGTGCGCTGTTCTGGAATAGTCTCCGCTTCAGTTGTAACTGCGATGCATTCTCTTGGTGGTACCGTTGTGTTGTAGAGAGTGACCACTCCTCCTTTAACTGGGAATTTGAGCATTCCGTGTGCTGTGGATGGTACTGCGCGCATAGATGATATTCCCGGTCTTCCAATTATACCATTGTATGGTGAAGGAGACTTTATTACCATAAAATTTATCCATGTCGCGGTTGAGTGTTGTTCATCTCCTACGACCACCAGTAAGCGTAACTGCCCCATGGGCCAAATCTTTTCTCCTGTGAATCCTGTTAGTGACATTGTAGCTGGTGTCAACTGACTTTGGATTTCAGGTCGCAGCCTTTTGAAGCAGTGATCATACATAATGTCTGTGGATGCTCCTCCATCAATATACATGCGGTGGATGTCGTGTCCCCCTGTATGTATTTCAATGGTCAGAGGTTCCACGACTGCGTTGTCCGCAGCTATTGTAGGGAAGGATATCTCTTTTTCTGGAGAGAATTTTTGGCTGACTTTTTGCTTTATTTTGCGCTGCCATGATTGTATCATGTATATAGTATCAGCCTTTTCCTTTGGGGGTTCTTTCTTGCCCCCATTTCTCTGTCTCTCTTTTCCTTCCTTGATGTTTTTTACGAGGTGGTCCATCCTTCCTTCTCTCACTAATTTTTCAATTAGTTGTTTCAGTTGGACACACTCGTTAGTTGTATGGCCCTTTTGGCCGTGGTACTCGCAGTATCCACTACCTTGGCGTTTTTCTTCTGCCGTTTTAATTGGTGGTGGTCTTGGGAAGTTCGCACCTTCTGTTGCAAATATCTCCCTTGGAGTTTTAGTGAGAGGAGTATATTTGTCGTTGTCTCTTCCACTGCGGTAGTTCCTGCCGCGGTTATTGTTTTGATCATTGGATTGTCTCCGCGGCTGTTCTTGTTGCCTATAGTTTGAATATCCTTTTTTGCTATCCGCAGCAGCTGCTTCTCCTTGTATAAAGGATCTGGTGCGTTTTGTGAGTTCATCGAAAGACTGTGGAACTCTATCATTGAGCTTTCGGATGAGTTCTGGATTATTAATTCCATTCATGAACCCTGAGATTTTTAGTATTTCGGGACATGCTTTGACTTGTATGCACTCATCCTTGAAGCGCTCCATAAAGGCGCTGGTTGATTCTCCTTGCCGTTGCTTCACCCTTGCCAATTCTACAGGATTTTTAGCGCACTTCTTTCGCTGGGTGAAGTTGTGGCGGAATGCTTTTCGTAATTCCTCAAAGCCGCCTATACTCCTACGTGGGAGTTTGCTAAACCATGTGCACGCGTTTCCTACCAATGTGGAATTAAACATGTGACACCACACAGGCTGTGGCCAATTTTCGATAGTTGCGGCTGACTCGAAAATTTTTAGGTGGTCGTCTGGGTCACCTGTTCCATCATATGTCTTCACATTAGCGGGCATGCGCCTGCGCCTATCGTCTGAGTAATCACTTATGCGACGTGTGAACGCATCAATTTTATGGTGTCGCCATGGGAGAGACATATCCTCGTTCTCTTCCTCGCGACGTCTTCCTTTTGATTTCCAGTGCCCTGTTTCTTTATCCTCGTTGTCCGAGGAATCGCTGGAGGAAGGATAATCTCTCCTTCGGCGTTTGCGCCTGCTCCTTTCAGAAGAGGAGCCTGAGGGATCTCTGCTTGGGGATCTTCTTCTACCCAATCTGTCTTGGATCCGCCTACTTCTAGGATTGGACGATCCTTGGCTCGGCGAATGCTGAGGGCCTAATCGATCATGTATTCCCCGACTGCCAAGTCTGGAATGAACATTGGTGCGCCTACCGCTGTTTCCAGAATTTTGTGAGTCAGACACCGTACCCAACCTGTCATGGACATTGGTACGTTCTGTACGTCCTCCTCGTGGGTGACGTGATGGTGATGGTTCACGTTCTGGACCAAAGTTAAGTCGGGTTTGCAGATCCGCGCCTGCTCTTCTTGCCGCTTCTTCCTGCATGAGGGCGGTTAGGGTTTCATAATTTTGGGATACAAAATTACCCAAAGTTAGATCGGGTATGTCCTCAGCCGTTGCAAGGATCTCTGCCTCGGTATGGGACGCCCGGTTTCGTTCAGGCGCTGTTGTTCACTGCGGGTGTAGCCTGATGAGGAGTGGTGAAGAGGGTGCGTTGGAGTTCCTCAACGCTTGGGACCACTGAAGAGATTATAGGTAGTTCCATTGTTGGAATAGGCTGGGTTGTTCCCGCCCCTTGGTGATCAGGTGCGCTGGTTGTCCCAGCAACCTGTTTAGAGGTCGAATCTTGTCGATTTTTCTTTCCGTGGTCACGTTTTTCCGACTGCGGAGTCCGCTGGCTCGAATTCTTGTGTTTCGTCATTCTAGTTCATTGTAGGGTCCCACGGATGGCGCCACTTGTTGATACAAAAGTTGGGCGTACCTGGTTGTTGGGCTTTGCTCTTATATCAATTCGTTCCTTAGCACTTTGTTACCTGCGTACTAAGAAAATAAACAACACCGTTAGGCTTATCGAGGGATTGTCTCCCCTGATTAGACTCCGGCGTGAGAGTAAGTAATCGAATTTAGGTTTTGGTTGAAGAGTTTAGGGATTATGTAAATCGTACCTTGGATGAGAATCGTATGATTCTATATATAGGGGCTAAGAAACCGTGTTTCTTGCTCCTTACTCTTCGCACGCATGGTGTTTATCCGAGGTAAGGATATCTATTCCTTGAATAGATAATCCTTATCGGATATCCGGTGAGTTAGATTAGGCCTTTGGGCTTCGTGAGCCCAAGCGTTGATACCACAACCCATACCATTTGTCATGGTAGCCCATTCGTGATGGGCTTAAGTGTAAGTAATGTCTATCATTTGGGCTTGCGGCCCAAATATAGGCTATACGTCATCATTTATATAATTAAATAAACTTTGTATTAGTTAATTAAATACCCCTTTGATCATGAGATGTATTAAACACTTGTTTATCCATACCTTAAGTGATTGTTGAAGCATACTTGAGACGTTGAGATGTCGAGGCTTGTTGACGTAAGAATGCATAGAAGAATTGTGATCACAAGTAACTTAAGCACTTTACGTTATATGTTGTAACTTACATCTTTGTCATCATCAAAACATGAAGAGGATGTTTAGATTAAATATCGTAATATTCATGCCAACAGAATTAGCTTAATAAAATTGGATTTGGTCAATTCTAGATTGTAGTATAATTAGTCAACTATCTCTTTGATTGTAGTTCACTAGCTGCTAATATTCGAAACTATTAGATTAGTAGATAAGTGCTTTTGGTTGAGTAATTGGTTGATTTAGGAACTTAGTACTGCTATCTCTAGTTTTCCCCCCTATAACTTGTGCATTTGAGCTTATTCTGAGAGCTTATTGCTTCTGTCAGTTAACACATTTGAGACAGAGTATCTGATTTGATATTAAGGCCTGCTATTTGTATTTTTAGCTTATATCTGTGTTTCTGAGATTGTTTCTGAGCTTATCTATACTCCCTTATAAAGCATGGATATCCAATGCCTAATTCCGAACCAAACTACGAAGCTAATTTAAGATTTAGACTTTCCGAACCTCCGACATATGAAAGTCATACGCATGATACAAAAACAAACATTCACCTCTCATTTTTTTCTCTCACACACTCTCTCTAGCAGTAGCATTAAATAGTTTTTATCTTCTCTTAATCTCCCTCTCTAAAACAAACAACACAACAATTGGACACAACTATTAACTATTTCTCTATGTCTCTCGCCATCTCACACCGATACAAATGAAGGTATTTCGTTTTTTTTACTTTCTTTTATTTCATCTTTTGTTTCTTTTTTCAGGAGGTGTTTGTTTATTGTTTTCGTTTATTATTTTTTTTTCCAGATTTAAAAGTTACGGATCTGTCTTTCGGGTAATGACGGTGTGCGAGTTTTTGATGGTCTTTGTCGATGGGGTGATAAGTCCCCTAGTATCATCATGAACCGTTAATTTGCCTATTAAGCTAGAATGAGTGGATAGATCTATTGAGGGTGACGCCTCCATCCGTGGTAGTATTTACCAACAGTAAGCGGATGCATTTCATGTCTGTTACATTTGAGTGTTTTGGCAGAACATTCAGGAGGGGCATATAATTTCATCAGTCTAGCTTCGGTGTCATGAGCTTAAGGTCTATTGTACTATTTTACGTGACTTTTGTCATGCACTTATACTTGTGGTGGCCGTACAACATTACATTTCATAAACCTATGATTATTCACCAACTTTATGTTGACCGTTTTCGCAATGTATTTTCAGGTAACTAAGGCATTATCATATCATATGCATGGAGTCACATTAGGGTGTGCCAGGGATGACGCACTACATTTTGGATTTTTCATGCACTTGTGTAAATTATCGTTTGACATTTCCTGGACTTGTTTCCTGTAAACGTTTCAACCTTTGGGACCTATGTTTTGTAACACTGGATGTTTTTTAAATAAATCAAACGATGTGTATTTTCCAAACGACACTTTAGGTCGTTCAATATATCCTTGTTATGGTGCTATGACAGTTACACCCCCAGGCATTCCATTCCGCTGCAAGTCAGGTAAATTGGGGGTGTGATAGATTGGTATCAGAGCTAGGTTATAGCGAACTAGGATGCATCATAATAGGGTTTATGATGTATATGATCCCTAGACTATAACCACATTATCATAGCATCTCATCATTTCATCATAAGTGCATGTTCATTGTTTTAGGTGATTTCTTTATACGAGTTATTTATTTTATTTCACCTTGATTATCACAGAACCATGTCTTCAGACCCAAACGTTGTCGTACTTTACTCTAGCACAGACTCCGATGTTGAAGGCTCTATGTCTTCCACTGCCTTTTCACCACCACCCATTCCTCTTGTACCTGTGTTGCCACTCTCGGCATCAGGTGAGGAAACAGAGCCTTTTGAGGAGGATGAGACTGCTCCTACTCCTCATGTTTCCCCTATTGCACCACCTGAGATCACCCGTGCACCCACTGACACATCATCCTCTGCTACCACTATTCCATCAGAACCTAGACTTATGTTTCCCCGTAGGAAGACGACTATAGGTCCTAGTAAGAAAGTTTGCCCTGCTACATCTACCTTTAAGGTCCCTGCTATTCCTATGTTACCCACACCACCACCAGCCATACCCGCTACTACATCCATATCTACTTCACTATTGCCGCCTAGGAAGCGTGCGAGGTTTACTACACCAGCTTCACCTACTACAGAGTCAGAATCAGAACCACCACCAGTATACCATGTAGGTGAGTGTTCGAGAGCAGCAGCTGCTAGGGAGTCTACAGATGCTAGGGGGCCTACAGATGTCACATTAGAGGATCAGTTAAGGGCTCAGCAGGAGCAGGTTGATAGTTTGGGTTTTAGGGTTGATGAGATTATCACTACTCGACTTGAGGCGGTTGAGGAGCAGGTCGAGGGTTTGCTTTTAGGCAGAGTTAGTATCGACGTGTCATATCATGGGCTTGAGGCACGGCAGTTGGGACATCGGGAGCTGATTGACCAGCTTAGGGGTGAGCTACCAGAGATACGGGATAGAGCTCAGACTACACAGGAGGCTCAGGGAGAGCAGACACACCAGTTGGCAGTAGCACATGAGAGGTTGTCTATGATGGAGGGTAGAGATGCTGCTCTTCAGCTCCGAGTTCAGCATCTAGAGGAGATTGCAGTTATGATGGACAGGGAGATTCGTCGTCTGAGGAGTGCACCTGGAGCATCTGGAGCTCCTGGACCATCTAGAGCACCTGGAGGAGCCTAGATATAGACTAGTATTGTATTAGCTTTTACTATTTTCCTAGTCCCGAGGTGTGGGACATAGTTCAAGAACTTGTAGTCTTTTGGTTGTTGTACAAACAAATATATCAAGTGCGACTCTACTATGTTGGAAATGTTGTGCTATATATATATATATATATATATATATATATATATATATATATATCGGTCCATGTAGGCCGAAATTTTCATGTATTATATTCATGTGTTGTGATATATTTATGATGTTTCGTGGTTGCTCTTTATGGTTAACGTATTTATACTTGTTGTGGTTGTATCTATACGTGTCGTGGTTGTATCTATACTTGTTGTGGTTGTATATATACATGTTGTGGGCGTATATATTTTGTACGATGACTATTTCTATTATAGTTTTCTCATGGTTGTTGTCGATTATTATTATCAGAAGTATGGCGCCAAAGAAAGCAAAGGCTACACCAGAAACACCCGCTATGACACAAGCCGCTATCCGCAAGTTGGTTAGGGATAGTATAGCAGAAGCTCTGGAGACTGAGAGAGCTGAAGTTGCTGCTAGGGCTGCTGAGATTCCACCTAATACTGAAGTGGTTCAACCCACTACTAGGCGTGAATGTACTTGGAAGGATTTCAAGATTAGTGATCCTGTCAAGTATAAGGGCACTGAGGGAGCGGTTGCTTTGATCCGCTAGTTTGAAAAGACTGAGAACGTATTTCTCATGTGTGGTTGTCAGGAGGTTAACAAGGTAAAATTTGCTACTGGTATGCTTCTTGATGAAGCTATGTCTTGGTGGAATTCTTATGCTCAGCCTATTGGTATGGAGAATGCCTACAAGCTCACTTGGGATCAATTCAAGAAGCTGATGACTAAGAAGTTTTGCCCTCGTACTGAGGTGCAAAAGTTGGAAACCGAATTCTATGAGCTGGTAACAAAAGGTGATGACATTGAGTCATATATCAGGAAATTTCAGGAGTTGGCTACACTATGTCCAACTATGGTTCCGGACGATGAGAAAAAGATGGAGAATTTTACTGGAGGACTACCCGAAAGCATCCGAGGGGATGTGATGTCTTTCGACCCACAATCAATGGAAGAGTCCATTCGTATAACTCAGAAACTTATGGTCCAAGTGTTAAAAGGAAAGTCTGCTGCAAACAACAACAATAACCGTTCAAACAACACCAACTACAACAACACTCGAAACAACAACAACTATAACAATAACCGAAACCGCAACTACCCCAATAACCAAAACAATAACAACAATAAAAACAAGAGGAGGTTTGATAATAACCAAGGTGGAAATGCTATCCAACCAGCACCTAAGAGACAGGAAGTGGCAAAGGCCTATGCTGCAGGACCAATAGAAGGAAAAGGATATACTGGAAAACTACCCAAGTGTAACAAATGTCAAACTCATCATAACCCTGGGAATTGTCCTAGAGCTTGTGAGAACTGTGGAAAAGTCGGTCATTCGACTAGGGGATGCAGAGCTCCACGAGGGGTAATTAATCAGAACCAACCAGTAGCATGTTATGGTTGTGGAGAGTTGGGTCATTTCAAGAACAATTGCCCAAAGAGGAAGGATCAAGGAGCTGGAAATCAGGGCGGAGTAGCTCGAGGAAGGGCTTATGTTATGGGAGGAGAAGATGCCCGAGAGGACCCGAATGTTGTTGCGGGTACGTTCCTCGTTAATAATCATTATGCATCCATTTTATTTGATTCAGGAGCGGATAGAAGTTTTGTTTCTATTGCATTTGCACCTTTACTTAACATAGAACCAACTACCTTAGACATTCCCTATATTGTTGAATTAGCCGATGGGTCTTTAGTTAACACCAACACCGTTATCCGTGGTTGCACCATCAATTTCCTAAATCACCCATTCAATATAGACCTTATGCCCGTAGAACTTGGAAGTTTTAACGTTGTTATCGGTATGGATTGGTTGTCTCGACATCGTGCAAGAATCATTTGTGATGAAAAAGTTGTTCATCTTTCTTATGGCGGTGAAACTTTAGTTGTTCGCGGAGAGCGAAGTGGAACTAGACTCAGTATCATATCATGCATTAAAACCAAGAAGTACATAAAGAAGGGTTGTTATGCATTCTTGGCTCACATCACGGAGAAGAAGTCGGATGAGAAACGACTTGAAGATGTGCCTATTGTTAAGGAATTTCCAGAAGTTTTTCCGGAAGAATTGCCAGGACTTCCGCCTACACATCAGGTTGAGTTTCAGATTGAGTTGGTGCCAGGAGCTGCACCAATTGCACGAGCACCATATAGACTTGCACCTTCTGAGATGCAAGAATTGTCTAACCAATTACAAGAACTTTTAGACAAAGGATTCATTAGACCGAGTTCTTCACCTTGGGGAGCACCGGTTTTGTTTGTGAAGAAGAAGGATGGATCTTTCAGAATGTGCATAGACTATCGTGAGCTGAACAAGTTAACGGTGAAGAATCGTTATCCACTCCCTAGGATTGATGACTTGTTCGATCAGCTACAAGGTTCCTGTTTTTATTCCAAGATTGATTTAAGATCAGGTTACCATCAACTCAGAGTTCGGGAAGAAGATATCCCGAAGACGGCATTCAGAACACGTTATGGTCATTATGAGTTTCAAGTGATGCCTTTTGGATTAACGAATGCACCTGCCGTATTCATGGATCTCATGAACAGAGTGTGCAAACCATATCTTGATAAGTATGTGATTGTATTCATTGACGATATCCTGATTTATTCCAAGAGTAAGAAAGAGCATGAAGCACACCTCAGAACAATATTGGAACTACTCAAGAAGGAGCAATTGTATGCCAAGTTTTCAAAGTGTGATTTTTGGATACAAAGAGTTCAATTTCTTGGCCATGTCATTGATAGCCAAGGATTACAAGTCGACCCAGCAAAGATTGAGGCAGTAAAGGATTGGGCTACGCCCAAGTCTCCTACAGAAATTCGTCAATTCTTAGGACTTGCAGGATATTACAGAAGGTTTATTGAAGGGTTTTCTAAGATAGCGAAGTCGCTGACTAAGCTGACACAAAAGAATCAAAAGTACGAGTGGGGAGAGAAACAAGAATTTGCATTTCAGTTATTGAAGCAGAAGCTTTGTAGTGCACCGATTTTGTCACTACCAGAAGGTATTGAGAACTTTGTGGTATATTGCGATGCTTCGCATAAAGGACTTGGAGCTGTGCTAATGCAAAACGAGAAGGTGATAGCTTATGCATCTAGACAGCTTAAGACACACGAGAAGAATTACACTACACACGACTTGGAGTTGGGTGCTGTTGTTTTTGCACTCAAGATTTGGAGACACTACCTTTATGGTACTAAATGTGTAGTTTTTACCGACCACAAGAGCTTACAGCATATACTTGATCAGAAGGAACTTAATATGAGACAACGTCGTTGGCTAGAGTTGTTGAGTGATTACGATTGTGAAATCCGATATCACCCAGGAAAAGCAAATGTCGTAGCAGATGCACTTAGCCGAAAAGAACAACTCAAACCTTTGAGGGTTAGGTCGTTGGGAATGACTATTATTTCACCATTACCATCAAAAATTCTAGAAGCTCAGATTGAGGCTCTCAAGGAGGAAAATCGACCACAGGAGAAACTTTATGGTATGCCAGAAAACAAGAATGGTTTCGTTAAGAGAGCAGATGGAGTGTTATGCTTCAAGGATCGAAGTTGGATACCACTCTATGGTGGAGTACGAGATTTGATTATGCATGAATCACATAAGTCAAAGTATTCTATTCACCCAGGTTCTGACAAGATGTATCAGGATCTCAAAAAGTTGTATTGGTGGCCGAACATGAAAGCAGAAATAGCTACGTACGTCAGCAAATGCCTTACTTGTGCTAAAGTGAAAGCCGAGTACCAGAAACCGTCAGGACTACTTCAACAACCAGAAATTCCACAATGGAAGTGGGAGCGTATTACAATGGACTTTGTTGCTAAACTACCCAAGACGTCAAGAGGTTACGATGCTATTTGGGTAATTGTCGATCGTCTTACTAAATCAGCCCATTTCATCCCTATCAGAGAGACTTATTCCATGGAACAGCTTGCCAGACTTTATGTCAAGGAAATAGTCTCGAGACATGGAGCACCAGTTTCTATCATTTCAGACAGAGATAGCCGTTTTACATCAAACTTTTGGAAGTCATTACAAGATTCTTTTGGATCCAAGTTAGACATGAGCACTGCTTACCATCCACAGACTGATGGTCAGAGTGAGAGAACTATTCAGACATTGGAGGACATGCTGCGAGCATGTGTGATTGACTTTGGGAATGGTTGGGCTAACCATTTGCCATTAATCAAGTTCTCTTATAACAACAGTTACCATTCAAGCATTAAAGCAGCACCATTTGAGGCACTTTATGGTCGTAAGTGTTGTTCCCCAGTTTGTTGGGCAGAAGTTGGAGAGGTACAATGCACAGGTCCAAAGATGGTTAGGAAAACAACAGAAAAGATAATACAGATTCGAGATAGGCTTGAAACAGCTAGAAGTAGACAGAAGAGTTATGCAGATGTTAGACGCAAACCATTGGAATTCCATGTTGGAGACAAGGTCATGTTGAAAGTCTCGCCCTGGAAAGGCGTGATACAATTTGGAAAACGCGGAAAGTTGAACCCGAGATACATTGGTCCATTTAAGATACTGGAAAGGATTGGTCCAGTAGCTTACAAGCTTGAACTTCCATCAGAACTCAGCAACGTACATAACACATTTCATGTCACAAACCTAAAGAAATGCCTTTCAGATGAGTCTTCCATTATACCATTAGAAGAGATTCAGCTAGATGACAAGCTTAACTTTATGGAGGAACCAGTTGAAATCATGGACCGAGAGGTCAAACAGTTGAAGCAGAGTCGAATTCCGATCGTGAAGGTTCGCTGGAATTCTAGAAGAGGACCCGAGTTTACTTGGGAACGAGAAGACCAAATGCAATGCAAGTATCCACATCTTTTCACCAAACCTATTACCAAGACCAACACTAGCTGAATTCAGGGACTGAATTCCTTTTTGGGTGGACGACTGTCACAACTCATCATTTCAGGTCATTTCCCAAACTTCAACATTTTACTATTTATAAATCACTATTCATCAAAACACTATTCATCATTTTACTATTCATCATTTTCGAGGTCACTTTAATATTCTGAGAAACATTTGAGAATTTTACTATTCACTGAACACTATTCATTCTGGAAAAGTTTTCATTATTCACTTTCATTACTCATTTCATCGTAAATTTAGTTTACGGGTATTCAAATTCGCGTAACCGGATTGGTTTAGGTGCGAATTCATTTCATTAGTGCTAAGGACACTGCATACGGACTAGAGACAGTCTGCATATCATCATAACAGCATTTTCATGTTATACCACTCTTAGGATTTTCAAATTTATATATTTGATACATTTAACGTTTTCCTTATAAGTATTTATAATAAACGTTAACACCCGGTTTATAACACGACGAATATATCTAAATATTCCCACAATGGTCCCGACATATTTTTATATCCATTTTATCATCATAAAAGTTATAATATTCATTTACCCAGTATTTTGGAAATTTATTTTATTTATAACGTAAGTTTATAAATATTACGACGGTTTTCGTGAAAACTAAACAATAATCACCCGATCACTCAGTACTTGTACCCAACATATTTTTAACATTTTTACAACTTTATTTTATCCCGAATAACTTCATTAACATTTATTTCTATCAAACCCGGTACCCGATTTTAACAAATAACTCATATCTACACTAAATCCTACACTAAAATCCTAATTAAATCAAAACTACCCAAACCCCCCCCCCCCCCCTCATCCACCTAGGCCGGCCCCTAAGTCCTCACCAAGACCAAATATGTACACTTTTCTTAACCCCTAGCATTTATGTACAAGTATTATACTATATAACTTGTTATACTTATTTACAAAAACCACTAACACATTATACTTAACAAATTTGAGAATCAAAAAGCTCATCTTCATCCTTTCCATCTCAAAACCCACGACCAAAACCATAAACCATGATCAAGTGAAGATTTTTGAAAAGTTAAAGCATAGAAGTTGTTCATTTTACCTTCCTAATCAAGAATCTTACAACAAAAACACAAGTAACACAAGGTTTCTCACCATCTAATCACCTATTATTTCAAAGCGAGTTATCAAATTTATTTTCATGTTTTCATCTAATTAACACTTGTATCTTATGGTTTTCATGCCTAATTTCATGCACAAGCTAGCTATACCACTTTATTTTTGTAGACTTTTTGAACATACAAACCCTAGAATTTGTTTTAGGTACTCCCTTGTTAAATTAACTTGTTTAGTGATCATTAGGAACCTATGGCACCCTAAGAAGGTGTATGGTAGGATTAGTATAGCTTTGTGGAGTTTGCAAGAGTTTTGGTTGAGGTTGAAACTAGTTTTGAACATGAAAAAATGGATTTGTAACAAGTATATAAACATTCTGTCCCATTTTTGTAAATCCAGGAAAATCAGTAAACATAAAGGAAACGTTGGCAAAATTTTTAGAAAATACTTTCAAAAACGAATCCGTAGGCGAAAGAACGGATTAAAAAGAGTTTATAACGAAGAAGTTATGATTTTTGCAAGTTTATTGACGAAAAGTATTTTTCTGAAAATTACATGCTGTTGGACGTTTTTCGTCGGACAAAAAGAGGCTTTAGACATAACCCGGAGGAGTCAAGCTTTCCAAAATATATTACTACATACTAAGACGTAACCGTGGATATAAAGAACAAGTAAAACGGACTTATAACGACAAAGATATTCACGTTTCAATATCGGCAAAACTAATATTGTTTTGACAGCTTTTAGAAATAATAACGCTAAAACTACGTAGTAACTCTAGATTTCTAGAAATAATACCAAGTACCCAAATTCATAACTAATAAAGCATTAGTGATTACAAGTATATTTTTATCACTATAAGGCGTTATTTCAAGGATTTCAACCTGAGGATTTCAACACTAACATTGATACATACGATATATATATATATATGTATATATATTTCAACTAGTTTTATTTTTCTAATAGCCATATTTTCCTAAGTCTTGGAAAATATATATTTTTGATAACAAGTATTTTCCAAAGAGTAGAGTGGTATAGGAACATGTGCATGGACATTCATAACATCATTTGGTGATCTAAATTAGATCGTTCATCATTCATATTAGGTTGAGGCAGCTAACCGTTCATTGTTGTTCATTTCACTTCATCACAGTATCATCAGTTAAGGTGAGTTTTCATAGCCCCGTATACATTTTATAATTGTTTTCAAATCCCACGGGGGAGAATACATTGCACCATTTTAGTACGAGCCCAAGTATCAAAACTTATGTACATTGCTTAAGTAGCTTGTCTGCCATGTGATAAGTCCCCTAGTATCATCATGAACCATTAATTTGCCTATTAAGCGAGAGTGAGTGGATAGATCTATTGAGGGTGACGCATCCATCCGTGGTAGTATTTACCAACAGTAAGCGGATGCATTTCATGTCTGTTACATTTGAGTGTTTTGGCAGAACATTCAGGAGGGGCATATAATTTCATCAGTCTAGCTTCGGTGTCATGAGCTTAAGGTCTATTGTACTATTTTACGTGACTTTTGTCATGCACTTATACTTGTGGTGGCCGTACAACATTACATTTCATAAACCTATGATTATTCACCAACTTTATGTTGACCGTTTTCGCAATGTATTTTCAGGTAACTAAGGCATTATCATATCATATGCATGGAGTCACATTAGGGTGTGCCAGGGATGACGCACTACATTTTGGATTTTTCATGCACTTGTGTAAATTATCGTTTGACATTTCCTGGACTTGTTTCCTGTAAACGTTTCAACCTTTGGGACCTATGTTTTGTAACACTGGATGTTTTTTAAATAAATCAAACGATGTGTATTTTCCAAACGACACTTTAGGTCGTTCAATATATCCTTGTTATGGTGCTATGACAGTTACACCCCCAGGCATTCCATTCCGCTACAAGTCAGGTAAATTGGGGGTGTGACAACACATATACTAGAAATAAAGTCAAACAACAATTAACTGGAATGTATAAAAAGCGACTATACATGTAAATTAAATCCGAAAAATAATTATATGTTTCTAAGTGTTTTTGTTAAACATATTTCCAATGTGTTTGCTAAAAAACCAAATCAAAAGTGTTAAATACATAGAGTATAGACATCTACATATACATGATATAGTCCTTACTTATGAGTTCGGTTTAACAAAAATAACAAAAAATTAGTAATCGAATGGGACAATCTATTGAAAGATAAATTATTGAAAATATATTGAAGCACCATCTATTGAAAGATAAAAAATTTTGTCGAGATAATTTACTTTTTGTCACTTAATAATTTATCGTTGCGATCAATTTTTCTAAAAGAAATAAAAATAGAAAGTGAATATTTTAAGGAGTGGTTACCACCCTTTCATCTCATTCACGGCAACGTGTTTGTTAACATTAAGACAACTAAGTTAAAATATGTAAATTAACACGCAAAATAATTAAAAAATAAAAATCCATCGTTGCATATAAAAAAACACAAAGAAAGTTTATCCTCGACCTTCCTCCAAAAATAAAACACAGCCACACACAACAAAGTCTACGACACACACAAAAACAATCTTTTAATTTATCACGTAGTTGTCGCCATTGTAGTTCGCCTAACCAGAAAAACAAAAAAAACACACACAAACACACAAATCTAAAAAAGCACACATAAACAATGGTTACTTCTTAACGAACCCCCAAACGCATAAAATACACAAACGAATCGACACATCCGTCACCGTTAAGCACAAGGCTCAGGTACTCACCTATACACCACGCGCGGGTACTCGGCTAGTTCTAGTTAAATAGGTGTTGTGATAGGTCTATTTCACCAGGCTTAATCTGTTTGTGAATCTGCTTATTTCTTGGGCTTATTTCATAGCTTATTTAGCTATTCTGCGATTTTCTGTAATTCAAATTGATCATACTTGAGATATCTGAGTATTTTTTAGCATATAACATCTGTGTATCAAGTATTAATCAGAATTGTCACAAGTGCTTAAAAATAAGCACTTGTGAATAAGCAGTTTACATCCAATAAGCACTTTTTCAGCTTTTTTTTGTTTCAAAATTTTTCTCCAAGTTCATTTTTATATTTTTGATTTTCTGGTAAGTTTTCAGATTTTTCTAAGGTGTTTTGATATTTTTCTTAATATTTCTTTGATTTTAATCATTTTTAATTACCTTTTAATAAACAAAATTCAATAAAAATTCAGAAAAAGACATAAAAAATACAAAAATATTTTAGGAAATTCTTTAATTTTTCAGAAATTAATTTTCATTTTTCTCTTTTATTTTTCTATTTTCCTATATTTTTAATTCATTTAAAAATACAAAAATCAAAATAAATTCATAGAAAATAAAAGAAAAGTTAAAAAAATAATTTTCTTTTTCTGGAAATTCATTTTATTAGAATAAGATTTTTAGAAAATTGTTTCACGTTTGTAGGATCATTTTTCCATTAAATTTACGTTTTATTTTGAATGTTACGTTTTTAATAATCGCGTTTGCATTCCCGTTTTTACATTTTTAACTTTAGTGCATACCTAGCTTGTACTATTTTGTTATAACTTGAATTACTTGATCACTATTTTCACTTTCACCACTTTTCAATACACGATTTGCACGAATCAATATTCTTTGATTCCATTCACCTTCGTACGGATACGACTTGGGTGATCCGTATTTTGTGTGGATCATTTCGATACTATACTACTATATTATATAATTGATTTTAACACAATCAATGTTTGCAGATTTTTTTCTCAAAATATTTGTTTATTAACTTAATTTCTTAAATATTGATAAGATAAGATATCCATGTTGGTAGATTTTTGTCTCAAAATATTTGTTTATTAACTTATTTGTTGGACTCGTATTTTTGACACATAATCTTCAACAAATTGAATTTGTTTATTAACTTATTTGTTGGACTCGTATTTTTGACACATAATCTTCAACAAATTGAACGATGTAGATATCCAACAAACTGGATAGATATTAGTTCAGATAAACGTCTTTGTGACCATCAAATGCCTCTTAGAGTAAGAAAAGCAAACATCCTTGAAAAAATAATAATTTCGTAAACAATTATTGTTAATTTAGACAATGTGACAACAACCTATTTTGAACCGGAGTAAGCAAGACCTCCATGTAGCTCTTGACGATCAAGACCTGATATAGATGAGATATTGATGACTTAACCTCCTTGACTTGCATCATACATATATGTACAACATATTTTGCTACTAACCATATTCCTGTCAAGTTGGTTCTCATGGTACTATTCCATCCTTCTTCCTCCAATGGACTTAGCACATTACCTGAAAACAAATGCATAATCAAAATTCAAAGCTTGAGTCCTGAACAGGATTACACCATCATTTCATTAGTTTTTGGATTATCCGTTAGGCGTTGAGGAAACTGCACATCTCTTACTCAAATTAATGAGACTATAAGATTCAGAATTACTAACAAAGAAAGATAATAGTCCTGATGGGCGATGGTGATTTATATCTACCCATAAGTCAGGCCCAAAAAGTGGTATGCATTTCATAACTGTGAGTACAATGTAGGTGACAACATGAATAATTAGTTACCTACGCAGCATAAATATCTATGTTTCCAAGAGCACCACCAACATATACAAAATCTGAATCAACCATCTCCCCTGGTCCATTAGCTATGCAACGCATTCTCGTAATTTGCCATAAGAGGACATTAGTAGCTAAAAATAACAAATGAGCAACTCAATGTGTTTAATTAGTATGTCAAAACAGCTTTGTTGTTACCAAAACACAAAATCAAATGTGATGGTTTTTCTCTAATTTATGCACTTATCACTTGGAGTTCAAATAGACTTCTACCTTAAGATGGGTTTAAGACATATTCTATTTAAAATAAACATAAGCAACAACATTTATATAAGAGATATTTTTTATTTCGAAATGATCGATTCCTTACATTCTTAGTGTTGTGCCTCCTGCATCCTTGAAACAAATTGAAGATACATTCAAAGTCTTGATATGCTTACAATGATAATAACATAACAGGTTTAATGGGAAGTCGTTATATGGTAGATCGACATTTTACAATGCATTTAAAGTTTACACTAATCTAAAACTAATAAGCAGACATGTGGATTGGAAAGTTGCCATATAGATAGTTAAGAACTTTATATCAAAACCTTGAGGAATAGTGAAATGATAACTGCCAAAAAATGGGAAGGCCTATGAGGACATTTAAGGTATCCTGAATGTAATCGTAATTTACAGACTTCAAAACCCAAGAATGAAATAGTTGGTTTTTACTGATTCAAGTTACCAGCATGTCAACCAATGTAACGAAAGTGAAACTGCCTATATGGAACCTATAAAAAGAGAAAGGGTAGTCACTAGCGTTGGCGTGCAGAAACTGGTGTGGTTGATGATCCGCAGTCTGTTAGCCTTGTGAAGCGTATGGGCCTACAATGTTGAGAGCATAAAATGACTAAGAAACCGACAATCCAGTTTGCGATAAGATTTTAGAATCCTCATATCTTAACCAACCTGCGCGCAACTCGCTGAACCTCCTATTGCAAGCACCATATTCATAACGGTGAGTGGCTGCAATTTGAAAGGTACAATCATCATATAATTATACGGATGAATATATTAGAAATGACGGAAAGTGCCAGCGACAGAGGGTGTCTTACATGAAAGTAAACTTGATATTGTTCGTGTGTTGTTGCAGGACGTGGGAGTGGAATCTCGCAAGCCTATGACTGCAATTACCAAGCAAACAATAAAGAAACTTGGAGACCTGCTCACATAAAGCGTGCACTGCCATATCATAACATTTGAATCTGATTCAAAATATCTTAAGCATGTTACCTTCTGGCGGTCATGTTTGTTGGTTGACAGTTTGTTATTGCATATGGTAGACGTGACCAGAAATGGATTCACAAAGCTAAACATATTGTGTGTAACCCAGCCTTCTCATCTTAAGTCATAGTCCATTGTTAAAGGCCGAAGATAACTTGTTGCTGGTATCCTGCTGCCAACGCGGCCAACAACCATCTCCACTGTTTAAATATCAGAACCAACAAAAGGATTTCCCAACACATAAGCTTTGTTCCCATGTAAACCACTACAACCCTTTGTTGTTCCTCTATTGATACCTGTGACAACAACTGTCAGCATATTGGTATTATCTCATGTGAAATTGTGTATGTAAATGCATAACTGAAAAGTAATCGTTCAATATAAATGCAACAAATCTAGTCATATTTTCTGGTCTAACAAAAGGTGTTAAAATCTTGTTAAAGAACTAATACTTTGACATAAAAGAGCCAACTTTTCAAATAAACCCAAAATATGTATGAAATATAAGCCGAAAACATAAAAGCTTAACCAAACACCCCCTTAGTTGACTTACCATATGATTAACCTCAATGTATAGAGTTTTTTGTTGTAAAACAATCAATAGTACGAATTCCCAAACACGCCCATATCCAAATCTGTATACCAAATTGACAGTCAAAATCGTTATATGTGTTCCTAAAATGTTCAGCAAAATATGTTCCATAAGCAAATTAAAGTAGTCCAAAACAACATACCTGTCAACTCAAATCGTGTCCACTTTCTCAAAACATGGTCGACAACTTCAAGTCTCCACCAAAGATTTGAAATCAAGAAAATATGTATGAAAGCATGGCAGTCAAATATCTTTTTATACTTCATAGTAATGTTTTTACTTATCAAATAAGTGTATCACCTCATGTACATGTAATAAGCAGGAGTTCCTTTTTCAGCAATTATAGCTTCTTTGATTAAATTATCATCGGTGTTACACCTACAATCTCATAGAGGGATGTTAGAAAGATACAGATGGAAGCATACTCCCAACAAAAAACGTTAACCATAAAAGTATTCTTACGGTGCTGGTGTAGCAGGAGGAACTGTTGTTTGTTCTCCAGCATTTGTTGTCACTTTAGGAGACTTGGTGCCTCCTGCTGTCATCTCATAATTAAACAAAGATCATGATCAAAATGTAGTTTTTTTTGTTGCAACTATCCCCTTATGTATCCAATAACTTTCAAAGCTCCAACTCCCATAGTTTCCACACCTACTTTGAGCATTATTTTTCCATCTATCACCCACATGCTCAATAGATTACTTACAGAAAATTAATATTTTTGTCTATGTAGAATGCATAAAAGTAATGAACAACACTATGCCACAAACTCAATCACACTTCTAGTTCATATCTTACCTAAAATGCAAACAGTGAACAATTTCTATATGTTTAATTACATACCTTTGCTACATCACATGCAGGCTACAACACATCACTGCGCTCAATGGGGACAGACATTGTGAAAATGCAATCGTTATCCTCCGGAGCCGATTGTTCAGGGTGCAATTGCATTTTGTTCAACAGGCCAGTAACCTGCAAAAAGGTACAAATACATAACACAATCAGGCACATATGTGTTTGCTTTAAATTTCATTCTATTCTCGTTCTTCAAAATTACACACAACACCGTGTTTAAGGGGTGTTTGGTTTCAGAGGTAACAGTTTGAAACCTACCAAATTGGAAATCCTCCATACCCACCTCATAGTTTGGGTCTTCAAATCCATACCCATTCCTATACTTGTTATAAAACCCATTCCCAGACCACCTTGTTATCATACCAATACACAAAATAATTTATAACAGCAAACTAAATGGCCTACTTAGCTAACCATATGATTATTGCTAATATGCAGGATTTACTTAACCGCCTGGTGAGAGATCATGGAGTTCTAAAAGTTAACATCCTTTAACTAATTGCCTACAACTATAGTCCACTATCATTGTCAACCTTAGTACAAAATTTAAAGATAGACATGAGGATTTCTAAAAGTATTAGCTTAATAGATATAAGTGCATGAAATTTTATTACCAAAAGGAGTCATCATCGTGCAAAGATGGACCACACCATTCTAACTGAACGGGAACTAACAAAATAATTTGATAATTGTCTCCTAAATGTTAGAGACTATGCTGCTCATATATTTTGTTCAAATTATTAAGACTAAAACACATATGGAGCCGTTAGTTTACATACCCTTATTAGATAACACCAACCAAAACAAAGATATATAAAAATTAATAATAAATGTGATTATTCTTATAACCTAAATTCAACACAACAAAACAAAAATTAAAAGGATTAATGTGTGAACAACATACCCTTTGCTTCACACAACGTTGGATACACTCATTTATCCCTGCTACAACACCAATAAGATTCCCAAACAATGTTTCTTTCATGAGATAGAGAGGATGGACATAAGAATCTTCATAAATCGATATTAGTTTAAAACTTGAGAGAGAGTCAATTAACCGTTACTCGTGCAATAACAAAACACAGTAGGAGCACAATCCAAATAACTTACATGCCAACATGAAAACATTAGCTTTCGAATTAAAAAAACCCCAACTTGGTGCAGGGTACGATACCCTTTAGTGTGCAAGGTATGATACTCTATAAGCTTTAGCTTATTCAGCATTTCATCAAAAAAAAATTGTGCATTTCATGAAACACCCATTTTGAATTAAAACTTTAATTGATGAAAAAAAATTTGAATCATAACTAATGACAAAAAAAGCCATACCAGTGTATAAGCCAAAAGGATCATGAACATGCAAAAATTAAATAAAAAGCTTGTTAACTTGAAATCATAATTTCAAACATATAAAAGAGAAACACATATTTTTGCATCTATCATATGACGAATAGTTCATTTTGAAACAATATATGATACTTTATCCATCTTTGATCAAAACCTTTTTTCTTCTCCCCACAATAACACCAATACCACATTACATGACTTGTGTTGACTATAAAATTAACAGAAAACAACATCTTCTACATGTTGAAATAACCAAAAAAGAAGAATCATTCAAATTAGTAAAACCACTTTTTAAAAAAGCAATAAACATACCTTTTCATCAGGATCGGTTAAGAAGTTCGAGTGATGTTAGGGACCGTATGAAAAAAGGCTTGACGAATTGAATTGAAATGAATACCATTGTTAGCGACATACACAGCTTTGAGCGCAAGCGTATCTTCCTGGTCAAGATCATTAAAACACTCACTCGAATGCCCTCAATAAAATTCTACCTACAAAAATAAAATTATTCCATAAACAATCAACCAAAACAAAGATATATTTAAGTTAATAATAAATTTGATAATTCTTGTATCCTAAATTCAACACAACAAAACATAAATTAAAAGGATTAATGTGTGAACAACATACCCTTCCTAAGTTTCTATTGGATACACTCATTTATCCCTGCTACAACACCGATTAGATTCTCAAACAGTTTTTTTTTTCAACAAAAATTGATGGTTTCTTTCATGAGACAGAGGATGGACATAAGAATCTTCATAACCAAAACCAAAATCAGAAACTTTTGCTCTCATATCATCACCAAGAAGAATATTAGACGACTTTAAGCCTCGATGAATAAAGCTTTGTAGTGCCAAACTATGCAAATGCTCGACAATGTTAAAAAAGAACATACCCTGGTACAGGAAAGTAAAAGCATTGTGGAATGGCTATCAACATACATCTCCGAACCTTAAATCACAATATTGCACTACACATAAATATGTATAACTATTTACACTACACATAAATATGTATAAAGTAATACCTAATTGTTTGTGAATAAGTAAGAGACCACTACTGCCACCTGTTTATACCTCTCTTCATATTTCTTAGCAAGCATCTCATCCTGGAGTATCACAGAAACATTTCATCAAACACGTTGCCCTCTTTAATTCATTTACAAACATTTGATCTTTAAATTCCTGCACAAACATGTATCACAAAAAGATGATGCTAATCTTTAGATCTACTATATCTAACCACACTGATATTCATAATGAATGGGAAATTCAGAAATAACAAATTAACACATCAAACCAAAGAAAAGAAGATAACTTGATACTTACAACTGTTTAGATGCGGAGATTGCATTTAACCTGCATAATCAAAAAAGAAAATTATCAATTTTATTGAATTCAAATTAATCAAAGCCAAATATATTATTAATTACATCGAAACCCTAAACAAAAACAACAAAACAACACATCAAATTAGTTTTACAACTGGATTTAAATACAAACTATAAAAACATCAATCGAAAGAAATATATAAGAAGCCCTAATTTTTTAAAACCCTATAAGCATAGAAATTGTTGTGAGTGGTGTTATTCAATTCATGTAGCTTGTAGGAGAAGAAGAATCATTGAGAAACCCGATGGAAAATCATGAATGCTCATCTTAGATTCAAAACGTATACTGACTTTCTCCAATTGATTGTGACCAACAATTGCATAAACCTTTTGTACATCCGATCTAAATAAGGAAGAACACGTAAGAACATTAAACGGATTTTTAATGCTTCGCGCTTTAAGAACTTGTCCAAAACCATCGCTTATTAGATAAATAATATATATATATATATATATATATATATATATATATTTATATATATATATATATACACACACACATACATATACATATATTTAATTTGAACATACAAAAAGTAACAAAATTCAGTCTTTCCCGACCAAATTTCCAATTACTTTTACTGGTCAATTTCGATTTTTAACATTTTGTTTTCTTTGTGTTTCTCCTTTCTTCTTCTCTAAGGTGGTTCTCGGAAAAAATCCAAGGTAGGTCCTAAAACTACCATGCCTATCACTTCTATTAACTTCTGAGGTCTAAGGTGGTTCTCGGGAACCACCTGCCACAAGGATGGGTCTGCCGAACATGAGATATTTCCAATCAAAACAATTTTTTTAAAATTTATTTATTTATTTATTTTACTTACTTTTACACAAGTGTTAATGTTTGACATTACGTTAATAAGTAATATTTTGCACTAGAAAATCTATCGTCATAAACCCAGTAATTATTTTTATTTTATTATTATTATTATTTTTTTGCGTAATCTTCATATAACTATTTATTCATATAGTCTAATAAACAAACATCAACACAATATTTAGCCGCTTTTACATATACCAACAAGCCAAAACAAAATTAAACAAATAAATAAATAAATAAAACGCAAAGCGTGAGCTATCCCACTCGGAGGTGCGATCCCCTACAAAGGGGACTAAAAATACAAAGTCTACAAAGGCTAGAAAGCAACTCACCATGTAATAAGTGTCCACCACCCACTCCCTCCCTTTTTTCTTTTTAAATTTGGTTAGGGGGCATTTTGGTCATTTTAACCCGTTTCTTTATTCCACCCTAAAACTTCAAACGTAAATATCTTTCAAACGACAAACTTTTACGAAAAACCGATTTCACCATAATTTTTAAAATTTAATCCTCTTTAATTTGGTATAAATCTTGTTAAATATTTCGAACTTTTTTTTCTACATATAAAGTGGGTCTTGATTTTCTTGATTTTTTTGTCATTTTTGGCCCTATTTTTTACCCTCATAAATGTCGAATCGTTAAAAATTTAAAACATGAAAGTTATAGATTTTTGTTCACTCTTTACACAGGTTTTTGAATCACTCAAATCCGATCTCGTATGAGTAAGATAACACACGTTAAAGATGGTGTTTAACTCACATTTGTTGCACACAATGTGTTTGATGAAATGTCTAGCTTATATATTTTGTGTTAAAATTGAGTTAAATGCACTAATTTTTGTTTCTCAATGCATTATTAATCATTTTATTAATGTAAGACTCAAAAAGTAAAGTTTTTTAATCATTATATTTTTAAAATATACATTTAGTTCATCAGTTAGGTTATTATGTTCATCAGTTAGGTTATTAGGTTATTAGTTAGGTTACTTTGGTTCATCAGTTTTTATGATAACATTTTTGACTAATTGATGAACCTAAACACATAACACATGACAAATAATTATAAGTTCATCAATTAGTCAATAACTGATAAACAAACTGATGAACCTAAAATTAATGAACCTAACTGATGAACCTATAATAGGTTCATCAGTTAGTCAATAACTGATAAACTAACTGATGAACCTATAATTAATGAACCAAAAAATCAATGAACCTAACTGATGAACTTATAATTAGTCAATAACTGATGAACCTATAATTATAGGTTCATCAGTTAGTCAATAACTGATGAACCCAAACATTTGATCAAATTTGATGAACCTGAAATTGATGAATCTGAAAAAATTGATGAACCAAAGTAACTGATGAACAAAATGTCTAACTGATGAACCTATAACCTATAACTTAACTGATGAACAAAACATAACCTAACTGATGAACCTACATAGCGTTTGGTATGTTGTAATCAAAGTGGGAATGGAAAAGGTTATTACGGTAGAATGAAAAAATCTCGTTTGTTTACGCATTTATAATGTAATGATTCATTGCAAGGAATGACTCATTACACCATTTTCATTCCTTAGGGGTCCCCTCCTTTTTTTTCATTACATCTTGTAATGGAATGAAAATTACATAAAAGTCCATCATTAACTAACCACATTAAATAAACTTCCTATCACCAATGACCTTTTTAGTCTTTTTTTTATCGATTCCATTACGTCCTATCTTACCAACCAAACATGATTAATAACGGTAATGAATAATTACATTGCGTCATTCATTCCATTACATCATTTATTTTATTCATTTGATATTTCATTCCTTCCTACCAAACGAACCCCTAATAACCTAACTGATGAACTAAATGTATATTTTAAAAATATAATAATTAAAAAACATCACTTTTTGAATGTTACATTAATAAAATTATTAATAATGCATTGTGGGAAAAAAATAAGTGCATTTAACTCGATTTTAAGACAAAAAATCTAAGCTAACCATTTCATCAAACACGTTGTGTGCAACAAATATGACTAAAACGTCATCTTTAACATGCGATATCTCACTCATATCATATCGGATTTGAGTGATTGAAATTTCTGGGTAAAGAGTGAATCAAAATCTACAACTTTCGTGTTTTAAGTATATTATGATTCGGCAATTTTTAAGGTAAAAAATAAGATCAAAAATAGCAAAAACATCAAGAAAATCATGACCCAATGAATATGTCAAAAAAAAAGTTTCGAAAAAATTAAAAAGATTTATACCAAATTAAAGAGAATCAAATTTTAAAATTTTTGGTGAAATCGGTTTTTTCTAAAAGTTTGTCGTTTAAGAGATATATGCGTTTGAAAATTGAGGTGGAAAAGAAAAAACGGGTCAAAAGACTAAATTACCATTGGGCGAATTTTATGTATAATTTAAAGTGGGGGACACATGTCACACTATAAATAGTTTTGTACACTTTGTAATTTTACTCACTTTGCAAGGGATCCGTATTCATCCACTCGTTCTTTATTCTAAAATAACTTATAATTAAATTCAACATTAATCTATAAAACAAAATTATATTATATGTTTTTTTTCCATCTAAAATAGATATAGATTTAAAAAATAAATAAATTGGGCAATTGCATATATACGCACTAAAACTTGCATATTTGCATATATACCCAACACATGCTTAATTTGCATTGTATATCATGCATTGAAAACTTGTATTTTGGGAAAATATGCAAGTTTTTAAGTTTTATCGGGTATCTTTGCAATTATTCTTAAATAAATAAGGTAGAATACAACTAACTGTGGCTCATAAAAAAATATTTGCAGTTAAGTTTAGAGTCGGTAATGAAGATGATGAGTAACAGTAGCATGGAAGGAGTGGTCACAAAGCTTCCATCTTTTTCACAACTCATTATAAACCCTAATCATTTATCCAACCCAAAACCCTTTTTAAACTTTCGTTTCAAATCTTCTTCTTTTACAACAACAACAACAGCTTCTGCTTCTGCTTCTTTATCTGTTCCAACCCTTTCTCTCGGTCATTCCACCCGACCCGATTTCCAAATTCTTCACCAGGTCATTTTTTTTTTTTTTATTAAAAAAAAAAGTCAAAATTGGAGTGTATTTCATAATTTAGTTGCTGTTGTATTACATTTGAGTTGTGCTTTGTGGCCGATTGTTTGTAATTTTTTGTTACCACTTATTAACATACAAATATGAAAAAGACTATTGCAAATTAGAGCCTATTAGTGCTAAATTTGCTTTTCTTGATATGTTTCGGATCAAAATATTAGGATATTTGTTTAAGCCCACACATATCATAATTTAGTTCTTGTATTAGGGGGTATTTGTTTAACCTTATGTGGCTTATAAGCTTATTTCTGTTTCGCCTTATATTTCATAAGCTCCAATTTTCCCCTTGCGGGCTTATATAAGTTTATTATGATATGATAAGCTTATATAAGTTTATTATGATATGATAAACTTATATAAGCCCATAAATCTCAAAATAAGCCGGAAAATATGAAATATAAGCCGAAATCAAATAAGCTCATAAGCCCACATATAAAATATGAAAAAGACTAGATATATGTGTTGCAAATTAGAGCCTATGAAAATATTTGTGGTAAATTTGCTTTTTTGATATGTGTCGGATAAAAATATTAAGAAATTAGGATGAGTAGAAGAGAAAATATTTGTTGGAATGGCCCAGTCATTTTGTTTGCTTGCCCGACTATAAAGTTATTATTCTAAGACCATCATTTATCTAATCTTACAGAAGGTGAACAACGGATCAAAACTAGTTTACTTGGACAATGCCGCAACTTCACAGAAGCCTTCAGTTGTCATAGATGCTCTAAACGAGTATTATAGATCATACAATTCAAATGTGCACCGTGGAATTCATTTTTTGAGGTAATCATTTTCACATGCCCTTGAATTCTTCCTACTCCTTGATGATATATTTGTTTGAATTTAGTGCAAGGGCCACCGATGAATACGAAATGGCAAGGAAAAAGGTAGCAGCTTTTGTAAACGCACCCGAGTCTAGTGAGATCGTCTTCACTAGAAATGCTACCGAAGCTATCAACCTTGTAGCTTATTCATGGAGCATTTCTAATTTGAAACCCGGCGATGAGGTGTGTATTAACCACGTTTCTTTACAAGTATTTATCATGTAGTTTGAGACGGCTAATGTTCCTAAAAGTTATAAGTTGTGCTCTCTTATGCCTTTTATTAACTCATTTGTAGCATTTGTCTTTCAATTAACTCATCTTGTATAACAAAAAAGGGTGGGAAAATTAGGTCCTTGGACCATAAATCTAGGAGCTTTTTATACCAGTTTTATAATCAAGAATAATACTAAAATTTGCGTTCCTCTCTCCACGGAAAGTTAATTAAAAGTGCAAACCAGTGTCAAGTTTTCTACTAGGCTTGGGCTAGTGTGACTGTAGTAGCCTTTATATATTAATGTTGCTTTTGTTTGAGTCATTGAGTGAGAGATCGGTCATGGCTAATATTCCAGCATGCATAGATTTGCATGAAATAAAATCCTTCCTTGTATCCCTATGATGAACAAGCATTTTTTCATGCATAGCATTTCTACATCCAAAATAAGTTGAGTGGTATTAAAAGATTATGAAGGACATCCTATCTATCGACATATAAAATAATCCCAACACAAGAAGGTTCATCATCACCTGATTTTTCATAATCCCTATTTCATAATAATCACTTAAATCATTTTGGATGTCTGGCTGTGGATTTTGTACCGCAACTAGATTAAATCTTATTGTCTAGATCAAAGATGAGAGTATGTATTTTTCTTTTGAATGAGAAGCCCAGACTATAGATAGATAGATAGATAGATAGATAGATAGATAGATAGATAGATAGATAGATAGATAGATAGATAGATAGATAGACAGACAGACAGACAGACAGACAGACAGACAGACAGACAGACAGACAGACAGACAGACAGACAGACAGACAGACAGACAGACAGACAGACAGACAGACAGACAGACAGACAGACAGACAGACAGACAGACAGACAGACAGACAGACAGACAGACAGACAGACAGACAGACAGACAGACAGACAGACAGACAGACAGACAGACAGACAGACAGACAGACAGACAGACAGACAGACAGACAGACAGACAGACAGACAGACAGACAGACAGACAGACAGACAGACAGACAGACAGACACGAAATCGTTGGATATGAAGAGAGCACAAAATCCGGCCTCCACCTCTCCCTGAACGCCAATATGACCCTCCATCACTAAATTAAATAAAATGTACCAATCATATATTATAATATACACCGTTGGTCCCTAAACTTGCCAAAAATATCGCCGGGGCCCAAAACTTGGGATTTTCGTCGCCGTGAGTCCTTTTTTCAAGTTTTTGAGGCCAAAGAGGTCCCTTATCCCGTTTTATTTTGGACCAAACTCATTTTATGTTTTCCAAGAGGGCATAATAGACTTTTCCACTTTTATTAATTATTTTGGTGGTACATTTTCACCTCACTCACCCACACTACCACCACCATCATCTCAGTCACCTCTATCGCCATCACCACCGACCACCATAATTATTAAATTTTCTTTAGGCAACACCAGCTTCTGTTGTAGTATCGTCATTCTTCTGTTGTTGATTTGCAAGCCAAACCCTTGAGGCCCTGATAACATGCCGGCACTGAAACCTGTGACGGAGGCAAGGAATTCCATTAGTTGTGGCAAGATGTGCGGGTTAGTTAACAAGTCAGGATGTGTTCAGGCTAAGGAAGGTTCATTTTAGTACGGGTCAAAACGGGTTGGTTGGCCCGCTTGGTCCTACTTCTTTACAATAATTGATGGATTGCCCAATTGAAATAAAACACAGACCATATCAAACTATTTTTCATCGGATAAAATCGTTCAAAAAGAGGATCTAAAAGATGATGGAAGTAATAAGGAAGCCCTAATGCCTTTGAACGACGAGCATAAGCTTACAAGGTCTGAGAAAAGCATCAATTTCACAAAATTATTACCATATGTAATCATTTGAGCTAGAATCCGACATATTGTTAGGGTCTGCAGGTTGATGGTCACCCTTTTGAGCATGAGTCCCTAGGCCTTGGTTTCTACACTTGATCCGTAATCTCATAGGCACTATCTGCAAATACATAACAAGTTGAATTCAGCGTATGTATCTTTCATGATTTGAACCACACATTAAACAAAATAACAATGTACAAATAGAGCAGCATAATCACAGCAATGATGATGCACCAGTTCACTAATAGTACTTAGTACAGAAAGCTTTGCCTAATTTATAAAGTATTTCAATTTATTATTCTGTCAGTCAGCAAAATTGTAACTTGGAACTCTAGATACAGAGGAAAAAAGATGAAAAAACATTAACTTTGAAAATCCAAATCAGTTTTAGATCGAAGATATTCCTGAAAAGATCCGCAATAGTACAATATATATGAAGCAGTAGTCATTGGGGAGTGAAAAGGTGCGTTGACCGGTGCAACAGTTAATATTTATAGATGATCAGTGAAGTTTATTATACTCGTAAGAGGCAGCATCATTAAAGGATATTGAAAACAATATGATTTTTGATAAAGCGACATGGTCATAATAACAGTACTTGATTAAATGAAGATCTATTCAAGATGATAATGTTATCAATACCTGCAGATAGTTGTCACGATTGCAGAACATCATAGTGCCATTGTTCCATGGCAACTTCTATCTGAGAAGACTGGTGCAGTATTGAAGTTTGTCAGCCTAACAGAAGATGAAGTCCCAGATACCAAGATGCTACAAGAATTGCTTTCTAAGAAGACAAAACTAGTAGTGGTTCATCATGTCTCAAACGTGCTCGGTACCTATTATAACGAGTCTCTTTCTGGGGGATACTTGTTTTCAGTTTATTTATAAAGATAACAACCATGTATTGCTGATATTGTTACATATACATGTATGTAGCTTCTGTTCTTCCAATTAGGGATATTGCCAAATGGGCACATGATGTTGGGGCAAAAATACTGGTAGATGCTTGTCAAAGTGTACCACATATGATCGTTGACGTCCAGGATCTTGGTGTTGATTTTCTTGTCGCTTCTTCTCACAAGGTGAGTTAGTTTCTGTTTATAAGATATTTTAAGCTTGTGGCGAGTGTATGAAATTAAGAAATGAACGTGCTTCAGATGTGTGGGCCTACAGGCGTCGGTTTCTTGTATGGAAAAAGTGAGCTCTTGGAGTCTATGCCTCCGTTCTTAGGTAAGCCTGGTTCCTAAAATCATCGGCCACTATTAGATTGCATTTCCCTAAATACATAAATCTTATGGGTGTTTGGATGTGCATTATAAATATAATTATCCAAAGCTGCAATAGTCGGTTTTATTATGATTGGACATCGTGGATCTGATTATGTGATATAAATTTATGTACGCAACTTGTTGTCCAAAATATCATTGAAACCACCACCTTCTCATAAGCTTGTGAAGCATCTTATGTCAACAAACGAAGTGAACAAGTTCGTGGAAAAATTAAGATTTGTCATTAATTATCAGCCTCTAATTGCCTATCTCCCCCCTCTCAATCTGTTAAGGATTTTAGTTATGAAATTAAATTGCTATATATTGACATCACAAAAGGCTACATTTTGGTAACTTGATCACTAGTTACTCAAATGATCAGAATGTGTCAAATACTAAAAGAAATAAGCAATTATCTTTTCATAACTTTACACATCAGAAGCATACCCAATGTTCCGAACACTATCTTGTAATAAAACACTATTTTATCTGATATTATCTTATTCTAGTCAATTAAATTCACAAAATCATATTGGCCACGCTGATATAATAAGAGCTGCAAGTTTTTTAGGTTTTCTGGTTGATATTGCAGGTGGTGGTGAAATGATTAAAGATGTTTTTCTGGATCATTCTACCTATGCTGACCCTCCATCCAGGTTAGTTAATTTGATTTATTGTAACATCTTTACGTACTTGGCCATAGCAAATACCTTTGAATTGTTAGTTTCTTAAGATCACCTAAACTTGTAACCAGCAATTTCTTAAGTTTTAAAGACATCCTTTTAGTTTAAAGCAGAAGGTTAGTAGGTAGTATATAGCACCAAAAAGGACCCACTTGATCTTTGATCCTTGAATACTGCATCTTAGATTGATAGCTCCCGTGTTTTAGATTTGAAGCTGGAACACCTGCAATTGGGGAAGCTATTGGTTTAGGAGCAGCAATTGATTATCTCTCTGAAATTGGCATGCAAAAGATTCATGATTATGAGGTAAATATCATCTACTATGCCTTTCCTATTTTATAATTGCTACGAATTTCTTCATTTTTTTTTTTCTTCATACATTCAAGTAGCTGAAGATTTAAATTTATTTACATATCTTTACGACTTTACACATGGCATGCTAATGTTCGATGGGTCTCTGAATCCACAATTATATTGATAAAGTTTTGTGCGTTCTTTGGAGCATACATACTCCATTGATCTTCTTGATGCATGTATATTAATCATATGTTCGAATTGGATATATCAGGTAGAACTGGCTAATTATCTCTATGAGAAGCTTCATACAATTCCTGGTGTTCGTATCTATGGACCAGCACCTTCACAAACTGTTCATCGTGCTGCTCTATGTTCCTTTAATGTTGAGGGTCTTCATCCTACAGATTTAGCAACTTTTCTTGATCAGCAGGTATCAAATCAAACACCAACTTCTTCACTTTTCTGGATTCTCTATGCATCTTAGTTTGTATTTTCTCCTGAAAACTATCCAGTGTAGAGGTGCCAAAATGGGTTGGTAGGGTAGCAGTTACAACAGTTTTTGTACATATTAAAGCAGGTTGGGTCGGGTTGGTAAAACCCAGAAACGCTTTTTTGTTCTAAAATTATGTGTTTTTCTGCGTCTAATATGATTACACAACTACTCCGTATATAATTGCTTTTTTTAGACAGATTACACAACTATATTGTTTTAAACCTAAATGATAAACTTTCCTGTCAGAGATAAAAGCTAACCCTAACCAACCCATTCTTAAGTAAATGGGTCGTAATTGCTACCTCTGTCAATTACCATGATACAAAGTAATCATATTTGCTAAGATTTTCAGCGCACATGCTTTACACCAGATTAGGTAGCGCAATTCCATGAATACTGCATATCTGATTGGTAAATCAGAAATAACTTTAGCAATCCCCCATCATAAACAATAGAATGAAAAAGAAAAACGTTAAAGAAAAGTTGGTAATGGTGATTTACCAATTTATGATCTTTTGGTACAGCATGGAGTAGCCATTAGGTCTGGGCACCACTGTGCACAGCCTCTTCATCGGTACCTGGGAATAAACGCAAGTGCGAGAGCCAGCCTTTATTTCTACAATACAAAAGAAGATGTTGACGACTTCATTCGGGGACTGGTTGACACAGTTGGTTTCTTCAGCTCATTCAAGTAGATCGTCTTTGTGTGCACTTTGTTCGGCACTAAACTTCTAGGAAAGTTATAAATATCCTACGTTCAAGCCAATGTGTTCGTGTCCATAACCAATACCTGATTTTTTTCGTTAAGTTGTGGATTATTTACAAATATATTTGTAAACACTCTATATAACTTGATCGATATCTAATCACATTGTCCCAAGTCATGCAATTCTGGGATCATTGAAGTTTTTAACGCAAATTGGATCACAATTGGTATAAATTGTAACAAGAAATCACATTATTGTCAATATATATGGGCCTGCACATATGTGTAGATGTATGTCTTGGTTATCTTGATTGCTCAAAAATGCGGATACTTTACTGATTGTATTGTATCTTAAGATGATATGAAGATCATGATTACCACCATGACACATATCTTATTTGCCATCTTTTATAGTTTTGTTTTGTGTAGCCATAAAATCTTATACTTTTACATTTTTGCATTTTCATGTATCCGGTGACCTTAGAAGGTTACCTTTGGTTGTAGATAAATCAAACCTTTTGAGAGATAGATTCTTGAAATCAAGATCCAAAGAAAATATTATAGTTGTGGCAATCCTTCGTTAAGATAGATTTGCTCTCTTTTCTGCGTTAGAAACCAGTGAACATGTCTCGTTTGATTCAACAACAGATAAATCAGCATGACAACCAAACTATATAAACGGATTCAACCAAACTATCGCACAAGCTGATCTCTTTTGGTTTGTACTTCCAAAAAAACAAAGATCAATAAGACCGAGAGGGTAAGTGATATATCTGTCTCAAAATGAAATGGAACATTTTTCAGAAATCGTCGAAAGTGTCTAATTGAAAAGTTTCATTATTCACGTACAATATTCTCAACTAGTTGCATCAAAACAATATATAAACGTTTTTTCCACTAGTTTTACCTATACAATTTTGATACATGACCACGATGAAGCTTACTATGTAAAACGCAATGCCATGTAAAATTGTTCTTTTATATTGCTTTCTTTTAACAAAAATGTGAAAAGTACATTCAACACGTAATGGATTTTTAAAAAAAGTGCCTTCTGCTAATGTATATTTCTCAGACTGCTATGAGAAACATTGTTCATCGTTTGGTGTTGCCGTAAACTATAGTAGAAGATACCAAACATGAGTACAGTCTTCGTCTATCAATCAACAAGATAACATATCATCATACATATAATGATATAAAAGAGTATTTGGGTTATTGATCAGCATGATTGGTTTTAGTGGGGTCCATGATCAGGGGTGAAGCCAGAAAATAATTTGAGAGGGGGCATTTATTTTTTATTTTATTTTATTTTATTATTATTTTTTTTTTTTTTGCATCAAGTTGAAAAAGAGAAAACAACGTATATGAAAACAATGCTAGACCTTATATACCTTATTTTAGTGTCAACTTTTGTGGGTATTATGATATATCATTTTTATAACACTAATTTAAAAGAAATTAAAAAAAAAAAAAAAAAAAAAAAAAAAATCTGACAGAAAGAAAAAATTAAAGTATTAAAAAAAAAGTAGAAATAGAAGACATCATCCTTTTTTATCGTAACAACAGTACTAAAACACTTACAAAACTAATCAAGTGATAAAATTAATGTATATAAATGGGTCGGGCATGGGTGGACTGAAAATAAAGTTATAAGTTATTAACTTTACAACAACAGTATGCCCAAGTAAATTAAAATAATAAAACCTATGTTTTGATCGTCGTCTTCTTCCCGCAGCCAACAAGAAAAAGATGCAACAAGAAAAAGTTTTTCTTTTATTTTATTTTTCTTATTCATTTTAGAGTTAAGTACATTTTTGGTCCTTGTGGTTTGCCGGGTATAACACTTTTAGTCCAATAGTTTCAAAAATCCCGGATCCTCTCCTAAAATGAAACACCCGTAACGGGTTTGGTCCATTTTTCGTTGACCGTTAGTTTGACTCGTTAAAAAAACATAAAATGACTAAAATACCCTCATCTTAATAATGAAAATAACTAAAATACTCTCCATTTATTATTTCTTTTTCTTATTATTATTATTATTATTATTATTTTCTAAAGAACTAATTTATTTTCTAAATCAAAATCTTCATCGAGATCTAAACACAAGCAGATCTTCAAATGGTCAACGCACAAGCAGGTCTTCAAATCCAAAAATTCATCAACAAGAGACACACATTTGACATATCTAACCTTGTTCATTTGAAGATCTGACCTTGTTCATTAACAAGACACATATCACAATCTTCATCACAAGCAGATTTTCAAATGATCAGCACACAAATCATATTCAAACAATATTTTTTTCATATACAAACAACAACATAAAAAAACCAAACACACAACACATCTTCTTAAACACAAAATGCCGCCCCCGTCGTTCCCTGCAGCCGCCCCTACTACAATTCTTCACCCTCTCATACTTGTATAGTTGTATTCTTCAAAAACAACAATAACAAAAAAACCCAACTATCTACACAGATCTACACATAACCAAACACATACACACGGATCTACAAATAACCAAACATGCAGACGTGAATCTGGGAAAAAAAAAAAAAAAAAAAAGATTGGTGGCGGTTGTGATGGCAGGCAACAGGTGTCTGGAAATGGTGGAGATTTGGAGTAGTGGTGGCGGCGGCTTTGCGGATGGGGATGATGACAGTGTGTAGTGGTTGTGTGTTTTAAGATGTTGTGGGAGAAAGATAAAGAATACAGTGGGTGGTGGTTGTATGTTTTGAGAGGTGGTTGTGACTAGCGGTGGGTAGTGGTGGACGGCGGTCGGAGGTGGTGTAGTGGCTGGAACTGCTGGTTGTTGGCCGGATATTTGGAGAAGGTGAAAGTACTAGAGAGAGAGTGAGAGTATGTGAGTGTTTGTTGTGATAAGAAAGAGTGTTTGATTGTGTATGTGTTGGTAATTTGGATGAGTAATTTGGATAAGAAAGAGGTGGCTGGAACTCATGTATTTTGTTAACTTTTATAATAATATATATAAAATGACTAAATTATCCTTCTATTTAACAGTCAAACAAAGTCAAAGTGATGGTGTTAGCGAAAATGGACCGAACCCGTTACGGGTGTTTCATTTCAGGAGAGGATCCGAGATTTTTGAAACTATTGGACTAAAAGTGTTATACCCGGTAAACCACAAGGACCAAAAATGTACTTAACTCTTCATTTTACTCCCTCCGTCCCATATTAAATGTTCATGTTTGACTTTTTAAGTCTTTCTTTATCAACTTTAACTTTAAATATTTTTGCTTGTGTTATATAGTATTTGATAAAAATTATACGCAATGAAATACATTTAAAACTTAATCCATTCATATATTTTATATCAAGTATTATATAGTACAAGATACCAAATATGAATAGTCTTCGTCTATCAATCAACAAGATAACATGTATATAGAGTACAAGTGATTCATCTACACAAGTACATGTATATAGGTAATTATTAGGAATGTTTTTCAGCTCAGCAATTATCAAATACAAGATTTTGATTTCCAGAAATGTGAGCGACAAAAAAATGCACGATCCAGAAAATCGATCCCATTAAGTGACAATAAACCAAATATCAATCATTGTTCTTTACTCGACCACAAGATCAGGGTTTTCACTTCTATGAGCATGACTGCATGAGTTTATATAAACATAAAGTTTCAAGCGATATTTTCAAAAATTTCTGTTATTTTATCCTTTAATTTGCTCATAACAGATCAAAATTGTCAAAATTCAATTCGTGGCAGCCATGAAGTTCTCTTGCAAGTCCAGTTTGGTCTAAAAAACAAAGCACCCACAAGAGGTCATTAGAGGTGAAGGAGGGTGGTGACTAGCGGCGCGTTGAGGGAAGCAAGCAATCATACATCCGTTCCATACGTGAAGTGACCATGAGCTTATGTGAAATCTGAAGGTTTGGTTTCCCCAAATCGCTGATATCCTGTCTCAAACTATTCACAATACACCGATAATTAGCCACGTAGTATAGCTAGCTACCTCATGTGTGTTTGAGTGTGTCTATAGAGATATGTATCTATTTATCTAACTGTCAAGGTGTCTTTGTCTTGTATATATAAAGGGGTTCTTTGGATTGTTTTGAAAATGAATGTAATTTTGACTGAAAAGTTGCAAGATTATCAATATAATATTTTTTAGCTCGAGTAAGAATATATATATATTAAAAATAATAATAATAAAAATAAAAAAAATAAATAAATAAAATTGGGTGTAGAAAATAGCACCCTGAATCCAGTTTTGTTGTTTGAAGTTAAAGGCCGACATTTTGATGAAGGTTTAGTTATAATATCAACAGGTAAATGACCACAAATGACATTTTTGCAAAAAGGAGATGATGGTTATGAGATGGAAATAAAGTCTTATGCCATTTATTAGGACAACCGACGAGGGAATAAGCATCTAGTTAAGCATTTACCATAATAAAGATTAAAGAAAAGAAAAAAAAAAACGTAACTAACCATTGCCATTCACCAGTCGCCTTTGCATGCCTCTCCACCGCTCTGTAAAGCCGGTCTAAAGCGTACAGAACCAAACCATACATACATTGAGCATCTTTATCCTGCAAAAAGAAAGGCAAGGCCAAGTTAAATAATATGCATTTTAAGCTATGAGATAATCAGCAAAGTTTCTCAGAATAGAACTGCTGATAGATCCTATAAACTTTGTAACTTTTGGTCTTTTGCCTCAAAACATGTGATTTAGTTTTGTTTTCAAAGTTCAAGAGTTTCTGAAAAATAATCGCAAAGACTGAAACCTGTGTCAGCTATATACTGGTAATAAAAAAGGAAGAAAATGGACAACTTGAATCGTCATATACTCATATATATCTCCAAGAAAATTACTGGAGTTCCCATCCAAGTCTGTAATGTTTCCAAACTAGTTTACCACTGACTTGATTCTCTATATCTACTTCACATGAACAGCTCAACCCTATATATGTTCTGTGCAGCATTTTAACGTGACACTTTCAAGTAGAGTTCAGGGCTAAACATCCAACGGTTATAATAACAAGGTACTGTCAAGCATCTCAACTATAAATTAAAAAAATATCATTGTTCACATCTAAAAGGGTAACAGAAAAGCAAATATACCAGGCCCTGATCAATGCAATTCTGGAACTGCATAATTCTCTTTTCAACTTCCACTATTAATAGTCTTCTTTGCACTCGAGCAATTCTCCCTTTACCTTCTGCCCTTGTGTCCTGAAACAGAAAGAACATGAGATAACTGGCAAACATACCAGATAAACTCGTACCATTTATAACCTCGATTACAAACTAACTGATACCAAAAAGTAAAGTTTTAAGTATGATTATAATCAATACCCAAAACTGGAAAGCAGGGCACTCACTGAAAGAGAACACACAATAGATAATAGTTACTTAATAGAAATGAAATATAGAATACATCTTGTATGGCATACCTGTTTGACCCATGCACGCAATAACATGAGCACACCGAGGGAGAGAAAGAATGCTGGTAGAGCAGCAAGAATGGCAAAGTTTATCTCGTTGGCCCTTAATATCTGGTTCAGCTCAAGCATTGCCCTGTTCAGATTACAACCATTAAAAACAGATAGTTTAAACAACATCATATAAAAAAATGTTTGCCTAGACTCACGTTTCAATGTCAAGTTTTAGCTTCTGAATCTGTCATCAGAAAAAGATAACATGTTATGCAACAATACTTAAAAGCACTGGGTAGCAAAAGAGAAAGAAGGTGGTGGTATGTTTACTTGAATAAGCATTGCTCGAGCAAGCTCTCCCCCAAGAAGATTCTGGATTGGATGCATAAGCTCCTTCTCATATCTACAAAAAAGTTTCAAATACGCACATAGCTTTAATGGAAAGTATGCCTATCAGTTGAGTAGCCATACTACCCCAATTGTGTGACAAAACAAAAAATCCAAAAAGACAAAACTTATTAGAAATACTATGCGACAAAGGGGGCGTACAGCTGTACACATCCTTCTATACAAATTTCACTTCAAAAACATACTGTGAGCTGATAAAATGAGTGTTATTTGGTTCATCAAAATTCAAACATATTGTTCTAATGTATCTCTTCACGTGTTTCTGAAAGAATTGGTGACAGAAAGTATTTTGATTCGTATCTCTTCACGTTTTTCTGAAAGAATTGGTGACAGAAAGTATTTTGATTCTCTTCCATCATTGTCTCATAAACAAATAAGCATACTCATACCTGCCCATCACTATTTCAAGCATTTCCTGGTCCGATATATTTTCTGGGAACTTTTGACCTTTAGTTTGCTCACTGAATGCCAACAACATTCTGCAAAAAACAAAAAAAAATGTATATAAAAACAGCATATTAAGTTTCAAATGCATTTTGCAAATTATTCTAGAAACTACAAAATATATGAGTACAAGTGAGCTTTGGTCATATTAAGTTTGAAGGTTTTGGGTAAAGGGATAGGATATCAACTGTGTATTGGGAATGGGTTTTTAATAACCCAAGAAATGAGGGTTTATGGAAATCTGACTAGATAGGTGGGTTTTAAAAAACAGCCACGTGCGGATCGTAAAAAACCACTTGCATTTCTCTTCTCCCAAATAGAAAAATTATCATTGGCTTCTTTCATCTTCGTCACCATCACTTTCCCATTCCTGTTTCTGGATTTGCATCCTCTCTTCTTCCCGTATCTCATCACCATGTATACTTCCTCTTGGATTAAATGATATTAATTTTTATCATTTAGTACTTATAATATAACTAGCATTAAATGAAATTAATTTATATCTTACAAAGGGGGGAAGCTTGCAGATTTGAATTTCATATAACGTACTTTATGCTGTGGATTTTGACGGTATAAAATTGTTACACGTTAGATGAAGATAGTTGCGTATTTGATGCAACTAGAATTATGGTTTTGTTAATTTTATTTTTTCTATCAAGTTAAGATGTGATACTCATACCACAATCATCCAACCAAACAAAACCGGTGAATTACTCATAACTAACCTCGTACCATAATTTTATTAGACCCATACAGCCATACCCAAAGTGATTCCTTGTAACAGAGCAAACGCAACCTGAATAATTTCTTTATATCCTATAAGAATAGTATTAATTTGACTACAAGTACTTTGATAAATACGGAGTAGCTCATTAAGAAAATACCAAAACACTGTGTGTGTAACTTTAGTTAAAGAAGGGTGAGTCTAAACTAACCTATGCAGCGAATTGGAAGTTAATTGCACTTCTTCGAGTTCCATCACTCCCTTGTGCCTCTTTCTGAATGTCTCAAAGAGTTCATCTCTTATAGCTATAAGCTGAGATAGATTAATATTTCGTTAACAGTGATGTGATATTAACTGCATGATAACTGAAAGCAGCATCACAAGTCTTACCGGTTGCTCTACATGGTCAGTCATAAAGCCAGTTACCGAGTCTTTTGCCTCAACAATCCAATTATCAATATCAGAACTTCCTGCCAATCTACTATGTCGTAGAAGCCATACCGACAATAATGAAATTCCCACTGCTCCAAAAGTGTAACGCATCCAATGTCGGGTTATATTACTTGGTTTCTGGTGTTTGGCAACCTAACAAAATAATAATACAATTTAAAAAAAGAACAATACATTGTTTAATTGCACAAAATCATGATCTACCTTAAGTTGTTTGAGCAAGGTGTAATGATTATATACCACATCCAGCAACCAAAATTCGGACATGAGAAAATAGATTTAAAAAAAGAAGTAAGCATTTATAAAAGGGGTGGACAAAACCTTACCAAGAGAGATAAGTACGCGTCAAGCTTGTCTAAATTTATATAGATCAAGTTGATGGCATCTCTAGTCTCACAATCCGTCCACTGAGACTCTTCCTGGTTTATATCTGGAAGTTTCTCAAACAATAACGGAGATGAATAGCTCCCATCAACAGAAGAACCAACCTGCAGATTAAGTGCAAGTTAAATAATTGCTTATCATGTAATCAATCATCCTCAGGTTTATGAAAATGGATGCAAATTCTACAGCTTGAAAATCCAACTGCTTTGAAATCAGGGTGTGTCTGGATGCGCGTTTAAAGTGATTATGTGATTTGAATAATCAGAATATGATAATCAGCGTTCGTTTGTAGTTTAAAGTGGTAATAATTGTATAATCATTTGTTTGAGAGTAAAAATTGTGATTATTGAAGAAATTAATACATCTGATAATTAGAGAGGACATTCTTGTTAAATAAACAAGATATGTCTAGAATGATGGGCGTAAAAGTCTCTCACATTAAGGGATAACTGGGTAGTTTTATTTTACCCTCCTATAATAAATTTTGTTGCAGCTAATATGAGACTAGTTATACGACCCCCTAATATTCATATCACAAAGCAATAAACGTTTATTCAAACATCAATCTGACCATTGCCACGTTTGTTAACGCAATATCAGTTTCAATGCACATATCCAGACACTCCTAACTTCTCTTCATTTATGTTTAAGTATCTTGTTTGTTGGGTATGATATGTAGGGTACTTACCTGACGTTTTGCACTGAGATGACCAATTGATGCTTCCAAAGTTAGAAATAAATCATTTATAGTGCCTAGTAATGAGGCCAATGACTTCTCAGGCTCCTTAACGATCTGCTCACCAAATTTGTCAACCTCCATATACACCTAATGAGTAAATAAAAAACAATAATTCAACTTCAGTTTGACTTTAAAGTAGCAAAAGAGTGGAGAATCACGTTTAACATTATCAATTATGTTTTTTAATATACAATAAGCATATCACATTTGATATTTATCAGTAATTATGTTTTAAAAGTAACAAAAACATGATTACTTCCGTTCAAAAGTAGCTATATTCTTTGTTGCTTAAAAAATTTGGTATAAACAACAAAACATTACAGATATAATATCAAATATTTGGCAGGAAAGAAGATATCACAGAATGTGCCTTGTGATCTGATTACTCCTGGTACTTTTAAATGCGCATAAACGTCAAACTTTATATTCAAATCAACCAAGTCAACTAGATGCGCAAAATAATAGAAGTGCTCAACACAAGAAACGAAGAAAGCAGACCTGTGCTAAAAACGTAGCGAGTGAGTATCTTAAGCTAGTCAAGACACTTATCCTCTCGGATATATGCGCAGCTGCTGCAGAGGAAAGATTTTGCATGCCAGTACCCTCAAACACATAGTCACGTATCAACTTTCCCGAACCATCAAAGAACGCTAGAGGCCCTCTCTCGAACACCATGAAGTAGACTTTCTGAGAAGTTGATCCCTAAACAAAAAAAACCCGATACTCAGATAACCAAAGGGTGGCGAAGTTATGCAAAAAAGATAAGTATTAACACACCTCTGCTCTAGCTTGCCAAAAGTCCAAATTCTTCTGCACATTATGCATATTGAAGAATAGGTTGTCCAATATGTCCCCTAGAACCTTGTATACTCTAGACGCCTCAGGTGTTAGCCTGAATCACAAACAAAATTTTCAGCAAATAGCAGAAACAAGTACATTCATACAAACAAGAATTAAATGTGCGAATCAGCGCAAAACTAGCAATACATTTATTCACTTAAAAGGGGCCACATTTTGATTAGTTTTGCATATAAATACGTATAATATTAAACATGTATGAGTCATATAATTCAAGTTTATAGTTTTCCAAAGTTTACAAGTGTAACAGGCACCAAAAACCACGGAACTTAAAAGGGTTTAACCAAAATTGAACAAGAGAGAAAACCTTACTTGAAGGGTTCAAGAGATGAAGAAGGGATGGGAAGAGGGAGACACGTGGCACTACGTCTTCTTGAACTTGTTTTGTAAAGAGATGAAATCTTTTCAAGAAAAAAAGGGACGTTTTGTGGTAATTTTATATTTGAAAAAGATGGGATGATTCCAGTTAAACGTTGGCGTATGATTTTGGAGTATGATGATGACTCGTCCATTGCTAGTCGGAATGTTTTGTCACGTTCACCTTCACTCTTTTATTAGGGTTTTAGATTTCAGAAGAAATTTTAAATTGCTATTGATTTGTTTTCCAAAATAAACTTCATAAAAGTCAAAATTGGTCGGATTTTGATTAAGGGGTGTTTGTTTCGGCTTATGTCTTATTTGGTTTTAGACTTTCACTTTTTGTGGCTTATTTTGAATCTTTTCGCCTTATATAAATTTATTATGTCATTTTAAATTTATATATGCCAAAATGTTTTAAAATAAGCCACAAAAAGTAAGTTTAATGAAACATAAGCTAAAACCAAATAAGCAATAATCAGAAACAAACACCCCCTAAATCACTGAAAAAACGTGTGTCAAAAAGAAAAGAAAAGAAAAAAAAATAGAAGACAATATTGCAAAAAATTATCAGCGCGACATACCTAAAAACAAACATGATAAGTTCTAAATTTGCATAGTATCCAAATTTGAATGTAACACAAACTCTAATTCCGTCTTACAAGTACCCCACATTCGGCATCTACACAAGCTTGCAAAACATCCTCATTTGATGATGATTTGTTTAAAAAAAATCGGTCTTCAAAACATCATTTTCATTTTGTTATCGGTTTTTTTATGAGCCTTACAAGTTATAAAGTTATGTTTACAACTATTTAATACACAAATACATCAATTCAACACATATACTTAACGATATAATTGAAATACCCTCCATGTTTAAATGTTATATAATATCACACTTCCAAAACAACTAGCAATAGTAGTGACCATCATTTTCGTATCGTCATTGCATCGTGATGCACGGGTTCACTGCCATGTTTTTTATGAAATAGTGTGGGGTAAAGTTGTTCCCTAAAGTTATCACCATGCGTAAAGTTAGCATCTTGAAAAACATATAATCGCTCAACAAAAATTTTGATTACAGGGTGTCTGCAACCGTAACGCGCGGGTACCGTACTAAATGCATAAGTAAGAAAACAAGATAATTTTCAATTAATAACCTCTATTGTTTTTTTTTTTTTCTTTTATAAAAGCAACCTATCGAAAAGACCTTACTATTGCCGAAAAATATAATCACATGGGTACCCGACATCGCAACCCGCTACCGACTATGTATTATGAATACTATAGCTAATGTTATTTGTTTCACAACAGGCACCAAGATCCATGATACAATCAATAATCTAATAGTTTATGATTTGATAGTCTGTTGCACAAAGATGATTATCATGTGATATTAAACTTCAATGTTAAGAAGAATGCAGACAACATTAAACTAACTTCGGATGAATGTAAAATATATTTTCTTAAAAAAATAATAATAAAAAAATAAAATAATGTACATCGAACTTCTGCTTTTGAACGCATACAATAGCGTATGAATTTTTGTGTTCAAAAGTTTCTGGAGAACAAAACTGATTCAAAGTATACATTTGGCACGATTGCCCCAAACAATTCATACATTATATTAGTTGTATACACATTCATTATATGATAAATAAACTTTGTATTTTTTTTTTTTTTTTTTTTTTTTTTTTTTTTTTTTTTTTTTTGTAAATGTTATTGGTTAGTTGGTTCAAACAATGATATCACGATTATGGAATCAGAGACCAAACCTAAGTATTGTTTAGAGTTCAAACTACAATATCTAAGATAAGGCATTAACAATATAATATTTCTAATGTTGATAATATTAATTTTGTTATATCAATTTGTACAGCGGTGTCTCGATCCCATGCATACTCTGAAATGAGCTAACTCTTAAGCTACATGTTTTTGTCAAGAAACATGCAAGATCAAAAGATCTCATAATTGTGCTTATTATCATAGCAAGATAAAACACATTAAACTGTAAGCATTTATATTATTTAACTGTATTCATTAAATAACATGTTGCTAGGGTGTTAAAACTAACTAAAAGTTTGTATTACATGCAGATGTGACACAAGTTTCAAACTGCTTTGCTAGAACAAGGTTGATTAAATGAAGAAGATGATACACACATCACATATTTCAAAAAGAAATAAAATTATACATGAAAATACAAGTATTCATATGATTTAATATATTTCAAAAAGAAATAAAATTATACATGAAAATACAAGTATTCATATGATTTAATTTTGGAGAATAAATCCATTGTTTATAATATTTAATTCTTATAGATTTACAAGCTCAAATTTTGCAACATCTGTGGATACAATGATTTTATTGGAAGATGATTGCCATAATAAAAGTCCATGACAAAAAAGGTGCACCGTGCAAACAAAATAAATATTTGAGATAAATGATAATGGTGTGGAACAAATATTGAAGAAGAATAGTGTCTGAATTAGGGTATTTTTTGTTTGAATTCGAGCATTGAACGTTCATGGACCAAATGTGTTATAAATTGTTTGGACAAGAAATGTCGAAAAGACGAAAAAACCCTTGCAACTAACGAGAAAACCAACTAGCGTAATGAGCGTTAGGGTTTTGGGACCCCAAGCGAAGCAAAATATGGTGACTACCGGTGCAATTTCGCCAAAAATAGGACTAAACCTATTAAATTTATTGATTTCAGGGACCAACGGTGTAGTTTACTTAGAGGTGGCAAATGGGTTGGGTTGGGTTGGGTCGGTTTGGGTCATGGGTCAAATGGGTTATGGGTCAAATGGGTCATGGGTCAAATGGGTCATGCTTTAAGAATGGGTTGAATGGGTCATGGGTCAAACGGGTTAGGTCGGATTGGATCGGGTAGTAGTATGTTTTGTCCGTTTTTCCACTGTAATCATGCTACTATAGTAGTAGTATGTTTTGTCCGTTTTTTTACGTTTTAGTACGTTTTTTACGTTTTCGTCATTTTTTTACGTTTTCGTCCGTCTTTCTATGTTTTTGTCCGATTTTTTACATTTTCGTCATTTTTTTTTCGTTTCGTCTGTTCTCTTACGTTTTCGTCTGTTTTTTTACGTTTTCGTCAGTTTTTTCACGTTTTCGTCCGTTTTTTTATATTTTCGTCTGTTTTTACGTTTTCATCAGTTTTTTTTTACGTTTTTGTCAGTTTTTTTACGTTTTCTTCGATTTTTTACGTTTTCGTCTGATTTTTTACGTTTTCGTCAGTTTTTTTACGTTTTCGTCCGATTTTTTACGTTTTAGTCCCATTTTTTACGTTTTCGTCAGTTTTTTCACGTTTTCATCCGTTTTTTCACGTTTTCGTCCGTTTTTTTACGTTTTCGTCTGTTTTTACGTTTTCATCACTTTTTTTTACGTTTTCGTCAGTTTTTTCACGTTTTCGTCAGTTTTTTCACGTTTTTGTCTGTTTTTTTATGTTTTCGTCCGATTTTTTACGTTTTCGTCTCATTTTTTACGTTTTCATCAGTTTTTTCACGTTTTCATCCGTTTTTTCACGTTTTCGTCCGTTTTTTTTTATGTTTTCGTCTGTTTTTACGTTTTCATCATTTTTTTTTACGTTTTCGTCAGTTTTTTCACGTTTTCGGCAGTTTTTTCACGTTTTTGTCTGTTTTTTTATGTTTTCGTCTGATTTTTTACGTTTTCGTCTGATTTTTTACGTTTTCGTCATTTTTTTTACGTTTTCGTCCGATTTTTTACGTTTTCGTCCGATTCTTTACGTTTTCGTCAGTTTTTTCACGTTTTCATCCGTTTTTTTCACGTTTTCGTCCGTTTTTTTTTATGTTTTCGTCTGTTTTTTACGTTTTCATCACTTTTTTTTTACGTTTTCGTCAGTTTTTTCACGTTTTCTTCTATTTTTTTTACGTTTTTGTCTGAATTTTTATGTTTTCGCCAGTTTTTTTTTTGTTTTCGTCAGTTTTTTTTACGTTTTCGTCAGGTTTTTACGTTTTCGTCTGTTTTTTTACGTTTTCGTCCGTAATTTTACGTTTTCGTCAGTTTTTTTTTTTACGTTTTCATCATTTTTTTTACGTTTGCGTATGTTTTTCTACGTTTTCGTCTCTATATTAACGTTTTTGACCGGTTTTTTCGCGTTTTCGCCCGTATTTTCGCGTTTTCGTCCAATTTTTTGCGTTTTCGTCTGATTTTTTACGTTTTCGTCCGGCGTTTTCCGTTTTCGTAAGTTTTTTTACGTTTTCGTCAAATTTTTAAAAATCAACGAAAACGTAAAAAATCAGACGAAAACGTAAAAAAAATGACGAAAACGTTAAAAAAACCGACGAAAACGTAAAAAATCGGACAAAAACGTAAAAAAAACGGACAAAAACGTAAAAAATAAGACAAGAACGTAAAAAAACCTAACGAAAACGTAAAAAATCAGATGAAAACGTAAAAAATCGGACGAAAACAAAAAAAATCATACGAAAACGTAAAAAATCAGACAAAAATGTAAAAAAAGACGAAAACCTAAAAAAACTGACGAAATCGTAAAAAATCAGACGAAAACGTAAAAAAACTGACAAAAACGTAAATCGGACGAAAACGTAATAAACGAACGAAAACGTGAAAAAACTGACAAAAACGTGAAAAGACTGACGAAAACGTAAAAAATCGGACAAAAACGTAAAAAAACTGATGAAACGTAAAAAATCAGACGAAAACGTAAAAAAACGGACGAAAACGTAAAAAAACTGATGAAAACGTAAAAAACTGACGAAAACGTGAAAAAAACTGACGAAAACGTAAAAAATCGGACGAAAACGTAAAAAACCGGACGAAAACGTAAAAAAACGGATGAAAACGTGAAAAAATCAGACGAAAACGTAAAAAATCGGACGAAAACGTAAAAAATCGGACGAAAACGTGAAAAAACTGACGAAAACGTGAAAAAACGGACGAAAACGTAAAAAATCGGACGAAAACATAAAAAAACTGACGAAAACGTAAAAAATCAGACGAAAACGTAAAAAATAGACGAAAACGTAAAAAATCGGACGAAAACGTAAAAAAACTGACGAAAACGTTAAAAACCTAATGAAAACGTTAAAAGAGTGACTAAAAAAAAAAGTAGAAAAAAAGGATGAAAACGGAAATAAACAGACGAAAGCGTGAAAAAGTTGACGAAAACGTAAAAAATGGATGAAAACGTGAACAATCTGACGAAAACATCAAAAAGGACGAAAACTTATAAAAACATAAAAAAAAAGACACATAGTGGTGGTTGAGTTATTATCCGACCCTTAAGTGACCAATTCGACCCATTTGTTGACCCATTCGACCCATTTGTTGATTCATATAAGTCTAATTGTTGACCCATTTGACCCATTTCTTTGTGAAAGGGGTAACTCAATCCAACCCGTAAGTTGTTATTTTTGACCCAAACCAACCCATTTTTCTTTAAATGGGTTGTTATTGCCACCTCTAATATTGTTTACTCTATTTTATATCTATCTAAAATTTGTATAAGATTTCGAGTAAATAATATCAGAAATTGGTGCTTTTAAAAATCAAGATGAGAGTTATATTAAATACCAAATAATTATCCCAACCATTCATTTAAAAAAAAATTGTTGATATTAAAAGCATTTTAATATTTTATCATTTTTTATAATTTAAATATCTCTTAAATAAAAAATATTGAGTTTATGAAATTAGCGTGGATATGTACCAAATTTAAAATTCAGGATAGTAATTGCTGCTAATCCACGATTTAAATAAAAAAGATAAACTAGAAGATAACGTGTACCGACGTAAAAGAAGATACCCACTACCACTAATTGAATACGTACGTTTACGATTCTCACTGACTTTATTATAAAATCCATCATCGCAGTGCTTTCAAAACACGCAGTTAGTGATATTTGCTTTTTGAAAATTAAACCAGTAATGGCAACTGTTGGAGGAGTTAGCGAGCCCAAAGGAGTTGAAAACAGCCTTGAGATCGACAGCCTTGCTCAGTTTGCTGTCGATGAGCATAACAAGAAACAGGTTGTTTACCTTTTGAGTTTTTGTTAGTGATTTGTATATATATTTTTCCTTCTGAGGATCGGAATTTTGTGTTGTTTTTTTTGGATGATCTTTTGCTTTATATCTTTTACTTGTAAGTTTGTTTGCCCAGTTACATGTATATGTTAACAACTTAACACACACAAAAAAAAAGGGATAGTTTTAAAGTGGGTGGACATTGTCATGAGCGGGTCACATATTGTGAATAGGGCATGTGGGTTGGTTATCAACATTTTGCTAGAAAAGGACAACATGGTTTTAACTTGATTTGATGGGTTAGGCTTTGGGTGTTACAAAATACAAGATGACAATTTGAAACAAAACAATCAACAACTTTGTCCTGTTTGTGTCATTGTGAAACCCGGATAGAATTGTTGTATAACTTTTAGATAGATATAATATTGGTAAACATAAAGTTAATTAGCAAAAAGGGTAGGGAAGATTCAATAAACGGCATGGGGAATACCGTGTACATCCGAGCAAAATGACTTGACTTCCCTCAGGTTGCCTGAATTGGGATCTTCTTCCGCTCTTCGTATACTTTAACGATATTTTTAAAACAAGGGTCTTTACTTACAAAATGACTCAAATGGGAAACATCCATTTTTAATTAACTATGTACACACCTAAGTATAATGACTAAAAGTCTAAAATGGGACAAATAAAAAAGTAAGTTGTTTCTTTTATCCCGCTTAAACATAAAGTTTTGTATTAAATTCATAGTGTGTGTTCGCCATGCTTATATTAACAAAGGGTCTCCCATGAAGAACTTCATGAGAGTTTTTAGTTCGGGTCTCCTAGGTATATGGTAAAGTTATTAATCATTTAAAGGAATGTGCATTAGAGCAATTCTTAGATAACTGAAGAAGGATATTTGGATTCATTGTTTTCATCACTTTGCCCTGCGACTTGTCTAAATAAAGTGTCAACGGCTCTCACTGTCCATGTCCACCTACAAGACAAGTATGGAAAGAAGTCACTGGGATGAACTCACACATGAATAGTGCGTGTTCGATAAAGGGTGTGTCCTTAGTTTAAAAGTATTGTGTTTAACGAGTATTTTACAGATATAATAGCTTAGAAGTAGCTTGCTACAGATAAACTAAATCTACATCATTTTCTTGATCAATTTTTTTGGGTAAAGGGTTACCCCGGTAAATATATTAAAACCGAAAAAGTTAAGTACAAATGGAATATGGCTGAAGTACCATATTAACCTCAAGCTCAGAAGCTTGATAAACACCTAAATCTAGTGCTTATGACATGCCATAAGCACTTACAACTCTAGAGACAAAGGATGCACCTAGAATAAATCAACTGAAACCAGCTAACGAGCAGGAACCGTGAGAGATGAACATCATTTTCTTGATCTACAGATATTGAAAATAGGTCGTTTTAATTTTCCATTGCCGATTGTGCTCATTTCTTTTAACATTCAGGAGTTGACCAATCCAACGTTTACTAACCTTTTTTTGGGTGCAGAATTCACTTTTGGAGTTCAAGAGGGTAATAAGCAGAAAGGAACAAGTGGTAGCAGGGACTCTGCACTTTATCACACTGGAAGCACATCATGGGGGTGAGAAGAAAACTTATGAAGCGAAGGTGTGGGTTAAGCCATGGATGAACTTTAAGGAACTGCAAGCTTTTGAGCTTGTTGATGCTGCAACTTCAGCTTAACTTTCCTCTGGTAAATTTCATACAATGATCTAAAAGACCTTAGCGATGCAGTCGACTGACCTCTTAAACTTTGTTTCTTAAAAGCTTTAATTCAATTATTAATTGCCCGTTGTACAACGGGTCAAAATGGGTTTGGCTTGAAACGAGTCAGTTTCTAGTGAAGGTTGAAATAGCGGCTCAGGCTTGAGCTGCTGTATGAGGACTGTTTTGTCCATTTTTTTGTTTATAAACAATTTGATGAATCCATTACAATAACAATATTTTAGCTATAATAATGAAACCAAATATGTGAATAGAACAATTTATGAGGCCGTGTGTAATTATAAATTATGCGCCTCGAACAACTTTTGACCCATCTAATATCTCACCCTTTATACCCAATTGAGATAAAGCACAACCAAATTAAGTTCCTTTATGAGGGAGTTTTTGGGAAAAAGTTGTTCTTAAAAACAATGTTATGTGCTTGTCTACTGTTATACTACGTATGAAGCAATGTATGACTTTATACATGGTTTTAGTAAAAGGTTCGACTATTTCTCAATAACACACCATTTCTGTAGAGATAATTAACACAAATGTGTTTTAATACCGTATAATGAAAAAATAAATTATTTGAATTTATAAAAACATCTACAAGCTCCTTGTAGAAATTGCTCTAATTAATATATCTTTCACCAAATGCAGGTGAGAGTGCTGATGGGTTTAAAGCTTGAATTTATGCATCTTTTTATTTAAGTGACTTCCAAGTGTTTCTATGAATATTGTGCAACTTGGTATTAGGTTCCTAAAAAGCCAGGAACAAGGCTGTAAGACGTTCTGTTATCTAATATATGATGTGTCTTTTAAAAATATACTAGTCATGTTTATGGTGAAATGTTGCTTGTTTATGTTCGTATGTTTGCAGATATTACTTATTGTGTAAAGCAGGTGAAATATTAAGAATTTAGTTTTAAAAAGGTTAATATTGCCATAGGAAGTGGGTTGAGTGGATATGTCTATATTTGTATGTGATTCATCTGAGTCGGGCATGCGCATGTATATACTTAAAAAGTTTGCAGTTTCTAAGGTATTCGTTACTGTCGGGGACATTGTTTACGACATACTCTATATCCCTTCTTGATCCACTTGTTCCTCGTATATCTGTGGTTTCAGCTTTCAGTTTAGGTTCATGATTTTGATGTTTTGTGGTTAACCTTAATATGTCAGACTGTTTTGATTATGTTAATATTACTATTATTATTTTTATTTCATTCACATCTTTTTTCAAGATTACATACTGGTTTTTGAAAGTAAGTATATCAAGATTACATAAATTACCTCACTATTTTCGATGGCCTTGAGACAAGTTTCTTAGCCACTTTCATCTCCAATATCCTTTCATAGAACCACCACCTATTGTTTTTAACAAGGATGGCGACGGGCGCCGCGTTGCCGGCGTGCCTGTTTTTTTCCCAAAATTATGATAACCCGAAATTAAGCTGAAAAGTTCATATCCTATCACAATTGAAAAGACCTTATATTATACATCTTTATTAATTCATAAAATGTTAAGCATGCATACACTTTAATAGTGTAAATGTACTTGTCAACATTCAGTGTTCCAACTCACATTAACTATCATTGCTCAAAAAACATGCGACATATAATCAAGATATTCACCTCATGTTTCGTCTGACACGGGTAGGTTGACCTGATTGGGGTGTACGCTGAAGATTACCCGAAGCAGCCGGAGAGGAATCAACGCCATAGGGAGCACGTGTGGTGGCTGAGCCTCTGTAAGACACAGAGCATAGAAGTAAGAAACACAATAAAAATGTAAATCTTTTAATTAGAAGTGAACCATTTAGTAGAGACTACCTCTAGAGCCATCCATCGACAGTTTCCGGTTTCTGCAGCCATCATCTCCGTTAATGATTCTTCTCTTGCTAAACTGGAATCCGCAAGTTTCTGAATCTTGTGATCTACTGTTAGCATCAACTTTTCTGAAAACAACAATTATATGAAAACTATGAATTAATTGTTGAATGTGTTTGTTCTTAGTATTAAACTAATTACATAAACTTTTCTTCTATAACAAATGACATCAAATACTGTAATCAATAGAGGTGATGGTTTACATAACTGTTGTAGACTCATTAGCTATTGTTGGTCAGTCAACACCGAGGTTGTCGTTCAACGCTTTCCTGCATTTAATTGTGCTGCTGGACAACAAAACATGTTGATAAACTAAATATGTAGTCCATAAAATTCAAGTGAACACAAAGCTAAGTTTATATTACTTGTTATAGACATCACTCAATAAAGAAAATATTGATATTTAGATAGAAGTTGCGGCAAAGAGTCAAAGACAATGAAAACTATAGAGATATATCGTATATTGGCTAAGAGGTAAAAAAAACATTATCGATGACAGTAGATTTCTACAGTAAGCATCAAGTCACATATAACAACCAAGCACATATTTTGTTAGACCAGCTGTGCAGGATGCTGGTATTTTTGGTTACGGTATTATGTAATTTTACCTGGAGCGCGGAAGCACAATATACCTCCAAATTTCCATAGAGCTTTAAAACTTCGGGAACTGACCAAATCAATGTACCCGCATCTGATATATAGTAAAAGTTAACTACTTCGCCCATACTTTCACACTTGTTAACTGAACTTCAGTTTCATGGAAGTTTTGCACCACATGTATAGGAAGCCTGTCATTGTTAGTCATGTGGTGCATCCGTTTGTCTACTGGTCTACATGGCAGCTGCCGTACTACTACCCTGTAAACCGTCATCAACTTTGGCCACATCATATGCTTTCCGCAACAGCTCTTCGTGCTTCCTGGTACATCAAGACAAATCGCATGATTAGGTACCAGTTAAGTCATTTATAGTACTTTTAGCGCCTTGCATAGAGCTAACAAACCAAAAGGAAAAAAAAAATAACCATTTTTTAAGTTAAGTAAACTGATATTTGTACATGTATCAGTGCGATAAATAGATGCGATTAATATAAAACACAAATTGAAGTAAAGTCAGCACAGTAAATCGTATAAGGCGCATTTTCAGCAGCAGCAAGGCGTGTCAGTAGCAATACACCGTATAAGCGGCAGCAGTTAGAGGTATAGATAAGGCATGTGTACCTGACCAATTGTAAGACGCACATTTATTTGCCTGCTATTGCGCAAGAACACCTTTTCAACCTCCTTTGCATATCTTTGTCTCTGTACAGCAGCAGAAACCACGACAATTAAGCAAGAATAGTTAAAACCATTTTTTTTACTAAACAACTATTGTTTCCATATGTGTTTTGCGATCAGCTAAGGGAGTTTTTGGGATTGCGGCGTATCTTTAAGCAGAAGTAGTTTTCCATCGTCCAATATTTACCTGGTTATTTTAAAATAGACACACTATTAACGTTTGTATGATATTCGAAATTGCTTTAAAATAGAAAGATGTACCTTCGGCTAAAAAAACCAATGTTTGCAGGGTCTGCTAAACACTTGAACTGTTGTGGGTCACATCGGGTTTCGTCTAACCTCACCCTGCAAACAAATTTTAAAAAAAAAAAGATCAGAATGGGCCGAGCAGGACAGCTAAAATTCATATCACCATCATTCACGTGTCATAAAAACTGTTTGAAAACACATTAAGCATATTACAATATTTCAATGTAGCTTAGGCATAAGCATTAGTTTAACGGGAACATTCAAATAGGTTTCTTTTCATGTTACAACACCGTTTTGGGTGCATATAATTGCAGGACTGACTTCACTGCATGGAACAGTTTTAGTTATCTCACCTTAAAAAAAATACCGGGATTGTGGGAACACCCTTCTAATCTCCAGTACATTGCAAACATGGCAGTAATATAAACTGTCTTTTATATTTTATTCAAATGAAGCTTTTTATTATTACTAATAACCATATTACATATAGACATATGTATCATTATCTGAATCAATAGTTACAAACGTATGTAAAAAAAAATGCACCTGTATTTGCTACTGGTGTTGTGCTGGCAGTAGATAGCATCAGATAAGGTGGTGATCTCGTAAAGCATCGTTCCTTTAATAGACCGTTTCTTTAGCACGACAGGAAAATCCATTACTTTCTGCAACTCCAAATAAATTAGAAATTAAAACAAACAAAGAAGGTGTTGTTGTACTAAACGGTCAATTAAGAGTTGACATGACATACTCCAAGTGTCTACGCGTTATCTAGTCAAATCAAAATATCTCGAATTTTAAATCTTTAAAGAATAGTCTAAATCAACCAAAGTAAAATGATTTTTTCCAATGGCGTAAAATTTCTCTATAATATAAGCAAATAAGCCAATAAGCATTTAGCTATTCAAACCTTTTGGTAGTCAGTAGAAAATATGCAATCCTAATAACCGTTTGTAAAAAAATATAAAATTTAATCACAAACCTTATAACGTGAAACATGACATCTACCGCAAGAAAATAGCTTTAACAACTTGTGTTTTCATTTCTTTCTCCAACTCGAGCTTGGACCCGTCACTGCCAGAAACCTGAGACCTGTAACAATTTCAAATTAGGAAGGATTAAAATAAGTTAAACCATTAGTCATATGACATATCCCGTATGCATCAACCCAACAACATAAAAACTAATGAATGTGCTTACCTTGAGTGGCCGAACGGCCTGGTTTGTTATTGGCACTTGAGCAGACGAAAACCTTTTCTAATCTTTGTTTGCTATCTGTAACAACACATCGCAAATAATTAATATAGCCTAATCCATGTCTTATATCTTATACCAATAAAAGTTAAGATAACACTTATATATCGTTTGAGAACTACAATGAGAAAAACTTACCCAAGATCCATCATACTCCTCAAGCACATATCGCACACGAATATGTAGGTTGTGATCTTCCACATTCATTGCACCGCTCAACAACGCTCCTATAACCATAAAAACCAAAACTTAATGGACATTCACATAATCAAATCATCTAAACTACACAATAATTTCGGATAGATACTACTGTAATTCGGTATACTAAACCCTAAATAATTTCAATAAAAAATTGAAAACACAATAATTTCGGAAACAAAACACCAATCAAGAAACACAATCATATTACACAAAAGATCACAAAAAAGCCAATAAAAAAAATAAGCAAAACCTATTAAGGCATTTCATCAAACACCTTACCTACAAAACAAAAAACACCTCAAACTGAGCCAATTTTTTATGGGTATTCACAAAATGAGCAAAAAGATTAAATACCTTGCTGCAAAGATAAATGATTTCCATACCTTGCTGCAAAGATAAATGATTTCCAACCGCAACAATCAGATGGAAGCAATCGATCTTGAACCTCACCGTCTTTCCCCATCTCCTTCACAACAATAGCAGCCACAGGTTTTTGATACCTAGAAACATCCGCTATACTTATCTAATAAGGTTGGGCCAGGACGGGCCATGGAAAAAGGCCACAAAGGACGGCTCTAAACGGGCTAATAAGTTGGACCAGTTTTTGGCGGGAAAAGGGATGGCCAAAACGGTGGCGTTTCCCTCTTGGTTTAATATAGACTTTAATTTTTTGGAGTGTTTAACAAGACCGAATTACACCCTCTCCTTGATTCTCCAAGGGTTGAGCTATGTTCACTTTAAATGAATTATCCACGAAGAATATGCGTCACTTAGAGATACAGCTCTGCCTAATTTTAACATGATGAAGGTTTCTCACAAGACCACTCGATAGTACAGCTTTAACTGAGAGTCTGAAGCTAAACTTGAGCTTCTTGTTTCTCGCCTTCTTGCTTAATTATCTTTTTTTTTTGAAAATTGACTTTCATTTGTGAAATCCAAGTCCAATTTGAAACCCGATGGGGCCGCCCGAAGGCACGACACTTAAATTGAAGTAAACCCTGCCTTCTCCAGATTCAAACCCTTGTGGGTTGAAACCTTCATTGAAGGACTTTGAAATCGTACCGACAGGGCAGTGGTCCACAAGGGAGGACTTCCCGGTTTGGTCACCCAAACCGGTACTACTCTCCACTAGGCACGCTTAACTGAATAAGACATGCCCAGTGGACCACAAGCCCATTGGTTCTTGCTTAATTATCTCTTCTTTGTTATATAGAATTTATGATCACAAAGGATGTGACATAGACACAATCTATCTTGATAATTCATGGAAACTGTGGTGTTCTTCACGATCGACCGTGAAGCACTAAAGCCCGCAAGCATGCTTCTATTTTGACTCTTTGAAAATAGACGTTGGTAAGCTTTACAAACGTGACTTTTATAAATGTCCAAAATTTATATAGTATAGCTGATCCATATGAGATCACTGATTCACTTCATCAACAACAATAGTATTAAGTTTGAATGTCTTGCAAGTTATCATTATTTATTGTACAATTGAATCTTATTTTATTTGGTAACGAGAACCCGTGCTACGCACAAAGTTTGTATCTAAGTATTCATCACGTAATGTTTGTGTAAATTGCTGAATATACAACAATCTATAGCTAAGAAGTATTCTCCTAACCACTATTAATACTCTTGTCTCGGTTTGATCTTTATCTTATTTACTATTCTGTTTGTGTTATTACGTAGATTGGGACTTAGGTAACTTTTTATTATGTTTGGTTTCTTATTTCTATTAGGCCTCTAGAGTATGTTTTATTTGTGTGTAGCCCCATAGGAACATTTTGATTTTTTTATATGCTTTGATATGACGTTTTTGCATGGGCGCGATGATAATAATGAGTTCATGTTCATGGCCCGTGCGATGCACCAGTTTTGTTTTTGAATAAACTATTAAACTGTTGTTTACGTCTAAAACTCAATTTTTATTTGTTATTATAATTTACAAATGGCTCTAAGCCAAAATTATGTACTTTTTCCTTGCTATTCGTTATTCAAGTTTATATTTTTAATATGTCGTGTTTTGTTATTTGGCAATCTGTTTTAATTTTACTGTTCAAATTAGATGTGCTAAAACTCACCGCTACAAAAGAGCGTTATGTTACCTTTATCGGTGACATTGTTCATACATTACATGTAGCGTACCGACGATGTTATTCATGCAAGTGATGCAAGCATATTCTTGCATAGTTCACTACTAATCTTTGTCCGGTTGCTCATCATAGTTATACATTACCAAATGTAATCTTTTAGTAGCTCACTGATGATGCAACACTTTATATTATTCTTTGGCGTCAAAAGTTGTAGCATTTCCTTGTCAGTACCGCATATATGTAAAAGTTAGTGTAATCAAATATATATAATAATGCCACATAAATTGTATAAAAATCGTTATGAACCTTTTTGGCTTCATCTCATTTTACTGTACAACTAATAATAGCGGCGGGTACCCTGAAATAAAAATTTTCAATGGAATTAATAAAAATGTCACGGGATGTCATTTCAACACCTAAATTTGCTTGGTCACAGCTTTGTGTATCGAGTCGAGTTTTATTGAATCGAGTCTTGGTCACAGGTTTATGTCTCGATTAAGATGGAGGGTTGTACATTGTGTTTAAATGATTATAATATTGGGAGTAGGGGGTGTTTTAATGCTATTAATGTAGAATGAGGGTTGTACATTGTGTTTAAATGATTGTAATATTAGGTGTTGGGTGTTTTTAATGCTATTAATGCAGAATGAGGGTTGTACATTGTGTTTAAATAATTGTAATATTAGGTGTAGGGATATTTTTAATGCTATTAATGTAGAATTCTAAAGAAAGTGGTCTGAATTTCGAATCATGCTAGTTTTTGTTGTACACAATGCTTCGGTTGTTGTAATTATGAAAATTGCTTGCTTTAAAGTGTTGTAAACCATGCATCATTTTGTGTACATCTGAATTTTTTGGAGAGAGAGTCTTTCCTCCATTATAAGTAGTATATATATTCCAATGAATAATACTTGTATGGACAATGTATATTTATACATAATTAGTATAGCAGGGTACCCGCGCGTTGTAGTGGTGGGTACCCTGAAATAAAAAATTTCAATTGAATTAATAAAAATGTCACGGGATGTCATTCCGACACCTAAATTTGCTTGGTCGCAGCTTTGTGTATCGAGTCGAGTTTTATTGAGTCGAGTCTTGGTCATAGGTTCATGTCTAGGTTAAGATGGAGGGTTGTACATTGTGTTTAAATGATTGTAATATTAGGTGTAGGGGTGTTTTTAATGTTACTCGTATTAATGTAGAATGAGAGTTGTACATTGTATTTAAATGATTGTAATATTGGGTGTATGAATGTTTTTTAATGCTATTAATGTAAAATGAAGGTTATACATTGTGTTTAAATGATTGTAATATTGGGTGTATGGGTGTTTTTAATGCTATTAATGTAGAATGAGGGTTGTACATTGTGTTTAAATAATTGTAATATTGGGTGTAGGGGTGCTTTTAATGTTATTAATGTAGAATTATAAGGAAAGTAATCTGAATTTCGATTCATGCTAGTTTTTGTTGTACACAATGCTTTGGTTGTTGTAATTATGAAAATTGCTTGCTTTAAAGTGTTGTAAACCATGCATCATTTTATGTACATCTGAATTTTTTAGAGAGAGAGTCATTCCTCCATTATAAGTAGTATAGATAAGAGATCAATTTTTAAGATAAAATTAACTTAATTAAATGAAACTTATGATTTAATAAACTGGAAGAGTTATTGATTATACCATAATTTCATAGGCCCGTATTAGCAAAACATTATAATATGTCAATTTCATATATTTTAAATCTTATAATAGCTTTTGTCAGTTTAATAAGTTTTTTGGACCAAATAAATATTCAAAACGAATGACACATTTACATTTTATGTTAAACAATTTGTTTTTCCTAAATCCCAAAGTAAGCTGCAATAGTTTACAGGTCGGAGAGAAGAACGGATGGACTATGGAGTATGACATAATGCATAAAGAAATTAAAGAAGGTTGATCAAGGTAATCTTCGACGTATTGCGTAGCCTCACAACACAAATGAAACACGCCTATGAAGATGGTTGGCAACGTAGTCGAGATCTATTCTTGTGACCAATAGCTGGTGTCTAAGCATAATTGTTGCTCGAAGAAGCAGCAGAGTGATGGTTACCTATGAAGATCTCATCTATATCCTCATGTTAAATGTAATTCTTACAATTAATAAAAAGAATGTATTACAATTTTACATAAACTTTCATATTCTTTCTAAGATAATCCCTCTGGTATTATCGTATATATAAAGATTGTTGTATGAAAACAACGTTACATAAATTGAATCCATGCTTATATGTTGGCTAAATTAAGGAGACTCATTAATTCGATTCAAGGTAGTCTTCAGCTTCTTGCATTGAGTTCTCCGCTTGTGCTAGTTCTTGGTCATGTTGTACTACCTACACACGAAAAATAAATAAATAAATAAATATCAAGAAACAACTTTAACAATAAATTACAAAATAAAGTAAGAGGAATGAACATTCAAACTTTTGTGTTTGCAAGGTAGTCTTCAGCTTCTTGCATTGAGTTCTCCGCTTGTGCTAGTTCTTGATCATGTTATACCACCTACACACGGAAAAAAAAATCAAGAAACAATTTTAACAATAAATTACAATATAAAGTAGGAGGAATGAACATTCAAACTTTTGTTTTTGTGCATGTGATTTTGGCCGGTTTATATAGGTATGAATTAGGTTAAATCATCAATTATTATTGCAACATTTTCAACTTCGTCTCAATTTATAACCGACTTTTAATTATATACTAAATACCATGTGATTAATTCCAGCAACCCTTGCACTTCCATCTCCTTTCATGATTGTATACTTCACATTTAATCAAGGGACTCCATCTGGAATATCTTGAATACTCCACATTAAATTAAAGGACTCAATCTTATAGGGTTCGTTTGGTAAGACGAAATTGAATGTTAAATGAATGGAATGACCAATATAATGGAATAAGTGGTGTAATGTAATGAGTCATTACCATTATTTACCATGTTTGGTTTGTTTGATAAGACGTAATGGAATCATAATAAAAAGACTAAAATGCCCATTATTGATGAGAAGTTTCATTAATATGGATAGTTAATGGTGGAGTTTTATGTAATTTCGATTCCATTACGGGATGTAATGAAAATAAAAGTAGGGGCCCCAAAGGAATGATTTTGGTGTAATAAGTCATTCCTTGTAATTAATTATTACATTACATAAATATAAACAAACAACATTTTCTCATTCCATCGTAATAATCCTTTCCATTCCCCCTTTAATTACGACATACCAAACGCTACGATAGTATTACGAGGCATTACGACCCGTGCGTTGCACTCGGGCTCATCTTTGTTAATAGTCTGTTTTTGTTAGTCAATATAAAATCATTATTTTTAATCTAGTGAGTATTTGTGTTATTTGAAAGTCGTAGATTAATCATGCTTTATTGTATATATAGTTTTTTTTTTCTTTTTTCCTTTTTTTTTTTTTTTTTTTTTAATTTTCTAATTATAATTTTACTTAATATTAATCATTTAATTTGAATGCCCTTTCAATATCACTCTCTATAGGTTATATATTCATAGCATAATATGGAAATTTACATTAAAAAAAATAATACACCTATGTCTTCTCCTATTGTTTCTTCTCTTGTTTTCTTAGGGCGGTTAGCTGATGAATCTAAGTCAAGCTATGTTAAAGATATGATGCTCGTACATTATAACCGAGAAGTTAAATCTACATTTGCTGATGAAAAATATTTAAGGGAAGAAGTGATTGAAATTATTGATCGTGTGAATCACAGGGAGTTGATTATAAAAGAGTTGAAGATTATTGGTGCATGTGATTCTTCTATTCAATCTATTGTTGATTTAAAAAGAATGCAACGGGAAGATTTGGATGAAGTTGATAGGTTGATGTTTGTTGTAACTCAAAAACATGTTCGGCTTCGTGCTCTATTATCTTTTATTGAGAAGTTGGAAGCAATGAAAATGTGATATTTATATTCAGTTTTTAATATTTTTATTTTATATATAAATCAAGAAGTTTTCATATGATAATGTTATTTGTAGTGTTTTTTATGAATATTTTGTTATAATTTGCACCATTTGAGGGATACTTTATGTAATATTGCCATTTTTTTTCTAATGTTTAGTCATCTTTATCATAAGTTGAAGGATTGAATGTGTCATTGCAAAATTTATGTCTAAAACTGATTTGATATTCTGCATGAGAAACTAAACCGATTGTTTTCATTAATGTATGACTTAAGTTTTGTAATCATGAAGTCTATTCAGTTCGGATTCAGTTTGGTTACCACTATTTATAATTCACTAGAACTTCTTTTTTGTTTAATACTCTATCATTAACTATACCTAACAAATTAATCTTTTGTTTTCTAAATAAACAATCAATGGATGCCTCGCCTGAAACTCCACTCATTGACGAACTCAAAGAATTATCTGGATCGGATAAGCTTCATAGAGCTTTTAAGTTTCTTTTTGCTCATTAATACACTGAAACTAAAGTTTTCATCAGGTGGCTTGGAGAGCGTTGCCATGACTTGGAAGTTAGTGTTGAAAAACAAAGGCAAGATTGGATGAGGTGTTTTCTCTAAACCAAGATGATGAATTAGCTGTCAGTGATGTTTACGAAAGCTTGCACAGGTCTCTGGTCAGGTAGCGTAGGAGGTTGGAGGCACTTGCCGCCGTCTTGGTTGAGGTCCGTGCTGGCTTGACTGAGAAGAAGCAAGACATGGATCTTATGCGCTGGCATGAAGATTAGTTGGTGGACTGCTCTTGGGAAGCTTCTTTTGATTGGTTAATCATTTTAGTTTTTAATGATGTTTTTGTAAATGGAATGCCATGGAAGGCTGTAATCAAAACAATCACTTTATTAGTAAAATGGTTATGTTATTAATGTTTTTATTTTTATTTACGTTTATTTTTCCCCATTTTATTTTTATTTTTAATTTTTCTTATTTATAATTATTAATGAGTTGGGTGTAACAACTTGTGTGTTTGGGAAGTTTCACTTTTTTTAGCTATACACACTAAACACACACTTATCTTTGATAGGTTTTATTTGATCTTTCAAACAGATCTAGGGTCTTGATATTTTTAGGTTTTTGCTGCAGTCAATCATGATTGAACAAATATATCTTAATCAAAACAGCTGGGTATTGTTTAATTTTATTAGGGTTTGGGTATCTGTGGAAAACTAGAAGGGGGGGTTGAATAGTTTTACGTCTTTTTAATTTTACTTTGAAAACTTGGTTTAGTTTTAAAACCTTGTTTGCTTTTAAAACTTTGATTCAATCTTATGTGAACTCAAATCTTGAACAATATGAACAAGTATATCTAAGTATGAACAATAATAATAATGTAAGCTAAGTATGTGAAATCAACACATGCATAATATAAACAATTCTAGCTATATACAAGAGATAAGTACGTAATCGTTTATCTTATAATCCTTAGTTATATTTTGTATGAAAACTATACTTGATCGAAATGATCAATTATATGTATGTAACCTTTTAGTTTGATTTTAAAAACTTTGTTTTGTGAATGAAACTTTCGTTTGATCTTTAAGTAAAATCAATACTAGCACTATATGAGCAACTATATATATATACGTCTACGTCTACAAATGTAATAACGATATAAGCAAGATAATAAGTAAGATATGGAAAGATCTAACCGCGAGACAAAGGATTTATAGTGGTTCGGCTACAAGGACACCTTCCTTGCCCTACTCCACTCCTCGAGTCACCTACTCGAGAGTTTTCTTCACTATGTCAACAAGCTCCTTATGGCGGAGAAACCTTACACACCAATATACACACCACTTACACACCAAAGCTTCGTCACAACGAAATCACACCTTCTTCACAACTACTTCACACCAATCTACTACACACCTATCTTCACAACTACTTCACACCAATCTACTACACACCTATCTTCACAACTACTTCACACCAATCTACTACACACCTATCTTCACAACTACTTCACACCAATCTACTACACACCTATCTTCTACACACCAATTATCTTCACTACAATCTACTAGCCAATCACACTATCTATATTCCTAACACAACTATCTACAATCAAATATTCACACCACACTACACAAAGATATATGTAAATATTCTTGATGATGCACCAACAACTTGGATGTGGAGATCACAACAAGTTGTAATACTTCTTGTCTTGGAGGATAGAAGTATTCTTCTCTTGCACTTGAGAGGATAATGTAAGAATCACTTTGAAACAAAGGATTATGTATTTATGATCAAAGGATTTGGAGAATAGAAATGGGGATCTAGAACAGAAAGTTTAGGAGTGCAAAAGGTGAGAAAAAAATCCAGGTTTAAGGTGGTATTTATAGGCAAAAGAATCTGACAGAGGAGCGTGGCCGGTCCCCTTAATTCATGGCCGGCCCCCTTAAAATTAAGGGGACCGCCCTTTATAATTAAGGGGGCCGCCCAGCTGAAACGGCCAGATTCTTTGTCTTTTAGTGGGGAAAGTTTATTTGGTGAAAAACTAACTGTTTTTGGTTAAAAATTTGAATTCATATATTTAGTATGAATAAAACATTTTTCTTTATTACCAAAAGTGTTTTTCAAAAATATATAATATGTTTATATAATTAAATAAACTTTGCATTAGTTAATTAAATACCCCTTTGATCATAAATTGCACTAAACACTTTGTTTATTCATACCTTAAGTGATTTGGATGTAAAGAGAAATATTAATCACTAAATACTTGTTTATGTCACAAGTTTTAGTTCTATGAGTTTATATTTTGTGATAATCAAAACATAGAGATATTGATAACATATTAATAATGTTTTTAGGCATTAATTTATGTCAACAATCTCCCCCTTTTTGATTATTACAAAACCTTAAACTCAATATATCTAAAACTTGTTTTTAGACAAGTATTATAGAGTTTACATTTCTCTTCTCCCCCTTTTTGTAAAATCAAAAAGGTTAAGCCGAGTAAGCTTCGCGAGGGAAGTTTAAACGGGTAGAATGCTCCCCCTTGATGTATGCTCCCCCTCATTTGAGAGCACCAAGGGAACGAGCTATGGAGATCTTTGCTACAAAAATATTTTAAGAGAGCAAGATACACATATATGCAAGGCAACAATTATGCAACTAAACAAAGATTCATTCAAGCATTATAGAAATGAAAAGCATTACAACATTCAATATGCTTGAAGCATATTGATAAAAATAACACAAAAGAAAAGACATAGTCCTATATTGCCTAAGAGAGCACTTAGACTTGCTTGCAACCAAAGGTTGGTTGATTCGTATTTGAAAGTGAAAATCATAAGCATATGGTATGCTTAGATGGTTGATGATGGAGTGTTTGGAATGAGGATGGTTGAGTTAGGGTAAGGTTGTTGGATTAATGGAGGTTGTTGGATTAATGGAGGTATATGTTCGGGTCATGAATGTTGGATAGTTTGGTGGTGAAGAGTTTGTAGCGGAAGAGGTTGATTGAGGTTTTGGATGTTGTTCAAGTGAGGGTATTGGATGTGATCTAGTGAGAAGATATTCAATCCAAGTGAAGTGTTCATTGAATGCAATCGTTTTTAGGAGAAAGATGCAACAAGGTTAATTGTTGACATGCTTCTCAAGTTGATTTATGTTGTGTGGTGATGAGGGTGATCTAGATGAAGGTGGATCCAAATTTCGTTGAGCAAGATGTAAGGTTAAAAGAGCACTAAGCTCATGGGCTTCTTTTAGCGCCTCAACGAACTTCAAGTGTTCGGAGGAAGGTGATGGTGGTGGAGCATGATAGTTGTCTTGGGTGAGGGTTTGAACATGCAACATAGGAATGGCATGTGAAGTTGTAGGATGTGGTGGCGATACTCTTGGTGGTGGAGACATGTTTGAGCTTGGGTAATCATGAAAACATGATATGGGTGGAAGAGATGCTTCATGAGTGGACGGTGTTTTTGTTGAATGAGCAACATGTAAAGTGTTGGTAATGAGGTTGGGATTATGGTTTTCGGATTGTGCATGCTCATCATAAGAAGGAGCATTAGTCGAAGCATGAATGGATGATTTGTTGTTAAATGGATCATTTATGTGAGAGTGAGGTTTAGGTGTTGGTTGATTATGAACAACATCGCTTGAGTTGTGAAAAGATTATGAGGTTTGAGTGTAATGTAGAAGGATATGGGTGAGTAAAGGTTTTTGATATGTAATGTTGGTGAGAAGGAAAGTGAGGTGTTAGGTAAGTAATGTTTGAAAACATAGGAGGAATTTGGTGTTGGATGTTTGACAACGTCATTTGATTTGACGGAATTTTAAAGGAAGTTAGGCTTTCTTCTCCAAACAAGTTTCTTGGTGGTTTTGGTTTAATGGGAGAGGAAATGATGAGATGAGTGGAGATTGAGAGGAATGAGAGTGTTTATAATGTAGGATTGGTGGGATCAAGGATGGATAAACTTTGATGGAAGGTTTAGGATAAAATAGGTTTGTGAATTTTGGGAAGTGTAGGATGAAATGGGCTAAAAAATAGAAAAGGGAAACAACACCTTCGACCATCAGATGGCCGGTCCCCTTAATAATTAAGGGGGCCGCCTTATGATTTAAGGGGGCCGCCCATCTGGTGATTCCCAGATTGCCAGAAAAGGGTTTTTGGTAGTGAATTGCAGAAAGGTTGTGTTTTTGGTTTCAAACAAGTCCAACTCTTTGAGGCAATTAAACATAGACTAATTATGTAGGCAATTATGTAGCTAAAGCATGTTAACCAAAGAGATTAAGTAATCAAGCAATTTCATCTAGCATGCAAACATACTCATCTAGCAAGCAAAATATAAGTGCTAGGAAACAATAAGCAACATCAAGTATTTCATAACTACATAACTAGGAGGATTAATCCTAATGTGTATTATGATAGCATGGGTTTCTAGACTTGTTACAAACGAAGTCTTAATAGATAAACCATGGTCCTCTTGATTTGATTTAGTTCACTTATAAGTGTCATTTATATAAATATAGATGACAAATATGAGATCACCATGCATGATTTAAAGAGACGTTTTTAGCATTATTCAACAATGTTTGAAAGTAGGTTTTCATGTAGATATGAGAGTTAATTGAATAAAATAGATTCGGTTTTACTTCAAAATGTGTTAATGAAAGGTAAATAAAATTTTCTCAATCTTTGGTTTTGATCAAAACAAAATTGTGGATATTTATTGTGAAAACATCTTATTTAAAAGCGGGATAGTTATTTGAAAAACTATTTTCCAAAATGTGAGGTTTTTGCATATTTTTAAAGATATTAGATTTTTGACAACAAATATCATTAATCATATATTTTAAAAGATGTTTATTATAGATCTCATGCTCAAGAGGATTGGTTAAGCCTACTATTATCTCATGCTATCGTTTCTACATATCCTATGATCCTAAAGGAAGTGATGACGAAAATTAATATGTAGGATGCGAGAGTGTTGAATGGGGTATAACCTAACATCTATAGTTCCTTTGATTTCGCACGCTTATCTGACTTAATGCCATAGTCTACAAGAGCTTGTTTCATCCATAGTTTTCTTACGCGAGGAATCTAATCCTACTTCTATATTAACGATTTATCCACTTAACTCATTTCACTTCATCACCATGAGTTTCCTAATAGTGGATATAGAAGATTTCCATTTTCTATTTTGTTCGGCAATGAACAATTTTATCTTATTCCTAGGAAGTCAACCAATGATGTTTCTAGGTTATAAGAATATAAGCAATTATGTACTAAGCATTAATCTAACTAATCATTTATCTAAGCATGCAAATTATAGTGATGAAAGAAACGCGTACCTTTTAGTCTTCAATGGAATATCTTCAAGCACTTCAAGTGACCATGTTGACTTATAGAAGTCATTTGTAGATGATATTCCAACTTCTTCCAAGATTGACAATTTAGCCACTTGGTCCCCATTGTCTCATTGGTCCAAAGTTGTTTGGTCCAAACATATTTAACATTTGGCAAGGATGCATGTATGGTGGTAATATTTCCCAAGGATTGTAACTTGGTTGATAATTCCACATTTGATTTCTAGTGTTATTGTAATATTGTCTATTTTGATTTCTTCTAGGTTGAGATGTTTTAGATCTTGGATGATGATTGTTAGGTTTTTTTGGTGGTGGAGTTTTAGATCTTAATTTAGGTTTAGAAGATCCTACTTCGGTCTTTAAGGATGGTTTATAAAAAGTTTTTACTTTTTCATCATTCGCAATGGGTATTTTTCTATCTTTTGTAAGTATATACTTAGGATTTGATTCTAATGATTTTTGTTTACTAGATTCACATTCAAACTTTATACTTTTATTTTCACTAGTTGAAACACTAGTTGAAGTTAATCCTAGACCGGTTTTATCTCCCGAAGTTTCTTGAGCACTTATTGTTTTCTTAAGTGGGTTACTACTATTTTTAAACTTGTCAAGTTTGAAAATTTTATCTTTAAGTTTTTCATTTTCATTTTTAACCTCTAAGCATGTTTTACATTTTATAAAAACTTCTTTTCCTTTTTCCAAATGTTGTAGTTTAATTTTTAATTCGAGTACTTCATTTTCTAATAGATTATTAATATGTTTTAGTGACTTATTTTTAGCTATAACCTTTTGACCTAATTTGCATAACCTATTATATTCACTATCTAGGTCTTTTTCGTCTAATGATAAATTTTCGTCACTAAAGTATTCGGTTTCGGAACGTACCTCGCTTGATGTCTTAGCCATGAGACACTTTTCTTCATTTGTGATTTCTTTCTTGTCCTCATCGCTATCACTCCAAGCACCTCCAATAAACGCCTTTTGATTTTGATCTCTTGACATCATTGGACATTTTCCGATGAGATGATTTGGATTGCCACATTTAAAACACTTCCTTTCACTATATGGTTGCCTAACATATCTTCCTCGTCTTTTAAAGAATTTCTGGAAGTCTCGTACGGCCATAGCATACTCTTCATCGTCACTTTTGGAGGTTGAGCATTCCTCGTCACTAGATTCCTTTTTAGCTTTTAACGCAATTGATTTGCTTTGCTCCCTTTTTCCTTTGACCATCTCGGAGTCTTTCTTTATTATTTCTTCATAGACCTTTAAGTTGCCGATCAATTCGTCAAGTTGTAGAGTTGACAAATTCTTTGATTCTTCAATAGCCGTGACTTTAGCTCGCCATTTTGGATGAAGAGCCCTAAGAAATTTCCTGACAAAATTCTTACTAGAAAAATTCTCATCAAGTGCTTTTAGACTTGTGATGATAGTGTTAAACCTAGCAAAAGCATTATCAATTGATTCCTCTTCCGGAATCGTAAATTGCTCATATTGTTGCACAAGTAGATCTATTTTGTTATCCTTGACTTGACTATTACCTTGGTGAGTTATTAGTAAAGAATTCCAAATTTCTTTTGCGGTTTCACACATAAAGATCCTTTCGTATTCTTTACGTGGTAACGCATTGTAAATAACCATTTTTGCTTCATTGTTTTTAGAAAGTCTTCTTTTTAAATCATCATTTTGTTTTTCAAAAGGTACTATTTCATCTTTATTTGTTTCGGGATTATTTTGAGTAGGTAAAAAATCACCATTAGTAATAACATGCCAAAGATCTAGATCCTTTGATTTCACATAAGTTTCGAATCGATTTTTCCAATATAAAAATCCATCACTTTCAAATAGTGGTGGTCTTTGCATAGATTGCCCTTCTAAATATTTTTCAGATTCCATAGATCGTTACAAGTTTTAAAATACAATATATTTTAAAAATCTTGCTAGACGTGGCTCTGGTACCAATTGTGGAAAACTAGAAGGGGGGGTTGAATAGTTTTACGTCTTTTTAATTTTACTTTGAAAACTTGGTTTAGTTTTAAAACCTTGTTTGCTTTTAAAACTTTGATTCAATCTTATGTGAACTCAAATCTTGAACAATATGAACAAGTATATCTAAGTATGAACAATAATAATAATGTAAGCTAAGTATGTGAAATCAACACATGCATAATATAAACAATTCTAGCTATATACAAGAGATAAGTACGTAATCGTTTATCTTATAATCCTTAGTTATATTTTGTATGAAAACTATACTTGATCGAAATGATCAATTATATGTATGTAACCTTTTAGTTTGATTTTAAAAACTTTGTTTTGTGAATGAAACTTTCGTTTGATCTTTAAGTAAAATCAATACTAGCACTATATGAGCAACTATATATATATACGTCTACGTCTACAAATGTAATAACGATATAAGCAAGATAATAAGTAAGATATGGAAAGATCTAACCGCGAGACAAAGGATTTATAGTGGTTCGGCTACAAGGACACCTTCCTTGCCCTACTCCACTCCTCGAGTCACCTACTCGAGAGTTTTCTTCACTATGTCAACAAGCTCCTTATGGCGGAGAAACCTTACACACCAATATACACACCACTTACACACCAAAGCTTCATCACAACGAAATCACACCTTCTTCACAACTACTTCACACCAATCTACTACACACCTATCTTCACAACTACTTCACACCAATCTACTACACACCTATCTTCACAACTACTTCACACCAATCTACTACACACCTATCTTCACAACTACTTCACACCAATCTACTACACACCTATCTTCACAACTACTTCACACCAATCTACTACACACCTATCTTCTACACACCAATTATCTTCACTACAATCTACTAGCCAATCACACTATCTATATTCCTAACACAACTATCTACAATCAGATATTCACACCACACTACACAAAGATATATGTAAATATTCTTGATGATGCACCAACAACTTGGATGTGGAGATCACAACAAGTTGTAATACTTCTTGTCTTGGAGGATAGAAGTATTCTTCTCTTGCACTTGAGAGGATAATGTAAGAATCACTTTGAAACAAAGGATTATGTATTTATGATCAAAGGATTTGGAGAATAGAAATGGGGATCTAGAACAGAAAGTTTAGGAGTGCAAAAGGTGAGAAAAAAATCCAGGTTTAAGGTGGTATTTATAGGCAAAAGAATCTGACAGAGGAGCGTGGCCGGTCCCCTTAATTCATGGCCGGCCCCCTTAAAATTAAGGGGACCGCCCTTTATAATTAAGGGGGCCGCCCAGCTGAAACGGCCAGATTCTTTGTCTTTTAGTAGGGAAAGTTTATTTGGTGAAAAACTAACTGTTTTTGGTTAAAAATTTGAATTCATATATTTAGTATGAATAAAACATTTTTCTTTATTACCAAAAGTGTTTTTCAAAAATATATAATATGTTTATATAATTAAATAAACTTTGCATTAGTTAATTAAATACCCCTTTGATCATAAATTGCACTAAACACTTTGTTTATTCATACCTTAAGTGATTTGGATGTAAAGAGAAATATTAATCACTAAATACTTGTTTATGTCACAAGTTTTAGTTCTATGAGTTTATATTTTGTGATAATCAAAACATAGAGATATTGATAACATATTAATAATGTTTTTAGGCATTAATTTATGTCAACAGTATCTAACCTAAAACCCCAAATTAACATCGACCTTATTTTCAGGTATGAAATTTATTAATTTACGATTACATTGATTTGTTGTATTTTTGGTTTCTTTGATGATATGTTCATGTTAAGTATTCATTTTTGATTTTAAGTTAACACAAATAACTTGATGTCAAATTATTTTGGCCACACTTAAACTATGTATCCAGTTCATATCTATTGAAATCTTAGATATTTCAAACGAAGCTATCGATTTGTCACCTGCACCATTTGCACAGGAGGTTATGTGTGATTTGTATGCATTCATAGGAGAGCAAAATACCCTGTTTATAAGTTTTTCATAAAATCTGAGCCTTAGTTTATATTGTTTGAAATAACAATGTTATTAAACTTTTTAAATGATTGACATAAAGCATATGAAATTTTTATCTGCTGTTAGTGTAATCGATAAAAAGATATGCCTGTGACATATCAAATTGTATGTTTAGGTTAGATACCTTTGGCAATCTGAAAAAACAGCTTGTCGTATAAGGAATAAAAGTTAATATTTTTTAGTAAACATTTTTTAGTTCTAACTACATCAGCATCAAATCTATCTCAACCGACATTTTATTTAATAACTTTTGAGTATCAATTGGAGTTTAGTTGATTGCTTAATATTATGCTTGCAAGTAGCCACTCAGGCCCGCATCATTGGCTTAAAGAAATAACTCAATTTGCTTTAGCTTATATTGGATTTTTTAGTTTAGTTGATTGCCTAATATTATGCCTGCAAGTTACCACTCAGGCCTGCAGCAACCCTCACTCACTTAACAATCCAATCAGGCCCATATCAACCTCTTTTTAAGCTATAATAAAAGCTCTAATTTAACTCAAACTTGGCTCACATATACTTTGATGAAGTCAGGTACTAACTTTTTGAAATTGATTCATGATTAAGCTAGCACACAATGATTTTTGATTTGTCTCAATTATAATTCTCTTTAAAAAAGAAATTTGCTTTTGCAGCCTTATGGAACAACTTGATTTACTTAAAGACTTGGTGATATCGATTTCTTGATGGATCATCTCTGTTTATTAGCAAACGTTTTTCCTTATAGAAGACATGTGATTATCTGTCTTAAGAAAGCAGGTATGTTATATAAATATCTATTTATCTTTTATTTTATTTTTATAATTTGCAAATTTACTTAAAGGGCCGTTTGGTTGTTTAATGAAGAAGATAACTCTAAGCATTTTGTGAATGGAATGTCATGTGCTGCCTTATATTTAGCGCATATATTTAGATGTAGTTAGATTAGTTGCATAATAAAATTACAATAAACAGACTATGCACTCTTAAGTAGAATTGTCAGCTTACTTTTTAAAATGCTGCTATGTAATGCAATTTAGAATCCCTTTGGTGCCAAACATCGTTGTTCTTATAACTAACCATAGTTAGATTGGTAAATAGATATGAAAATAAAACTAAGTTTTGGGATACACATAAATTTCTCATGCCCAATCTCACCATTTTTCTATGAATAGTTAAGGTTGAGTGCTTGCATAAAGTGTTCCATCCCAAGATTATTATTTTATTTCGTTACATAGGAATATTTTTTGCATCAAATTTTCAGATCAACCAAACATAAGCTAATGTTCTTTCATTTTTTCACATATTCCTCCTGCTCATGAATACCTTCCTTCGTGTCAAGAGACATCTCCATCAACAGATTGAGCATATTGCAATCCCTACCCATAGTTTTCTTCAATGCTTTCAAACATCCAGCAGTTACCTCATGATCTCCTAGATTTTCCATACCTGCAATCATCATGCAACGCTTGTGAATGACCATCTTAAGATGATCACGGCACTCACGAAGCAAAAATTCAAAAGCCTCTCCTACATCAATCTCTTGCTTAAACCAAACCCTCATACGGTCATGTAAGCGTGGAGAACCGGCATTTTCCTTAAGCACATCCAATATATGAAATTGTGCCATAAAATAAATTGTCAAATATAAACTTTCCTTATAACTGATTTGGATTTATACATGTCTAACTATTAGAGGTTGCCTAATTTATAGCCATAATTTTAATGTGAAAAATGAAACAGTCATCATATGGCTGATCATATTCATCAATAATGAAAAGTAGTTTAGGATATGCCTCATCATATGATGTTACTCGTGTGTTTATTTTTTGGGTGATGCACATCAGACATAAAAATAGATATTAATCAAAGGGAATGGTATTCGGATAACTTTAGGTAAGTATCTTTCCCCTATTCTTCGCTAGTGATTCATCCATCTTGATTGTTATTGATAATCTTTGAGTGACATCTCCTGATTGGAAATTGTTTACAAATCATTTTGAAAGGCCATTTATATATAGTTAATGTGAATGTTATTCTTGGTATTAACAATCTTCCTACATGCTTGACAATAAGGTGGGTGCCATTGCACAAACCCTGGCTTGTATTAACATTTCTTATGAGCACAATTTGTAACTCTTTTTTGAGCTTTAGGACGTGAGGTGGCATTTGCTGAATATCTGTATGTTGTGACATAGTGTTTGTATATTTAGGTGGGTAGATAGTAGTATTATTTAAACTATGCCATCGAAGGTTTAATGAACTGAAACATTTATTAATAAGCAAATGAAAAGTGTTGGTGAGTTGTTGATGACTTTTAGTAATAAAATCAATTTACTCACTCATAAAGACACTTTATTAGTTATTCAAAAGAAGTTTAGTAACTGAATTTGTATGTAGAGAGTACTTTAGAAAAAAAGATTGTTTTCCTTTGTGGTACTGAATTTTCACTAATTGTGGAGTATCCAAATTCAGTTTAGTAACTGAATTTTTATGCAGATAGTAGTTTAGAAGTTTAGTTACTGAATAAGTCACAGAATCATAGAATACAGTTGTGGAATTATATTGACTGATATCATGGATTTGGGAAGATCTTTTTTTTTTTTTTTCTTTTCTTTGTGATACTGAATGCTCACTAATAGTGGACTATCCACATATACAGATAGTGGAAGTTTCCGTAATTGTCTTGCCTTAAATGGTCCAGGACATAGACGTGTAGCTGTTCTCTTTGATTTTTTTTCCATAATCTTAGAAAACATTTGTGTGAGATTTGATTTGAGTGTGATTAGATTAACGGATATGTAAGAAATTATGTTAATTACTTTAAAAATGATTTCTTTATGATATGGATTGTATAAGAATTAACCCACTATGCAGACTTTGAACATGACAAATATATGAAGTTTGAATTTATTTATGTTGCATTTGGATTTGAAGGTGAATAAACTAATGGCATGTATTGCAGTCCATAAATGGTAAATCACATATTTGAACAAAGTGAATAATAAGTTGGAATCAAATGTAAAATTTAAACATACATTTTTAAATTTTATAAAATTTTATTAAAAGTGAAAAATTCTAAGATAAATCTTGAACTTTGATTCCTCATTACATTCATAGTCACAACCATGACTATTATCCATCTCTTCATAATTTGAGTAATTGGTAGTATGTATAATCTGCAACGTTGTAGGTTCCATTTCATCATAATCTGGGTAATTAGTAGGAAACATAGTCTGCAAGTGTGTAGCTTTATTTGCTTCTTTTGGATCTTATAAGGACACTACCAAATTCACAGTCTTCTTTTTTTGTATTTAGCTTTGAAAGACCTTTGCCTCAATTTTTTGATGTTTATGGGAAGTTCAAAATCAGGGTTTTCTTCTACCTGCCTCTTTAGAACCTCCAACCTTCTGATTATTTCTTGCGTGTCCGGATCAGATTTTTCACCTGCATTCTCATCCTATAATGCAAATTAACTTTGTGAATGGCATGGTAAATAATAAACTTACTATTCATTAAACAGATCTATTAATAATTTAGTTTTCCTATATAGATATAACAAACAAATATTAACATAGTTTGGATCTCCGATCTTCCTCACTAATCCCTTTTGCTATTTAATCAGACTTTGTGCAAAGTTCTGAAGCAGACTCGTTGCTAGACTGTTGAAATAACTAAAGAAATCACTGAAGAAAATCAGAGTGATCAACTATGTTGAACATCATTTGTCAATATTAAAAAACGAAAAATACTGTGGACTTTAGGCTTGACTGTTTTGACTATAGAGTTCACAACAGTCTTTGTTTGTCAATATTGACATCTGATGTTCCAAGTCTGTTACGCAATATACACTATGCCTGATAAACATGAGAATAAAATGTCAGTGTCAATTAATACAAAACCTGAAATTGTTTAATCAATTCTTGTAAACTGTTAAGTTTACGACTGGGCCAACGCTTAATACCTATAGTTCTACATTGCCTTTTTAAAGAACTTAAACCAACACCAAGCTTTTTTGCAGCCTGATTGTAACACCCCCAAAAATCGGGTCCAGCGGAAGCATACATTCATTGGGGTGCTACGAAATCGGTATCACAACACTAGGTACAAAGAATGGTTTTATTTCAACCGTTTAGGAAAATTTCATAAATCAAAACATTAAGTTTACATCATTCTAGAAATAGTGCGAAAAATATAGGCCCATAAAAGAGTTTAAGCGGTCCCAAATACATCAGAGTCATCTATGACCATGCCATGCCTTGCCAAAAGCCTTCAATAGTAGTTATCGCCTTAAACCTGAAAATACACGCTAAAAAGTGTCAACACGAGGTTGGTGAGTTCATAGGTTTGTATAAATAGCAATTTAGTATAAAAGAAATGTGAGTTCGATAAAAGTTTTGTGACCATTGTGTCGCTCACAATGTCATGAGATATAGTTTACTTTCAAGTAAATATAGTAATGTGGACCACAAGGTTTTCGAGTGTGAATAACCATTCACATACAAATCAAGTTCAGTTTTAGTGACTACTGCTTTACTCACAGCGGCAAGAAAAACATCAGTAAAGTAGACCATAAATATTAAGCATAAAGTTGGACCATATGCAAAGTATGTGATCATTACAACGAATATAATGTCACATAAAAGTAAAAGTCTATTACGCTAGCACTAAGTTCATGCAACCGAAGCTACGACAGTGTGCATGCTCTAGAAGCATGTTAAATATAAAGGCCCGGCAAGTGTTTATCCCGATACACTTGTAATTCGACATGTTATACGCTCGCGTTTGCCTATCCAGTCAAACCGAACGGGGGAGTCACCACCAATAGATCTATTTATAACATTCGCGCTTCCCAGCAGGAATTGACGGTTCATGAGTTTGGGCATAGTGGGATTCAAGGGCTTAGGCTAATCCGCGTAATAGTTTAAATAAAATATAAGTTTCAGTGTGGTCCATAAAAATGTTTGCATAAAAGCAATAATTCATAGAGTGTATTGCATAAAAGCAAGAGTTCATAAAGTGTGTCGCATACAAGCAATAACTCATAAAGTGTGTTGCATAAAAGCAAGAATTCATAAAGTGTTTGCACGTTTCTCACCCCAAGTTTGTAAAGCAAAGTAAAGTAAAGAGTGTGGCTATAAACTTACAGTAATATGAAAATGTTTAGAGTACTTGTAAAAGTAAAGATAAATAGTTGAGCATGTATCTCCCCCAAAGAGTTTATAAAGTAATTAAACGAGTAAACGTGGGGCTATGACTCACCTCAGTATCTTCAGGTGAACAAATCAAGTAGTGGTTGTGCACGGCTCCGACACGTAACCTAGATAAGTATGGTATGATGTTTAGTCTATGTTTTAAGTTTAAATTTATGTTGTAAAGTGGAAACAAAGTTTCAATTGTTTCTCATTTGTTTGTGTTATCGTAGCTTATGTGGACTTTCATAATGTTCAACAAGTTTCAAATGTTCGTTGAAAAGTATATATATATATATATATATATATATATATATATATATATATATATATATATATATATATATATATATATATATATATATATAATAGTGTTGTTGTGAAAATATTCATAAGTATCGGCTCTTGGAATAAATGTGAAAATATTGTGTATGAACATATCGTATAAGTGTTGGCTCGAAAATTGGCTTAATAGTTATTGATAAATAATTACAAGTCAAAAAGTATTTATTAAGTTCGTTTGGTCTCGATATATATATATCGAAGTCGTGTGCAAATAATATATTTGGACAAATATACTATTTATGGTTTTCGTTAATGTGGTCGTTTAACTAAAAATATGTGTTAAACATATTTATTAAACGAAAAGTGGGTAACAATATGTAAAAAAAAATATAGATTCTCTAATTTATAATAACTTTGTAAAAATATGCAATACTTGTCAAAGTATGGGGTTAAAAGTGAAAATGGCAAAAATAACAAATTAGCCCAAAAAAATAACTGCCTCTACCTAGTCTCGAACTCACGTCTGTTGTGTGAAATCGAGCATCCCACCCAGCGAGCCTTTTGGCTCTTACTTGTCATCTTTTACAAGTTAAATATATTTAACTTCTTGTTACTGTGTGGTTTTGGTTACAAAATTTACTAGGTGTACTGAGCATTTGCATGCATGTGTTTCGCATATCTTTTTTTTTTTTTTTTTTTTTTTTTTTCAACTGTTTGTGAAGCCAAAGCATTTAACAATATAAGTTGACAATTAAGTTTCAAGTTTTTCGATAGGAGACCAAAATAAGTCCCGACTTATTTTGAGTTGTACGACTCAAAATCCAAATGAGTTTAAAACTTTAAACCGATATAGTTTAAACAAAATAAGCCAAAGTCGATTCGGTTTATGTTTTACATATTTATTTTAAAGTGAACCAAGTGCTTATTACAAATAAGCACTCATATAGGCCTAGTGGGTCGTAGGTTGGGCCTTCAAGACCAGTGAGTGTTCGGTGTGAAGATATCGGATGGGTCGGGTATAAGTCAAGTTTCAAATGGTTAGATAAGTGATAATAAAACTGAAATAAACATGAGAATAAGCCAATAAGCCAATGAGCAATATTCCAAAAATGAGCCAATATGTTTCTTATATTCACTTCTCTTTTATTCACCTTTGCAATGAATGAAAAAGTTTTATTTCCATTTAAAAGTCGAATAGGCACAAAGTGCTTATTTGCTTGTTTTAACGTTTCAAACATACATGTTTTATGATCAAAATATACCACATAAGCATACTAACACTTTAAAAAGTCGACTAGCTCATAGTAGTCGAATTTAGTTAAGGTTTTGATGTGTTTTCATATGTTACGAAACGTGCAATATCGAATGAAAACGAGTTTAGCAAACATAGGTGTTTAACGATACAAGATACGAAGGAAATGAGATGTGTTCGAGTATACTTACAAAAGTGAAGTGTATACGAGTGTATGATCGAGAACTAAAGGACCAAGAACCAAAGATCGACCTATCTTTTCCAAACCAAGACCCGATAAGCATCCAAGTGAAAGACTCGGCTTCTCTTGCTTCCAAAACTCTCTAACTTGCATCAAAACCTTTCTTGTTTGCCCTTAGCCTAACTTGTGAGTGTTTGCAAATGCTTGTGTGTTAAGGCTTTGGCAAAGGCTCGATATAAAGGGAGTGAGCAAGAGAAGGAGTTGTTAGCTAGGGTCTTTTAGCATTTAATGTTTGCTTCACCAACTTAGCAACCAAAGGAAGTGTGTCTTGGGTTGGGTGTGTCTGACCGGCGAGTAACAAGGGAAAGGAGAACAAGGTATGGTGAATTCGTCCTTGTGGTATTATTTTAATCCCAAACCAAGGATATATTGGTTGCTTTGGGTTGAAAATAACAAAAGATGTTTTTGAAGTGGGGTTTGTTCGGCTGTGGCAGCAAAAGAGAAGGAAAATGTACAACATTTGGAATAAAATACATATATATACAAACAAGTAGTGGAGTTGGTGAAGTTTTTTTTTTTTTTTTTTTTTTTTTTTTTTTTTTTTTTTTTTTTTTTTTTTTTTTTGTATTTGTTTTGTGTCTTGTATGAGTTCTTGTACATAATGTATACATTTGTTGTGTGTTTCTTTGTTTAGTCGGTCGTATATGGAGTCGAGGAGTGGGTTTTGTGAGTCGTTTAAATGAATCTCGACTCTAATGACAATGAGGAGGGTTTGAACGACGTTGAATACTTGATACGTTAAGTTTGTGTTGGTTTGGATCGTTTAGAGTCCAACTTGTAACGTTTTATTAAATATAAATGTTTGACATACGTGACACAGTGTCGAGTGTGATATTTTGTGCCAACCAAGGTGATACTTGACATTACAAAGTTACGAGAGTGATCAAATGAAGCTCATAAAACTCGTGTGGTTTGTTTGGTGTTAAGTTCGACTATGTGTTAGGTTAATAAAAGCCAAATGTGTAAAGGTGAAAACGTACACATTTGCGTTTATTATGTTTGGTTGAAAAGAAAAAAAAAATTGCGGCACAATAAATTAGAAAATAGTGGGAAGCTAAAACGTGGATTCCTATAATGTTTTATGTGTCCCGTTTAAGTTCAAATGTGAGTCGGAATGTTTTGGTTGCACATTGGAAATCGTTAACGTGTAAAAATGTTTCGAGTGTGTTTTTATAAAAGAAACATAAAAACATTATTTATTATTAAAAGCAGTCTAGAAAATTACGGGTTGTTACAGTCTCACCTCCTTAAACGAAATCGCGTCCTCGCGATTCAATTCAAGTTACCCATTACGGTCGAAAAGAGATGAGTATATACACACGATAATTTACCTTCACGTTTCCCCACGTGAATTCAAGACCTTTTTTTTTGCGAGTTTCTACTAACTTGTCGATAGGGATAGGTGTTGGTACTCACAACCGATTTGAGTCTTACCAGGTGGTAAAGGCTCCTCTTTGTCTGTGAGAGAGTAATACCAATTCTTTGCTGAAAATTTGCAGTTAAGTAAACTGATGCGACTTCAAAAGACTCGTAATTTCAGTAAGAACAATCTTTAAACATGGTGTGGATAAGATGTTTTCACAAAGTTGTCGTCTAAGCACTCCTTGTTATGCAAAATTTTGGTGAAGTTTGACTTGAAACTTTTAACGCTTCAAAATGAGTAAATAGTTCATAGGGTGATTGCAGAATAGTTTATAAAACTATTTGTAAAACAGTTCATAGAGCAATAGGAAATCAATTTATTACTTGCATGATAGTAGCAAAACTGTAGTTTGATTCATAATATTGTAGCAGGACAGCAAACCGGTTTATAAAATTGTTTGTGAAATAAATTGTAAAACAACTTATCAAACAACCAGAACAATTTGTTGTTTACAAAATAGTAGTAAGGTCGAAATTTTGACATCATGAAGTATCAGTAAAACATTTGTAGAGTGACCGCAAAATGGTCTGTAGAATAATCGAAAACAGTTGTATGGTATAATTGAAACAATTTATTATCTTATAAGAGGGTAGCAAAAGTAACTGGTATCCCCAAAGACAAGTGAAGGATTTGGTGTCTGTTCCAAGGAACGCGGTTCAAGTTACTCCTTAAGGTCTTAAAGTTTCTTTTGGGCATAAAATTTGCCCAAATTTCTCTTCTAACTGGAGAGTTTAGCAGGCTCAGAGTATGACTTTGAAAGAGTATGTTGATTGTTACTAGCAACGTAAGGTAGAGGCGGAAAGTACAACCTCGATTGAACATCATCGGTTGAGCATAAGGTTGAGGTAGGGGTGACTGTAACAGGATCACAAACAACCAAGGCTAAATAAACAAATTCAAATCCGCAATGAGGTCCAAAATTCACAAATCATCAATCCGAATTCAAACGTAGCCAAAATCAATTCCGAACATGGCCAAAATAAAATCCAACCGTTCTAGTAAGCTCGAAAGGGCTTATTACGATCTGAAGGGGTTACGTCAAACACTCGAATTTAAATGGTGCCAACTGGGTCTAACCCGACCCGATGCGAACTACGGTGGATGACGAAAAACAGGAGTTCCGTATAAACAGGGACGTATAGCAATGCCAGGAGTATTACGGTTTGTGAGGTGTTGTGATGCCAATGTGTCGTGTGTAAGTGCAAACTTTCGTGATATTCGTTGCTCGTATAGACACGCCAAACTTAACCATTCTCGAAATCAAAAATCAACCAGACATAATTCTATTATAACTGCTCCCAGTATCGCAAAGTTCACCTCTGAGTCGAACATAGGTGATCAAACTATGTCCCACTGTCCCTGGTTGAATATAGGTGATCAGTCTATATTCAACCGAGGTTCAATGAATTTTGAAATACTCGGTTCAGTTACACTAGTAATATGTCTCTAACATTCAAAAGTTGTTTTGAAAGACTACGACAAGTGTCCACACTCAAGGATGGACGATGGGATTGCGTAGATAAAAGCGCGTAACGCTAGGCCTAGTACAATACGTAAGCATAAGTATGTCGAACATACTTATAGTATATATAGTGAAAATAAATGGATATACTCATCTAATAACAAAGCGCACATCTCATCAAATATAATAGCAACTAAAAATCACAAATGAGGCATCAACTTGGCAGGCAGGCACGTGACGGTCATAGAGTTAAGTTTTCGTAAGAGTAGTTATAGTCTAGGTTTTAAAAATACCCAGTTCTCTATAACCAAAGCTCTGATACCAATCTGTAACACCCCCAAAAATCGGGTCCAGCGGAAGCATACATTCATTGGGGTGCTACGAAATCGGTATCACAACACTAGGTACAAAGAACGGTTTTATTTCAACCGTTTAGGAAAATTTCATAAATCAAAACATTAAGTTTACATCATTCTAGAAATAGTGCGAAAAATATAGGCCCATAAAAGAGTTTAAACGGTCCCAAATACATCAGAGTCATCTATGACCATGCCATGCCTTGCCAAAAGCCTTCAATAGTAGTTATCGCCTTAAACCTGAAAATACACGCTAAAAAGTGTCAACACGAGGTTGGTGAGTTCATAGGTTTGTATAAATAGCAATTTAGTATAAAAGAAATGTGAGTTCGATAAAAGTTTTGTGACCATTGTGTCGCTCACAATGTCATGAGATATAGTTTACTTTCAAGTAAATATAGTAATGTGGACCACAAGGTTTTCGAGTGTGAATAACCATTCACATACAAATCAAGTTCAGTTTTAGTGACTACTGCTTTACTCACAGCGGCAAGAAAAACATCAGTAAAGTAGACCATAAATATTAAGCATAAAGTTGGACCATATGCAAAGTATGTGATCATTACAACGAATATAATGTCACATAAAAGTAAAAGTCTATTACGCTAGCACTAAGTTCATGCAACCGAAGCTACGACAGTGTGCATGCTCTAGAAGCATGTTAAATATAAAGGCCCGTCAAGTGTTTATCCCGATACACTTGTAATTCGACATGTTATACGCTCGCGTTTGCCTATCCAGTCAAACCGAACGGGGGAGTCACCACCAATAGATCTATTTATAACATTCGCGCTTCCCAGCAGGAATTGACGGTTCATGAGTTTGGGCATAGTGGGATTCAAGGGCTTAGGCTAATCCGCGTAATAGTTTAAATAAAATATAAGTTTCAGTGTGGTCCATAAAAATGTTTGCATAAAAGCAATAATTCATAGAGTGTATTGCATAAAAGCAAGAGTTCATAAAGTGTGTCGCATACAAGCAATAACTCATAAAGTGTGTTGCATAAAAGCAAGAATTCATAAAGTGTTTGCACGTTTCTCACCCCAAGTTTGTAAAGCAAAGTAAAGTAAAGAGTGTGGCTATAAACTTACAGTAATATGAAAATGTTTAGAGTACTTGTAAAAGTAAAGATAAATAGTTGAGCATGTATCTCCCCCAAAGAGTTTATAAAGTAATTAAACGAGTAAACGTGGGGCTATGACTCACCTCAGTATCTTCAGGTGAACAAATCAAGTAGTGGTTGTGCACGGCTCCGACACGTAACCTAGATAAGTATGGTATGATGTTTAGTCTATGTTTTAAGTTTAAATTTATGTTGTAAAGTGGAAACAAAGTTTCAATTGTTTCTCATTTGTTTGTGTTATCGTAGCTTATGTGGACTTTCATAATGTTCAACAAGTTTCAAATGTTCGTTGAAAAGTATATATATATATATATATATATATATATATATATATATATATATATATATATATATATATATATATAATAGTGTTGTTGTGAAAATATTCATAAGTATCGGCTCTTGGAATAAATGTGAAAATATTGTGTATGAACATATCGTATAAGTGTTGGCTCGAAAATTGGCTTAATAGTTATTGATAAATAATTACAAGTCAAAAAGTATTTATTAAGTTCGTTTGGTCTCGATATATATATATCGAAGTCGTGTGCAAATAATATATTTGGACAAATATACTATTTATGGTTTTCGTTAATGTGGTCGTTTAACTAAAAATATGTGTTAAACATATTTATTAAACGAAAAGTGGGTAACAATATGTAAAAAAAAATATAGATTCTCTAATTTATAATAACTTTGTAAAAATATGCAATACTTGTCAAAGTATGGGGTTAAAAGTGAAAATGGCAAAAATAACAAATTAGCCCAAAAAAATAACTGCCTCTACCTAGTCTCGAACTCACGTCTGTTGTGTGAAATCGAGCATCCCACCCAGCGAGCCTTTTGGCTCTTGTCATCTTTTACAAGTTAAATATATTTAACTTCTTGTTACTGTGTGGTTTTGGTTACAAAATTTACTAGGTGTACTGAGCATTTGCATGCATGTGTTTCGCATATCTTTTTTTTTTTTTTTTTTTTTTTTTTTTTTTTTTCAACTGTTTGTGAAGCCAAAGCATTTAACAATATAAGTTGACAATTAAGTTTCAAGTTTTTCGATAGGAGACCAAAATAAGTCCCGACTTATTTTGAGTTGTACGACTCAAAATCCAAATGAGTTTAAAACTTTAAACCGATATAGTTTAAACAAAATAAGCCAAAGTCGATTCGGTTTATGTTTTACATATTTATTTTAAAGTGAACCAAGTGCTTATTACAAATAAGCACTCATATAGGCCTAGTGGGTCATAGGTTGGGCCTTCAAGACCAGTGAGTGTTCGGTGTGAAGATATTGGATGGGTCGGGTATAAGTCAAGTTTCAAATGGTTAGATAAGTGATAATAAAACTGAAATAAACATGAGAATAAGCCAATAAGCCAATGAGCAATATTCCAAAAATGAGCCAATATGTTTCTTATATTCACTTCTCTTTTATTCACCTTTGCAATGAATGAAAAAGTTTTATTTCCATTTAAAAGTCGAATAGGCACAAAGTGCTTATTTGCTTGTTTTAACGTTTCAAACATACATGTTTTATGATCAAAATATACCACATAAGCATACTAACACTTTAAAAAGTCGACTAGCTCATAGTAGTCGAATTTAGTTAAGGTTTTGATGTGTTTTCATATGTTACGAAACATGCAATATCGAATGAAAACGAGTTTAGCAAACATAGGTGTTTAACGATACAAGATACGAAGGAAATGAGATGTGTTCGAGTATACTTACAAAAGTGAAGTGTATACGAGTGTATGATCGAGAACTAAAGGACCAAGAACCAAAGATCGACCTATCTTTTCCAAACCAAGACCCGATAAGCATCCAAGTGAAAGACTCGGCTTCTCTTGCTTCCAAAACTCTCTAACTTGCATCAAAACCTTTCTTGTTTGCCCTTAGCCTAACTTGTGAGTGTTTGCAAATGCTTGTGTGTTAAGGCTTTGGCAAAGGCTCGATATAAAGGGAGTGAGCAAGAGAAGGAGTTGTTAGCTAGGGTCTTTTAGCATTTAATGTTTGCTTCACCAACTTAGCAACCAAAGGAAGTGTGTCTTGGGTTGGGTGTGTCTGACCGGCGAGTAACAAGGGAAAGGAGAACAAGGTATGGTGAATTCGTCCTTGTGGTATTATTTTAATCCCAAACCAAGGATATATTGGTTGCTTTGGGTTGAAAATAACAAAAGATGTTTTTGAAGTGGGGTTTGTTCGGCTGTGGCAGCAAAAGAGAAGGAAAATGTACAACATTTGGAATAAAATACATATATATACAAACAAGTAGTGGAGTTGGTGAAGATTTTTTTTTTTTTTTTTTTTTTTTTTTTTTTTTTTTTTTTTTTTTTTTTGTATTTGTTTTGTGTCTTGTATGAGTTCTTGTACATAATGTATACATTTGTTGTGTGTTTCTTTGTTTAGTCGGTCGTATATGGAGTCGAGGAGTGGGTTTTGTGAGTCGTTTAAATGAATCTCGACTCTAATGACAATGAGGAGGGTTTGAACGACGTTGAATACTTGATACGTTAAGTTTAAGTTTGTGTTGTTTCTCATGCACTTATTTGTTATGACTATAAGATAAGTATGACATTTCATTTGTTCAAAAAGTCAGTCTATTTTAAGAATTTAGAAATATTCAAGCTAACTAATATGCAATAGTTGGCTTGTATTCCATTGGTCCAAAGAGTTTTTTCAGTTTATTTTAAAATATTGGTAAGTTCAAAGGTAAGTATTATGCAATATTGGCTGGTATTCCATTAGTAAAAAGAATCTTTGTTGGGAATTACAAGATTTAAAGATTACAAAACCACGAGCAAGAATGAAGAAAGAAGAAACAAGAGGGACCTAAATATAAAATAGTTAGCTAGCTTGATTAGTAAGCTAGGTTTTTATGTAAACCCTAGCCTCTCTATTATATAAAGAGGGGTAGGGCGTTGGTTTTAGCATTAAAGTCATAGAAAAACTCTTTCAATGAGAGTCTAGACACACGATTATAGCGTCTGTATATTAGTAGTGTAGTAGTTTATTTTATTTTCTATAAAGAAAACCTTGGAGTAATGTTGATGTTATTCTTGTTCTTATTACGCTGTGCACGTTAACATTACTATATCCTAGATGGGCTTAAACGATCTTCTACAATTGGTATCAGAGCACAGGGGGCTCGATATCTAGGGTTTATACAAGGTTTTCATGTTCGTTTTTATCAATAAAAAGCAGTTTTGAAGAAGAGCAGATCTAGTAGTCGTTGAAGAGAAGTTTTGGAGAAGGTACGAATGAAGCTGATTGGTTTTAATGGTATCCAATTTTGTTTCTGAATGGCAAATGAATACAACAAAGGTACCTCGTACTTCATAAATTTGATTATCTATTTGTCGATTAGCGCATGTGAATAATTGGAACCTCGTACTGTGTTTGTTCTGTTTTTATGATTGGTCTGTTAGTGAATTAAATTTTGAGTTTAATTGGTCGGTGGTATTAATGATAATGGGTCAGCAGACTGTATTACCTCGTACCAACATTTATTATGGGTTTATTAATCGATCGGCATTATATTGAATTTATTGTGGGGCACAATTATTGGGTAATTAATTAGAGTATTATATTAAGATAGTGGATCGGTTTGTTGCTGATTTCTTTAATTGGTGGGATGAAATTGGTCAAAGGCTAAATTGTGGGTCAGATATGTGCTCAATAGTAATGCAAGGAAGTTGTGAGGATAATACAAAATTATTGACTTTTATTGATACTTTATCTTGTCGTCTTTTGCCATTAAGGAATCAGATGAGTGATATTGAATTAATGAGTCTCATGGCCAATAGAAGAATATTTAATTGGTCAATTGATGATATGAGTTATCGCTTTTATGATATGTCGGTTTCAAATATTAGTTTCAAGATTGTTATTCAAAGTTAACGATGATAGGGGGCTGGTTTGTTGAAGCTTCGAATATTACAAATCAGTTGTGAAGAGTTTGTCGTTTGTGCCTTGTGGTGATTTGGATCATGGGTCGGTGGTCAAGGACTTTTACAAATTGGTGATTGGTTATCCCATTCGATATGTGAAAAAGGAGAACCATGTTGATAAATCATGGGTAATTAATATTTATCTCGTACCTATTCAAGATGTGTGAATGTTGTTGCTGTTGTGTTGTCGTTTGCAAGTGGACATGGAGTATTGTATTGTTAATTTGTGTTTGGTTGGCTTATTTACACGATGGATGGTTGATAGTGATAAAGTGTGTTAAAATTGTTTTTATTCTCATACTTCAATTGATGAGAATTGGAGCTGTCTGTCGCATGTGGTTCATGCAAAATTGGTTAAATATTTTATTCACAAAGGGTGTCATTGATTGAGGGTTGTCAGAGGTGCTATCTTCGATGGGGTATTGAATTAATTGGTCGGTACCAGTACTATGGTCGAATATTTTTATTCACAATGTTGCTGTTGTTATCACATGGTTACTGCTGCTACGATTATCTGTTTCTGCTGGTACTCTCATTTGTTTCTGCTGATGAATTTCATTCCTCCTGATGGTTTCTACTGATGGTTCTTGCTGACTTCTTTATGGTTCCTGCTGGCTTGTTGTATATTTTTCTTCTCTTGGTCGGTTTTGGTTCCTACTAGTTATGTGAGATTACTAATGGATAAGGAGGACAGAGTTATCAACCATCATCATTTTGTTGAGAAGATTACTTGACGAAGACATTTGATTATCGCTTGTTTGATGTTGTAATTGATTTTCCCAAGTATTGTGTTCTTATCATATCTTAAAGGGATCAACAGCTTTTTAAGATTGATAACGCTCAAAGTTAACATGTTTTTATAAGCGTTATTAGTGATTTTGTGTATGTTATTTGGCTGTTTTTATATGCTTTTGCCACTAAATCATATCAAAGTATGTTTTTGTAGCATATGTAGATAAATGCAGGAAAAATGGAGAAAAAGTGAAGAAAATGAAGTATACGCGATTACACGAAGATTCCCGAGCTCAAAAGTCCAATCTATGAAGTAATTCGTATGAGAACCTAAGTTTTGTCATCTCAAAGTTCCAAGTTCAGAAGTTAATCATGTTTGACTACATAAGGAAAAGTCAAACTCCAAAGCTGTCAGAAATTACCATCCGATCGGTTGGGTTGAAACCGATCGGATTGCCATAATGACTTTTCTCCATCCGATCGGTACCAACCCGCAACCGATCGGATGGCCAATACTGCATGTTTTTGTCAACTTTTGTGCACGAATCTTGATCTTTTATCCTATGGTTCTAGGCCCTTTTTAGTGTCTTATTGTCCAAGTTCAAGCATTTAAGTCCTTATTTATTACCAAGAGTGATGGACAAGCCTATAAGGGACCTCAAAAGTGCATAACTCAACACACAATTGAAGATACAATTTACTCTCATTACTATACACAATTATTATTATCTTCTAGCTCTCTAAGGAGGAAAATTCGTGCAGAAAGAATCAGGAACTTTGGAGGACCAAGGAAGCAACATTTGGAATACGAAAATCTCAAGAAATCATCACCAACTCTTAGGTTATCAATACCTTGTCATTTGTTATCAATTTCAAAGCATTTTAAGACTTATAACCATGGATTCTTATGTTAAATATTCTGAGTTTATTTGCATGTTTGCCATGAGTGGCTAGTAATCTTTTTACACTTGTTTGGATGATGTTTTATACTTAGTGATAGTGATGATTGTGATAACATGTTTTAATTCAATTTCAAGTCAATCCTAAGAACCAATTATACCTTAAGTTTTATCGTGACATTTGTTTAGCCAAGGTTAACTAATTGATAATAGTTTCAAAGGTCGAAAGATTTGTTATTACTCAACTAGTTATAATCATTTGTCTATGAATGATTATTTTTCACCATAATTATTCTTGACTAAACAAAGAAACAAGAAGTATGATTGTAATGAGAATTCTTTTATAACATCAAATCGGATTGTTTGTAAACCTTTAGTAGGACGAAAGTTTAAATGTTTATAAACAATTGTGACCTTTTTGTCTATGAAGAGGTTACCTTTTGTATTGACCATTTCCTAAGAGTATTTGATTGGTAATAAAAGTTTGTCTTGTGTTTAAGATATCCACCATACCTTATGAATCTTGGATGGATCTTGAATTGATTGGTTTATACCTAAAGCTTGTTTTTATGAACTAAAATCTTGGCCAAAGTTTAACTTGTAGAAACAATAGATTAGATCACCATCTAATTATCTCAACCAACATGTTATCAAAAGTTATCACAATCATGTGTATCATTAAGTAAAAAACTAATCTAAACAAGTGTAGTTTTTAATTTATTGAATTTGCTTATTATCATATTTGCGTACATTAGAGATTTACTTTTAGACTTATATTTCGATTCACTCACAAATCCCTGCGAACGATCCCGACTTACCATCATATCTTGCTATAACGGACGAGTACACTTGCTCGTATGTGTTGTTTCTAGATTTGGTAACGCATCCTTATAAATTTAAAACTTGCACTAACAAATAGCACATCAAGTTTCTTGGCGCCGTTGCCGGGGATTTTGATCACGTTTCTTTAAGTTTTAAAATTCCGTTTCTTTTCGTGTTCGTTTTCTAAAAAAAAAAAAAAAAAAAAAAAAAAAAAAAAAAAAAAAAAAAAAAAAATCCGTAGCAACCAACCGATCGGATTCACTTCCAACCGATCGGTTTCCCACATTTTAATTTTTACCGTAGCGTCCAACCGATCGGTTTGGTTTCCAACCGATTCGGATTGATTTTTTCTGTTTTTATTTTTTTTTATTTTTCTTGTTCTTTTGTTTAGGTAATTGACTCGATTCTCTTGATAGTTGTATGAACACTCGTTCTACTACTAAAAAGCTTAGTACACCTTTATCCGATCCAGAAAGTTTGTTTCATAAGAAGAGATCTTCAACTATTCTTAATTGGTTTGATAATCTTTCCGAAGAACACCCAATTTCTAATGTTTTTGAACCAATACCCATGGCTGACGATTTACCCATGTGGGCCGCCAATAGAACCGTAGCACCCACTCCTGGAGCTGCTATTGTTGTTGCCGACCATGGTGAAAACTTTACCGTTAAAGGTCACCATCTTTCTATGATCAAAGACCGTCAATTCTATGGCCGTTCGCGGGCCGATCCGCATAAACACATTGCCGAATTCATTGAAATTTGTGGCATGTTTCGTTATGGAGACACTAATTTCGATGCTATCTAGCTCAAACTTTTTCCATTTTCACTCGCCGGAGATGCCAAAGTATGGTATAACGAATTAAGCCCAGGAACTATTAATACTTGGGAGGAGATGAGGCAAGCTTTTGTAAGCCGATTCTTTCCACCTGCCATGTATGATAGACTAATGGGAGAAATCCGTGCTTTTTCACAAAATCCTAATGAATCTCTTGTTGAAGCTTGGCTTCGCATGAAAGATTTGCTTTCGAAGTTGTCATGGTCATAATTTAGGACGAGGAACAACAATCCAAATCTTTTATCATGGTCTTGATGAAGCATCTCAAGCAATCCTTGACGCCGGAGGAATTTTCCTTGACAAAACACCAAATGAGGCATATCAACTTCTTGAAGATCGAGTACTTCTTAAACTCGATTGGTCAAAAGATTCCAAAACCAAACCCTTATGAAAAACCGTTGCTTTTGCCGAAAGTTCAGATAATTCAAAACTCATGGACAAAATAGAAGCCTTGTCTTCTAAAATGGATTCGCAATACAAAGATATAAAAGGAGAAATGAAAGAAATGCGAGATGGCTGTAATAATTGTGGAGGAAATCACACATCAAACGAGTGTGATGACCAACCTATGAATGGACCCAACGAAGGGGAAGCCAATTATGTCCAAGGAGGATATTGTGGAGGAGGTTTTCGTGGTAATTATTACGGAAGAAGTTCTGGAAATTGGCAAGATCGCCAACAAAGGGATAACAACCGTGATTTTCAACCTCGAATAGAAAATCCAAACCCAACAAATTTAGATAAAAAGGAAGAATCTGATTTCGAAAAAATGATGTGAGAATTCGTAAATGCTCAAAGAACCACAAATGAGTTCGTAAAAACTCAAATTTTCAATCTCAAAACCAAAGTTGAGCAAGGTCAGAAAAATCATCAAGCTTCTATTCAGGATCTTGAACAAAAATTTGGTAGACTTTCTGATCAATTTTCTTCTCGAATTGCTGGTACATTACCAAGTAACACCCAATCCAATCCAAAACCATCTGGATCAAACGATAAGAATTATCGTCCACCACACAACAGAAATGAGCATATCAATGCTATATTCACTCGAAGTGGTCTCTAATATGATCAACCACCCATTCCCACCGATAATACTCTTATTCAAGAAGAGGAGGAAGAAGCTGAGGAAGAAGCAGTAGAAGAAGAACCAACCCAAAACCAACCGTTCCACCAATAATGCCATATACACCGAAAATACCAACTCCACAAGCCCTAAGAAAAGAGAAAAGAGTGGAGCGAAATAAGAAGTTTTTAGAGATGATCAAAGAAGTTAGAATTAACGTACCCCTCGTTGATGTTCTAGCTGGAATGCCCAATTATGGGAAATTTTTGAAAGAACTTCTTAATAATCGAAACAAGTTAGAACAAATTTCCGCTACCGTTCTTAATGAAGAATGCTCTGCTATAATTCAAAACAAAATTCCACCAAAACTTGGAGATCTCGGAAGTTTTCTTATACCATGTACATTAGGAAACAACATCACATGTGATGCTTTAGCCGATTTAGGTGCAAGTATCAATTTGATGCCCTATTCGTTGTATTCTAAACTTTCCATCAATACATTGAAACCTACTAAGATGAGTATACGATTAGCCAACCATACATACCAATATCCTGTAAGGGTTGCTGAAAATATGCTTGTTCAAGTTGGTAAATTTGTTTTTCCTGTGGATTTTGTTATCTTAGAAATGGAAGAAGATAGTCGAGTACCCTTAATCTTAGGAAGACCTTTCTTAAACACTGATGATGCAATGATTAAAGTTAAAGGTAAAGAACTAAATCTCGGACTAGGAGAAGATCGAATCACATTCTTAATCAATAAAGCAATGAAATATCCAAATTCCAGTGATGACACATGCTATAACATCGATGTAATTGATGAAGTCTGTAAAATATCAATAATCAAAACATGTATGGTTCTTGTGATTAAGGATCAAATAGTAATAGAAGAAGTAGAGAGAGGAAGAGAGTTGGGAGGATTTCATAGAGAGAGAAAGAGTAGAGAGAAAAATGAGAATATTAGATTGAGGTGAATGGAAGCTCCAACCCTCTCCACATGTGGAGAGGGGTATATATAGTTTCCTACAAACGCCCACACCCGGGCTGTGGATCAGGCATACAGTGGGTAAAGACCCGTCCTTCTTCCGCGGTGTTACTTAAACTAATACTAACTAACTAATATATAAACTAACTACGAGCTAACTTAATGCTATTACAATAATTAGGTGACCGAGACTTTTACAGGAATATTTGTATTCCTAACAATTGTAAAATATCAATAATCAAAACATGTATGGTTCTTGTGATTAAGTATCAAATAGTAATAGAAGAAGTAGAGAGAGGAAGAGAGTTGGGAGGATTTCCTAGGGAGAGAAAGAGTAGAGAGAAAAATGAGAATATTAGATTGAGGTGAATGGAAGCTCCAACCCTCTCCACATGTGAAGAGGGGTATATATAGTTTCCTACAAATGCCCACACCCGGGCTGTGGATCAGGCAGACAGTGGGTAAAGACCCGTCCTTCTTCCACAGTGTTACTTAAACTAATACTAACTAACTAATATATAAACTAACTACGAGCTAACTTAATGCTATTACAATAATTAGGTGACCGAGACTTTTACAGGAATATTTGTATTCCTAAAAATCTCCCCCTAAGCGAGGTCACCTTTGAAATTAAGTTCTTTTATCTTTAAGCATTCTTTAGTCTTTGTAGCTCGTAGGTTCTGATTCTTCACTTTTCTGCACACTTTGTACTTCAAGGAAACGAACTTGTGATTTGGATTCCTTTGAGTTGTGTGATCTTTAAGCTTCTTTGAGATCATCAGCCATAGTAAATCTCCAAGCTCATCCATAGCAGTATCGCCTTCATGTGATGTAGTGACTTTAGGACCATCATGCTCACACCCTTCTGGATCAGGAGACTTTGCATTAAAGTTGTGGATCAGGAGACTTTTTCATCAGAGTTGCGGAAACGTTGTTGGTAGTCTCTCAACATTTGTTGTAGCAAGTCCCTCATCTTCATTGATAGTGTGGAGGATGTGTGAGCATGAGGTATGGATTGACCCGATTCAGCTGGAAACTGGAGCCATCAACGCCATCTTTATATGTGTCCCTAAAATAAAACAGTTAGCAATAAAGATAGAGAACGAACATGGCATTGTCATTCGTTCTGCGAGGACAAACTACCCTCTGGTTTTGTGAAAACCGACCTGTGATCAGGTAGAGTCTCTTTTAAAGAAGACTCTCCTTGACAGGAATTTCCAGCTTGTAGTAATGAATTTTCCAAAGAATCCACTTTGGAATCTTTATACTTAGCATGTTCTCATACCGGAACGTCTCAAACCAGACAGCACGATAGAGTGAATCGGTGAATTGACATTCACGGATTGATGAGAAATTGATTTACAGACATCACTCGCGTGTCATATGATAAACATTTTTGAGACACGACGAGAGGTTTTAGCTTAGAATCACATTTCCATCAAAAATACTTTTGTTTGAAATATTGTACACAATCAATGTGCTCGAAAATTAGTATGTGAGCACACTGAAAGGATTTTGCAAAAGTATCTGTCAATCCATATCCTGGAACAAGTTTGATTCAATGTTGAATCGCACCATTGTTGCTTTCCAGTTGTCACTTGATCATTGATCCAAGATGGATCTCACATGTCACCTACCAAGAGCTTGAGTGATGTTCGCTCTAGAAGGATTTCCATCTTCATTGTGAATATTTTCATATCACTTAGATGTTCTGGCGGTACCACAAGGATAATGCGTAGGACTCTAAATATTTTATCTTATTTTCCACATTGTGTGAAACAATAAGCATATTTGGAATGTGTCATATCGAGATTTATGGATGATCTCATGGCTCTAGACTCAATAGTGCGTTTTGATCCGCTCCTGGAGACTGGGGAGGCGTCTCCTGTTTGGGTATCAACATAGCTCGCAATGAGTGGTCGATACATTGCACAGGGTTCCCCGTGAGAATGAAACAAGTTCTTTTAAGAGAACTTGAGTGGTTGGGAAGTTTAGTGCAGTGCGTCACTGGGTCCATGACGTCTTGTCTTCAATACCGGTGTTATCTTAGTAACCGCCAGTAGATTATGAATTGAACCCGGTTTCTGCCCTAAGGTTGAATATATGGAGGGATATTTCTTTTCACCCTTTCACATTTCATTTCTTTTTCATTCTTTAACCCCTTCAGTGCTTACCGAGACTTCACCACTAGAACCTTGTTGGGTTTGTTCCAGTCCTAGCTCTATCTCAGTCCGCACTCTTCCCTCTCTCACTTTTCTCCTTTTTTCCAATCATTCTTAAGGACTTCTAATCTATCTATGGATTGTCCATGGGAAGATCCTTCCAGTTCTGGTGGATCATGGGAACTTATACCTAACCTTAACCGTCCTTATAACTCCATGCATAAAGATAAATGGTCGGTCATAGGTATTACTTCCATAAACGCCTTTGCTCCCCTTCAATATGTGCATCGATATTCGAAAGTGTTTAGCACATATGTGGGAGCCTATTTATTGAATCCAAAGGATCACTTTTGATTATCAGATTTCATATTTAAATCACATTCTCTCCCCCGATCAAAATTTTCAAATCATTCGAGATTTTTGATCTCAATTGATTTAAATGAGTTAGAAAGCTTTTGGGAGAGAAATGCGGTCAATTTTAATATTTTCTGATAAAAGGAACTTTTTTCTTGCTCCCCCCCAATCAGTGAGGGAGATTGTTATGTGTCAGATTTGAAGAGTTTGCAAAAGATTTGAAGTTTTAACGAAAACTCTTTGAAAAGGTTCTCATTCTGACACCTAACCATCACAAATCATTTTCTTGCATTTGTACAAAGTGGAGAGTTTTGATGATACATAAAATTTTGAGAAATCATTCTCCCCCTCAATCAATGACGGATGTTTAACACATAAATAAGTTATGTCATTGATTGAGTGAAAATTTTTATCAAAGTTTGAGTTCAAATTGATTTTCAATCAAAATCTCATGGTACCACCAAGTTTTGCACAAATACTTTCCGGAAAAATCATAGAAGGGAAAGTATTTGGCGATAAAAAGAAGATTTCTTTTCTTGATCAAGAAATAATGCACTGAAGCGTACATTAGATCGAGGGTGCATGGATGTAAAGTAATCCATGCCCGGGTGAACTTCACCCGGTAAAAGGAACAACCGTATTTTTGGCGACGTGTTTTCCCATTTTGAAAAAGGGGTTGCTATCTGAAGTAATAGCAAACCATAATATTAAGTCCGGGTTGCAGCCTGAAATAACTACAAGCCATGAGTTTAAGCGCGGGTTACAGCCTGAAATGACTGCAAGCCAAAATTTTGAAGTCCGTTTTGAGAAACGACTTGTTTTAGAAAAAAAAACTTTATTTGAAACCGAAAAACTCTTGCTCAAGCATATGTATGATTCCGTGTCATTATTAAATGATATTTCTAGAGACGTACATAATAGTGATTACACAAGAGACATGTCGTGAGAAGAATATTTTTGGATTTTTTATGATTTTTCAGATTTTTATGGTTTTTATAGGTTTTATATTTCTTTATTTACGTATTTGTATAAGATATGTACAAAGGATACCAAACAGTTTAAGGAGATGTTGACATGAGCACCAAAATGAGATTATCGTTCAGCTCGTTGTAGAAGTATGTAGTCAACATCTCTTAAACTTTCACCACCAAAGCTTTCGAGGCTCCTGAATAATCGTCTGAATCCGTAGATGCCATGATATAATCTTAAACGGGATTTTACAACTCTTGTGACTTAAACCGAGAGATCGATTCTCTCCCGGGATTTTACTAAAGTCAACAAAAGAAACCGAAAGATCTAATATGCGAGTTAGACTTAGAGAGAGATCTTGGATAGGTGACAATTAGCATTAACTGTCAAGTCGCGACAAGTCAAGTTACAATAGATCCGATCGTAATAAGTCAAGTCGTAAAGATTAACTCATAACGTCAAATTACAATCAGACTAATCGAAACGACTTAAGTCACAACAATTCACCAAACACAAGTAGTTAACAAATCACTAGAATCTCACAACTGAGTTAATCGCTAGACACCCACCAAATTTCTGAAAGTTTTTATTGCCTCCTCAATGTGAAGCTTTGGTAGCTTCCCCCCAAACCGACAATCACCTACATGAGACCACTTCCCCCAAGTCGTTGAAGTGATGAAAAAAGTCTCATTATATGATGCTTGAAAACCCCGAAGAAAATGAAAACCCCGAAGTAACAAGGTGAACCACGGATCACCTCTGCGGTAATCAATCCCGGAATATATGATGATGCCCGATCACATGACCCTGTTGTACATCCCCAATGTACACATTACTTTGAGGTTTGGAGCAGTTGTCTATTAGGGGGAATCATATATCAACATATTCATTTCACTAACTGCTTTCCAGTTATCTTACACATGCCAACTCAATCCATATTGTACGCATGTATCCAACACAAAAAGAAACGATGACACCAAAGTAACAGGTTGAAGCACTGATTATCTCTGTGGATATCACCTCCGGAATATATGATTAAGCCCGATCACGTGAACCTGTTGCGCGTCCTTGATGTACACAAATATCTCCCCTGATGGTTGCGATCTCATCGGAATCAGCATAACATTGTGTACATGAAGCATTAACCAGAAGCACTTTACCAAAAATCATATCAGCTCATATGAAGATGTCGATAAGCAATATCATCTCACTCTCCAGTTGTTCTTCTCATATTTCTTCCCACTGAAAGCTGAAGTAATACATACCACAAGTATCAGAAGACCACTTCCCCCACGTAGTTGGAATAATACACCAAACGCTGCGAGTTAAGACACTGAGTTTCTCTACGGTTATGACATATGTCTTCCCGGGATAACTTCAATTAAGAAGAAGTATTATGTTCATCACGTGTACTCATTATGCATTCGGATGTATGTCTCCTTCCCCTTTGTTGGTTTTGATACATCAGAATCAGCAACAACTTTTACGCACATCTACTTGAAATATTGAGAAGAACCAAATAAGCTAAAATATATCTAGTGAGAATCAACTGCTATAGAAACGCTCACTAATTGGGTTAATCCTCCCTCCCAATTAGTAAGCCCACAAGTGTACTTACTCCCTCCCAAAATGACGACCCGTTTGAAATAACATTGATGCATGTTGAAGAAGTATCTCTCAATTCTGCCCAAAATGTCTTCAGTCTCTTATCATGTCATCCACAACGTAAAGTGGATCATAGACTGATAATCTGTAGCTTCTTCACGGGTTAGTTTGAGGAACGTCATGTCGACATTTTCAACTCAGTTAGAATGCTTCCAGTTCTTTGATTAAAAGCCCCAATGTACACAACTCTCCCTCCATGATGATGACGATCACTGGGAATCATCATAACTATGTGTACATAAATATATCAACTGGAAGCAATATACAAATCAATACCCCATGAGTAGATGTCGATGACAATTCTCTTCAACAATTCTCTGCAGATCAACCCCTAATTAAACCTCTTTTCACTTCCACTGGCTAATGGTAAATGACCACGTATGGAGAAAACCCGATATACCAAACTTGAAACTGAAGTAGAGTTCCCCGCTCTTGTGTCTTAAGCTTGCACTAAAGTTTTAAGAACGGTGTAGAGAATTTATGCTCCAAGCATATCTCTAAGTACTCACTACCCAACCAAAGTATGAGACGTTACCACCTCTTGAGATTATCCACAACGACATCGGCGTGTGACACTGAGTAATACAACATAACTCATTAAAGTGATAGTTAACCAGCTCTTCAACCATCCACCTCGACTGCTGGTAATTAGATAAACCAAGTCTTCAACTAAAATCTCAAGCACGAGCAAGTTACCGTTGAAAGTCATTCATCTAACCAACCCCGACTTCAAGATAAACTAAGATCACGCCTTTGTGAAAGTCAACTTCAATCTCAAATATGTGATACCCAATCAACTCCGTAGTCACAATTAGTCTTCCTTAGTTAGTGGAACATTAGGTGTTGGAGGAAAGGAGGGTCATTTCACGCATCAATCAACATGTATTTTATTCACACTTCTCCCCCTCAAATATTGCATATAAGGATGCTATTTTTGATTGAACAAGTGAATAGAAATACATGTAGTTCATTCACACTTCTCCCCCTCAAAAATTGCATATGAGGTTGATCCACTGTTCACACTTCTCCCCCTCAAAAATTGCATTTGACGATGCCATTTTTGAACGAGTGGATAATAACAAATACAATCCGATGAAGTTAATCCACTTGAAGGCTGAACAAGTGTGGAACAAATATGAGGTTTGTTGATGAGAATGGTCGGAAGCAAGAACATTACACAACTTCAGAAGATAAAGCGCACTCAAGCGTACACTTTTCTTTTCTTTGATGAACGGGGCCTGAAGTGTTGTCAGCAGACACCATTAAGATGACATTGAGGACCGAGGCTTGAACTGAGGTGTTCAAACATCATAGTCGTTGAAGAATGAATCCTGAACTGAACTGAACAGACGTCATATCATCCTCATATAATATGAAAGTGTGAATGAACTACATGTATTTTTATTCACTTGTTCAATCAAAAATCGCATCCTCATATGCAATATTTGAGGGGGAGAAGTGTGAATAAAATACATGTTGATTGATGCGTGAAATGACTTTCCTCTCCTCCAACACCTAATGTTCCACTAACTAAGGAAGACTAATTGTGACTACGGAGTTGATTGGGTATCACATATTTGAGATTGAAGTTGACTTTTGTTTGTATTTGGTTATGAATATGCTAACCGCTACAAAAAGAATGAGGTAATCGCAAAAGCGAAAACCGCAATCAAGAACTAACCGCTAGGACAAAATAGTTAACTGCAAATATCAGGCTTAATCGCAAGATAAAAATTAAACGCAGGTTATCAGAGGTAAACGCAAGACCAGAGGTAACCGCATAAAAATAGAGTTGAACGCAACAGAATTTGTGGGCTAATCGCAACAAGAATACAATTGACAGTTAAACTCAAAAATCTGTTAAACGCAAGTACTGACATGAACAAAACTTAGAATGAGATTAATTATTTGCACAAGCTGCCAATAAACAGTCACTATCATCCCACTTTGTCTTGTACCCGAAATGGACAAAACACCCTTAGCAGGACCACGCAAACTGGAATAAACAAGCAAAAGGAGCTAAACGCAAATATGGAAAAAACTAATCGCAAATAAGAAAAACCCTCAAACAGCCCACGATTTTCCAAAGATCCAGTAATAAACGTATGAAATTCACAAGCCAAGCACTAGACAAATCAAATAGGCTACTTCGAATCATGAAAGTACGAACATGTTGCAAATTTAACCATCAAGATGTCTTCAATATAACTAATTCGAACCAAGAAAATAGAACCACAAAACCAAATACAAAACCGAGAAAACCAAGTCCTAAGATGAAACCTTGGCTCTTGATACCAATTGTAAAATATCAATAATCAAAACATGTATGGTTCTTGTGATTAAGGATCAAATAGTAATAGAAGAAGTAGAGAGAGGAAGAGAGTTGGGAGGATTTCCTAGAGAGAGAAAGAGTAGAGAGAAAAATGAGAATATTAGATTGAGGTGAATGGAAGCTCCAACCCTCTCCACATGTGGAGAGGGGTATATATAGTTTCCTACAAACGCCCACACCCGGGCTGTGGATCAGGCATACAGTGGGTAAAGACCCGTCCTTCTTCCACGGTGTTACTTAAACTAATACTAACTAACTAATATATAAACTAACTACGAGCTAACTTAATGCTATTAGAATAATTAGGTGACCGAGACTTTTACAGGAATATTTGTATTCCTAACAATTGTAAAATATCAATAATCAAAACATGTATGGTTCTTGTGATTAAGGATCAAATAGTAATAGAAGAAGTAGAGAGAGGAAGAGAGTTGGGAGGATTTCCTAGAGAGAGAAAGAGTAGAGAGAAAAATGAGAATATTAGATTGAGGTGAATGGAAGCTCCAACCCTCTCCACATGTGGAGAGGGGTATATATAGTTTCCTACAAACGCCCACACCCGGGCTGTGGATCAGGCATACAGTGGGTAAAGACCCGTCCTTCTTCCACGGTGTTACTTAAACTAATACTAACTAACTAATATATAAACTAACTACGAGCTAACTTAATGCTATTACAATAATTAGGTGACCGAGACTTTTACAGTAATATTTGTATTCCTAACAAAGTCATTGAAGAAGAATTGGATGCATTACTTGACGATTCAAAACCATTCTTGACTACTTCAGAAAAGATTAGTGAAACAGATTCTGATAAAGAATTTGAGGAATTCATGGAAATTAAATTAGAAGAAGAGGAAGAAGAGAAATTTGAAGATATCATTGAGAAAAATCAATTGAAAATCAAATCATCTCTAGAAGAACCACCCACTGATTTGGAACTCAAAACCCTTCCCAATAATCTCGAATATGCTTACTTAGAAGAAAATTCACTTCTTCCAGTAGTCATATCGTCGTTGCTCGAAACAAATCAAAAAGAAAGACTCGTTTCTGTTCTTAAAAAGCATAAACGCACTTTTGCGTGGAAAACTTCTGATATTCCAGGAATTAGTCCTAATTTTTGGAAACACAAAATCAATTGTGAAGAAGGTTCTAAACCCGTTGTAGAAAGACAACGTCGACTCAACCCGAATATGAAAGAGGTTGTTAAGAAGGAAATCATTAAACTTCTTGACGCATGAATTATTTATCCTATTGAGGATAGCCCATGGGTGAGTCCAGTTCATTGTGTTCCAAAGAAAGGAGGAATGACTGTAGTGACAAACAAAAGGAATGAGTTAGTTCCTACTAGAACTGTCACTGGATGGTGAGTATGTATTGATTACAGAAAACTTAATAAAGCCACCAGGAAAGATCATTTTCCTTTACCCTGCATGGATCAGATGCTCAAAAAATTAGCAGGAAACAAATACTTTTGCTTCCTTGATGGTTTTTCGGGATATTTCCAAATTCCTATCGATCCAGCCGATCAAGAGAAAATCACATTTACATGTCCTTTTGGAACCTACGCTTATCGGAGTATGCCTTTTGGTCTATGTAATGCACCTGCAACTTTTCAAAGGTGTATGATCGCAATATTTCAAGACATGCTTGAAACATCTATGGAAGTTTTCATGGATGACTTTTCAGTTTTTGGTGATTCTTTTGAAACTTGTCTTTCCAATCTTTATAAAATGCTTGAAAGATGTGATGCTGCACATCTAGTTCTTAATTGGGAAAAATGTCATTTCATGGTAACTGAAGGAATTGTGTTAGGACACAAGATATCAAGTTCAGGGATGAAAGTAGACAAAGCTAAAATAGATGTTATCACCAAATTACCACCACCAACTAACGTTAAAGCCGTTAGAAGTTTTATAGGACATGTCGGTTTTTACCGCCGATTTATCAAAGATTTTTAAAAAATATCACGTCCTATGACTAAACTTTTAGAAAAGGATTCTGTATTTGATTTTAATGCTGACTGCATTAAAGCTTTCGAAACATTGAAAAGTAAATTGACTAGTGCCCTAATTATGGTCGCACCTAATTGGTCACTACCATTTGAAATCATGTGTGATGCAAGCAATTTCGCTGTTGGAGCTGTTTTAGGACAACGTGAAGGAAAACATTTTCGTCCTATTTACTTTGCTAGTAAAACACTCAACAAAACTATACGGTTACGGAAAAAGAATTATTAGCCGTAGTTTTTGTATTCGACAAATTCAGATCTTATCTTGTGCTTTCAAAAACGATAGTTTTTACCGATCATTCCGCACTCAAATATTTGTTTACCAAACAAGATGTAAAACCACGTCTTATCAGATGGATTTTATTACTGCAAGAATTTGATATCGAAATAAAAGACAAGAAAGGAGCAAAAAATCTTGCAGCAGATCATTTATCACGTCTCAAGAATCCAAATTTGGAAGAATTAAAAGAAAATGAAATTAATGATTATTTTCCAGAAGAAACTCTCATGATGATAGATAAAGATGATGATGAGGAAATACCATGGTTTGCAAATTATCTTGCAGGAGATATTCTTAAAAAAGGGATGAGTCACTACCAACGTATTAAGTTCTTTTCAGAACTAAAACACTATTATTGGGAGAAACCTTACCTTTTTAAGATGTGCAAGGATGGAATGATACGAAGATGTGTTTCGGGTGCCGAAACAAGAAAAATTCTTGATGAATGTCATCATAGCCCAACTGGGGGACATTATGGTCCTTCCACTACAGCTAGAAAAGTTTTTGATGCTGGATTCTATTGGCCTACAATTTTCAAAGAAGCGTATACTCTTGTTCAAAACTGTGATGCGTGCCAAAAATCCGGTAACCTTTCTCGAAGAGACGAAATGCCTCAAAAGAGCATTCAAGTCTGTGAAATATTCGATATTTGGGGAATTGATTTTATGGGACCCTTCCCTAAATCACACAAATACGAATATATCCTCGTTGCAATCGATTATGTTTCCAAATGGGTTGAAGCTGAAGCTCTTTCTACTAACGATGCACGAGTTGTTGTCAACTTTCTCAAAAAGCTTTTTGCTCGTTATGGAATTCCTAAAGCTTTAATAAGTGATAGAGGATCCCATTTCTGTAATAAACAAATGGAGAAAGTAATGAAACGATATGGAGTTCATCATCGTTTTGCTACAGCTTATCATCCACAAACTAGTGGTCAAGTCAAAAATACCAATAGAGCTATAAAAAGAATACTTGAAAAAACGGTTAAAGACAATCCTTCCGTTTGGTCAAGAAAATTAGATGACGCTCTATGGGCATTTCGTACGGCATATAAGACACCAATTGGTACGACACCGTACAGACTCTTGTATGGGAAAACATGTCATCTACCGTTCGAACTTGAACACCATGCTTAGTGGGCGTTAAGAAGCTGTAATCATGATTTAAAAATAGCTGGAGAAAAGAGATTTTTGCAATTACATGAACTTGATGAATTAAGACTTCAAGCTTATGAATACTCCAAGCTATATAAAGCAAGAACCAAAGCATATCACGATAGAAAGCTAAGAATTCGAAAACAATTCAAAGCTGGAGATAAAGTTCTGCTTTTTAATATGAAATACAAGTTTAAAGCTCTGAAACTCAAGCCAAAATGGTTTGGACCATATGTAGTGAAACATGGATTTCCATCAGGTTATGTTGAACTTTATGACAAACATGGTGGAAGTTTCATTGTAAATGGGCACCGAATTAAACTCTATTATGATAAGGAGCAATTAAACGTGATTTCTAATAAGGAAATTTCATCCGACTTTGAATATGAAGCTATCACATTCATGGCTCCACACAAGGAAATGGTTCCTTGGGCACACAGTAATGGTTTTATCTATGCTCTTCCTAGAGCATGGAAAAATGTTAAATTGGAAAACATAAATGAAACAGGAGAGGGAATTGTGATAGGAAATGTGTTGTATATCCCTAAAAGGAAACGTAATACTAAAACTTCATAATCTATTTCGAAGTTTGAGTCTGGCTGAGGACTCGTTAATAAAACAAGCGCTTCTCGAGAGGCAACCCGTGTGTTTTATTTTTAATTTTATTTTTTGTTTTTGATTTTCAGTGTTTATACCCCAAAGTTTTACTACTTGGTAGAACTTAAGTGTGGGGGTGTGCCACTAATTTGAATAAAACTGCAATGCTTTTTGTTTGTTTGTTTTTTTTGTTTCTAATAATACAGGTGTTGACTACAAGAAACAGAAGATTGGATAACACCAGATATCATGGTTTATTTTCTCATTTTCCCTACTTTCATGCTTTTTCATTTATCACAATGAGGACAATGTTTAACTTAAGTGTGGGGGTGAGTAGGTAAAATAAGAAATTAAGTCTAATATAGATTTTAATTTTTAAATTTTGTTTGTCCTTGTGATCTAGTTGTTTTCACGCTTTTAGGAATAATTTATTAGAATAACTGGATCTATCCACTGGTAAAATTAGTAATTTTTGAAAAATTTGAGATGTGTCCCGATTAATACTGCAATCCATTTCTGGGATCGATAACATTTGCTAGCGCATATTATAGCCCTTTCCACTAAATTGTGAGGATTTGAGCCTATTTCATATCTAGCATACATCTTTTATGCTTGAATCTTTTGTTATGAGTGTGCCGGTGATTTTATTTATTCTAGAACTTGTACTTGTAAATCATTACGAGACCGTTGTGAGATTACATTTTTGTAATATAAGTATACATACGTGATAAGAGGCAACCTTAGAATTTTAACTAAATAGCCTTCATTATTGATTTTTAGTTAGTCACATTGATTAGTTAATTTCCAATTTTTAACCCTTTTGTTAGCGTTCATTTTTAACGCTAGATACCCTTAGTTACACCCTTCGAGCCATCCTTTTCGTTTTTGATAAATCCAGAAAAATACAAAAAGATTTTACACTTTAAACCTTAGCCTAACCCTTGTCAAAGTCTAAATGGTGGGTTGCTAGTTGCTTGGTTGTTGGATAGTTTCTGATGATTATTAGTTAGCCACACTTCACCAATCATGTGTGTGCCATTCCGACAAAGACAGAGACTGCAGCTTCTTATTTGTATTGTTGTGGTGATTCTTATGCGAAGTGTGGGGGAGTCTTTTTACAAAAAAAAAAAAAAAAAAAAAAAAAAAAAAAAAAAAAAAAAATCATCGTAACTATAAGGTGACAATTATAGCAAATGTGCTATATATGTAAATAAAGGAAATTTATTGATATGTTGTTAGCCAATGTGCTACGTATGAAGAATATTATTATGGCGAATCGATGTATCATTATTTGAAGAAGAGGAAGATTGCAACTGTAATCATTTACGGGTTCGTGTTTAGTTTGGTGACTAGTGTCACACCCCCAAAATCGGGTCCAGCGGAAGCATACGTGTAGCTGGGGTGTAACTCAATTGGTATTACAACACAAGTTCAAAAATGGTTTTCACTTCAATCATTTAGAATAAAATAGTTAAGTCAAAAATATTGTATTTACATTGTTAAAAGTAGTGCGGAAGTAGGCCCTTAAAATAGTTAAAAACGGTCCCCAAATGAATAATCAGAGTCTTCTATGACCATGCCATGCCCTGCCAAAACCTCCTGTAGCGTGCCATAGGTTAAAACCTGAAAATACATGCTAAAGTGTCAACACGAGGTTGGTGAGTTCATAGAGTTTGTTTAACAAATAAAGTTTATAGAAAAATGTTCACACAACAAAGGCATCGTAAATCCACTCAGTTACAAGTCCCGCCATAAGAGCCTTGTAACCTGTGTGTTTACAACCCACTGCTACAATATATAGTATGAGTAAAGCATATATAAGTTTATCACAACAGTTAAGCAATTAGTCGTGAGTCTACACTTCATCTCCGAAGACCTCACGTTTGTATGTATATCTCCATGGTTGTGCCCAGCAACTTAATCTGGGGCCATTGGAAGTATGTATATCTCCATGGTTGTGCCCAACAACTTAATCTGGGGCCATTGGAAGTATGTATGTCTCCATGGTTGTGCCCAGCAACTTAATCTGGGGCCATTGGAAGTATGTATGTCTCCATGGTTGTGCCCAGCAACTTAATCTGGGGCCATTGGAAGTCTCAGTTGTTCAAGAATACACCATCACAGTTTAGTATAACACAGTTAAGTATAGCACAATCACGTATGTATGAAATCAAGTATAAAACAATCGAGTATAAAACAATCAAGTATAAATGTTTTGAGTATCAAGAAAGTATGTTTTGAGTATTTATACTACTCCCTCCGTCCCAAATTAAGTGTCCATTTACATCAAGCACAAAGTTTTATGAAATTCCACTAACTACACTCTCCACCAATCAAACATAATTTTTACCCACTAAAGTCTCATCTCATTGATTGGAATAGAATCTGGACACTTAATTTGGGACATTTCAAGATTCCATTGTGGACACTTAATATGGGACGGAGGTAGTAGTAAGCAAGTAGTTGAGCATGTATCTCCCCCAAAGAGTTAAAACAAGTATAAAGAGTAAAAGTGGGGCTATGACTCACCTGGTGCGATAGCTACGATGACAAAGTGGATACACAGAAAAGAGGTTAGATCTCTAACCGCAACCTAATATGAATGATAGTGATCTACTTAGATCATGAAAGAATGTAATGAATGCACATGCACATGATACCTATACCACTCGTAACTTGGAAATAATTGTTATAGTCAAAGTAAAGTATTTTCCATACTTAGGAAAAATAAGTCCAACTAGGCTTATAAAAACTTGTCGTAATATATCATATATAAAAACGTTAGTGTTATATTCCTCGTTTTGAAAACCTTAAGATATCGTCTAGTAGTCGCATAAATAAACCTTGGGTCGTACGTATTTCGTTAGTTAAAAATAAACTCCTTGAATAAGAAATCTAGAAAATATATTATTTAGTACGTAGTTATATTATTTTCTAGTAGTGACTATATATATATATAGTTTTGACGATTTTAAAACATGTATAACTTGGTCGTTTTAAGCTCATTTTACTCGTTCTTTATATCCACGGATTCGTTTTAGTATATACTAATATATTTTTGATAGTTCGGCACCTCTAGGTTACGTCTAACGCCTCTATTTGTCCAACGAAAAATGTCAAACAGCATGCAGTTTTCAGAAAATATAGTTTTCGTCGTTAAACTCGTTTTTAGCGTATCTCCTTCGTTATTAACTCGTTTTCATCCCCGTTTTCGGCCATAGTTCCGTCTCGGAATGTATTTTCTAAATATTTGGTCAAAATTTACCCCAAACCCACTGAGTTTGCCACGTTTTCATTTTAAGGACAGTAGGTTTGTATATATGTTTAAAATCCATTTCTAATGTTCCAAACTAGTTTCTAATCCAACCAAACCACTTTCAATCACCACAAATCTAGTCTAATCTTACCATACACCTTCTTAGGGTGTCATGGGTTCCTAAACATCATAAATCAAGTGGATCTAACAAGGATCTAACTATAATCAATTTCTAGGGATCAAAAGTTATATATATATATATATAAAAATGAGTGGTATAACTAACATATGCATGTAGATCTTGAATAAACAACATGAAACTAGAAAAATGAAGGTATGGAAAGATCAACAAGTGATCTTGAAGCTTACTTGATGATTGGATGAGTTTTGAAGATGATTATGTAAAGAACCTAGGGTTTTATCACAAAACCCCAACTAGATCATGATTAGGACATGATTAAACACTTTGATCTTGAAAGTTTATGGTTTCTTCCTTGTGTCTTGCCTTGGTCGATCCACCCCAAGAGAGAAAGAAAAGAAATTGTTGCTAGTTGTTTTGATGTGTTAAGTGGAGAAAATGGGGTAAAGTGAAGTATATATATGGTAGTAGATTTTTAGTTTAGGGACAAGATCCACAATTTGTGGAGGAGGCATAAGGGGGGGTGGCATTTTCAAAGGGGGGAAGAAAAATGTGAGATTTTGTGTAAGAAAGTGGGTAAATAATGTGTTATTATGTATATATTAATAGTTTTAGGGTATACCGGGTACCGAGTTAACTAAAAATAAATTGTAACGAGATAAAATAAAATATAATGAAGTTGTAAAAAATTGTAAAATAATATTCCTGATGAGAATCGGAAGTTAAAATAATGATCGGGTTGAAATATCGCAAACCGACGGAGTTTTAAGCTTTGACCGGAAAACGTAACAGTTGATTTGAAAATACCGGGTAAATTAATAATATAATTTTTATATTATTATTATGAGTATAAAAATGTGTTAGGACCATAGTTGGGATTGTCGGATCAATTATTCAAAATAATAGTTTATATGATAACGTTTATTAGGTAGATAATCGTACGTTTACAGAAATGACGCAACTCACGCATAAATGACAAATTTTCTCCGGAGGTGAATAGTGTTTTATGAATAGTAATATTTTTAAACGCTTCTCAGAATATCAAACTGACCTAAAAAATGATGAATAGTGATCGATGAATAGTAACCGATGAATAGTAAATGTGAAAGTTCAGGAAAAGACCAAAATTTACGAGTTGTGACAGTCTCTACCCCTTAAGGGAACTTCGTCCCGAAGTTCAGTTAACGTTGGTCTCAGAAGTGTTATAAAGGTGAAAATTCATGAGATGAAATGACTAGTTGACGTGTTTCTAGGCGGCGGTTCACAAGGTAAGGAAAAGTATAAGCGTTCTGACAACGAGGGTATACACACACATAATGAAACATTTGGAAATTGAGTTGAGGATTCAATCCAGACAGAATTTTATTATAACCATTCTCAGTGTTGCAAAATTCATTTCTGAGTTGGATATAGGTAGTCAGCCTATGTCCCACTATCCCGGGTTGAATATAGGTGACTAGTCTATATTCCACCGAGGTTCCATAAATTTTGAAATACTCAGCTCAGTTATACTAATACTATGTCCTTCACAAATACCAAGACGTTCAGAAAGACTAAGGCAGGTGACCAAATGAGGAAACTATGCAAGGAGAAACATAACAGGGTGACATATATGATACGCGAACATGCTTATATGAAAGACAATTAGAGTAATCAACTAGAATAAATGGATATAATAAACCAGATAATGAGACACAATTCTCATCACCTAAGTCAGCAACAAACCACAAGTGAGGCATCATCTTGGCAGGCAGGCACGTGACGGTCATAGGGTTAAGTTTTTCGTAAAAGTAGCTATAGTCTAGGTTTTAAAAACACTTAGTTCGCTATAGCCAGAGCTCTGATACCAATCTGTCACACCCCCAAAATCGGGTCCAGCGGAAGCATACGTGTAGCTGGGGTGTAACTCAATTGGTATTACAACACAAGTTCAAAAATGGTTTTCACTTCAATCATTTAGAATAAAATAGTCAAGTCAAAAATATTGTATTTACATTGTTAAAAGTAGTGCGGAAGTAGGCCCTTAAAATAGTTAAAAACGGTCCCCAAATGAATAATCAGAGTCTTCTATGACCATGCCATGCCCTGCCAAAACCTCCTGTAGCGTGCCATAGGTTAAAACCTGAAAATACATGCTAAAGTGTCAACACGAGGTTGGTGAGTTCATAGAGTTTGTTTAACAAATAAAGTTTATAGAAAAATGTTCACACAGCAAAGGCATCGTAAATCCACTCAGTTACAAGTCCCGCCATAAGAGCCTTGTAACCTGTGTGTTTACAACCCACTGCTACAATATATAGTATGAGTAAAGCATATATAAGTTTATCACAACAGTTAAGCAATTAGTCGTGAGTCTACACTTCATCTCCGAAGACCTCACGTTTGTATGTATATCTCCATGGTTGTGCCCAGCAACTTAATCTGGGGCCATTGGAAGTATGTATATCTCCATGGTTGTGCTCAGCAACTTAATCTGGGGCTATTGGAAGTATGTATGTCTCCATGGTTGTGCCCAGCAACTTAATCTGAGGCCATTGGAAGTATGTATGTCTCCATGGTTGTGCCCAGCAACTTAATCTGGGGCCATTGGAAGTCTCAGTTGTTCAAGAATACACCATCACAGTTTAGTATAACACAGTTAAGTATAGCACAATCACGTATGTATGAAATCAAGTATAAAACAATCGAGTATAAAACAATCAAGTATAAATGTTTTGAGTATCAAGAAAGTATGTTTTGAGTATTTATACTAGTAAGCAAGTAGTTGAGCATGTATCTCCCCCAAAGAGTTAAAACAAGTATAAAGAGTAAAAGTGGGGCTATGACTCACCTGGTGCGATAGCTACGATGACAAAGTGGATACACAGAAAAGAGGTTCGATCTCTAACCGCAACCTAATATGAATGATAGTGATCTACTTAGATCATGAAAGGATGTAATGAATGCACATGCACATGATACCTATACCACTCGTAACTTGGAAATAATTGTTATAGTCAAAGTAAAGTATTTTCCATACTTAGGAAAAATAAGTCCAACTAGGCTTATAAAAACTTGTCGTAATATATCATATATAAAAACGTTAGTGTTATATTCCTCGTTTTGAAAACCTTAAGATATCGTCTAGTAGTCGCATAAATAAACCTTGGGTCGTACGTATTTCGTTAGTTAAAAATAAACTCCTTGAATAAGAAATCTAGAAAATATATTATTTAGTATGTAGTTATATTATTTTCTAGTAGTGACTATATATATATATATAGTTTTGACGATTTTAAAACATGTATAACTTGGTCGTTTTAAGCTCATTTTACTCGTTCTTTATATCCACGGATTCGTTTTAGTATATACTAATATATTTTTGATAGTTCGGCACCTCTAGGTTACGTCTAACGCCTCTATTTGTCCAACAAAAAATGTCAAACAGCATGCAGTTTTCAGAAAATATAGTTTTCGTCGTTAAACTCGTTTTTAGCGTATCTCCTTCGTTATTAACTCGTTTTCATCCCCGTTTTCGGCCATAGTTCCGTCTCGGAATGTATTTTCTAAATATTTGGTCAAAAGTTACCCCAAACCCACTGAGTTTGCCACGTTTTCATTTTAAGGACAGTAGGTTTGTATATATGTTTAAAATCCATTTCTAATGTTCCAAACTAGTTTCTAATCCAACCAAACCACTTTCAATCACCACAAATCTAGTCTAATCTTACCATACACCTTCTTAGGGTGTCATGGGTTCCTAAACATCATAAATCAAGTGGATCTAACAAGGATCTAACTATAATCAATTTCTAGGGATCAAAAGTTATATATATATATATATATATATATATATATATATATATATATATATATATATATATATATATAATGAGTGGTATAACTAACATATGCATGTAGATCTTGAATAAACAACATGAAACTAGAAAAATGAAGGTATGGAAAGATCAACAAGTGATCTTGAAGCTTACTTGATGATTGGATGAGTTTTGAAGATGATTATGTAAAGAACCTAGGGTTTTATCACAAAACCCCAACTAGATCATGATTAGGACATGATTAAACACTTTGATCTTGAAAGTTTATGGTTTCTTCCTTGTGTCTTGCCTTGGTCGATCCACCCCAAGAGAGAAAGAAAAGAAATTGTTGCTAGTTGTTTTGATGTGTTAAGTGGAGAAAATGGGGTAAAGTGAAGTATATATATGGTAGTAGATTTTTAGTTTAGGGACAAGATCCACAATTTGTGGAGGAGGCATAAGGGGGGGGGGGGGGGGGGGCATTTTCAAAGGGGGGAAGAAAAATGTGAGATTTTGTGTAAGAAAGTGGGTAAATAATATGTTATTATGTATATATTAATAGTTTTAGGGTATACCGGGTACCGAGTTAACTAAAAATAAATTGTAACGAGATAAAATAAAATATAATGAAGTTTTAAAAAATTGTAAAATAATATTCCTGATGAGAATCGGAAGTTAAAATAATGATCGGGTTGAAATATCGCAAACCGACGGAGTTTTAAGCTTTGACCGGAAAACGTAACAGTTGATTTGAAAATACCGGGTAAATTAATAATATAATTTTTATATTATTATTATGAGTATAAAAATGTGTTAGGACCATAGTTGGGATTGTCGGATCAATTATTCAAAATAATAGTTTATAGGATAACGTTTATTAGGTAGATAATCGTACGTTTACAGAAATGACGCAACTCACGCATAAATGACAAATTTTCTCCGGAGGTGAATAGTGTTTTATGAATAGTAAAATTTTTAAACGCTTCTCAGAATATCAAACTGACCTCAAAAATGATGAATAGTAAAATGATGAATAGTGATCGATGAATAGTAACCGATGAATAGTAAATGTGAAAGTTCGGGAAAAGACCAGAATTTACGAGTTGTGACAACTAGCAACAATGGGACTTAGACTTTATTTTATTTTTCTTTAAAACCAATTTCATAAATATTCTCATGCCTTATTCCTACCTTTACCACATTACTTTATCTATCCGGATATTGTAATGGCTTGTGAGAATGTCAAGTGCAAGAATATTGTAGTGACCATCCGGTTTTTGAGTAATCAAGAACTCGCGCCAGTAATCTATTGTGTTTTTGTATGAGATGTTTAAACATAAGCCTGGTACAACCCAAAGCCTTACATTACAACCTGAATAAAAGACCTCTTTGATATGTAGACTTGGTGCTTACGCCATTGCGGTGTAGTTTTGTTTCTTGTACAAGCTTATGGTAATAATTAGATCATGACTGAGCAATGAGTGTGATTGAGTGAATTATACTTCGTTCCTTTTTCGTGAGGTGTTTAGAAATGTAATCAAGCAAGAAAATCATTGGGTATTGTCAAACATCTCGAATTTTCGCCATTCAAGCTTAAAAAGGATGAATCTCATCTTGTACTTGTACTTGGTGGATTTGCATCACATTTTTCTAATCATTTTTGGTTACCATGTGGATATTTAGTTTTCTTCTAGATTTGCTTGAGGACAAGCAAAGTTTAAGCGAGGGGGATTTGATAACGCTCAAAGTTAACATGTTTTTATAAGCGTTATTAGTGTTTTTGTGTATGTTATTTGGCTGTTTTTATATGCTTTTGCCACTAAATCGTATCAAAATATGTTTTTGTAGCATATGTAGCCAAATGCAGGAAAAATGGAGAAAAAGTGAAGAAAATGAAGTATACGCAATTACACGAAGATTCCCGAGCTCAAAAGTCCAATCTATGAAGTAATTCATACGAGAACCTAAGTTTTGTCATCTCAAAGTTCCAAGTTCAGAAGTTAATCAAGTTTGACTACACAAGGAAAAGTCGAAGTCCAAAGCTGTCAGAAATTACCATCCGATCGGTTGGGTTGAAACCGATCGGATTGCCATAATGACTTTTCTCCATCCGATCGGTACCAACCCGCAACCGATCGGATGGCCAATACTACATGTTTTTGTCAACTTTTGTGCACGAATCTTGGTCTTTTGTCCCATGGTTCTAGGCCCTTTTTAGTGTCTCATTGTCCAAGTTCAAGCATTTAAGTCCTTATTTATTACCATGAGTGTTGGACAAGCCTATAAGGGACCTCAAAAGTGCATAACTCAACACACAATTGAAGATACCATTTACTCTCATTACTATACACAATTATTATCATCTTCTAGCTCTCTAAGGAGGAAAATTCGTGCAGAAAGAACTAGGAACTTTGGAGGACCAAGGAAGCAACATTTGGAATCCGAAAATCTCAAGAAATCATCACCAACTCTTAGGTTATCAATACCTTGTCATTTGTTATCAATTTCAAAGCATTGTAAGACTTATAACCATGGATTCTTATGTTAAATATTCTGAGTTTATTTGCATGTTTGCCATGAGTGGCTAGTAATCTTTTTACACTTGTTTTGATGATGTTTTATACTTAGTGATAGTGATGATTGTGATAACATGTTTTAATTCAATTTCAAGTCAATCCTAAGAACCAATTGTACCTTAAATTTCATCGTGACATTTGTTTAGCCAAGGTTAACTAATTGATAATAGTTTCAAAGGTCGAAAGATTTGTTATTACTCAACTAGTTATAATCATTTGTCTATGAATGATTGTTTTTCACCATAATTATTCTTGACTAAACAAAGAAACAAGAAGTATGATTGTAATGAGAATTCTTTTATAACATCAAATCGGATTGTTTGTAAACCTTTAGTAGGACGAAAGTTTAAATGTTTATAAACAATTGTGACCTTTTTGTCTATGAAGAGGTTACCTTTTGTATTGACCATTTTCTAAGAGTATTTGATTGGTAATAAAAGTTTGTCTTGTGTTTAAGATATCCACCATACCTTATGAACCTTGGATGGATCTTGAATTGATTGGTTTGCACCTAAAGCTTGTTTTTATGAACTAAAATCTTGGCCAAAGTTTAACTTGTAGAAACAATAGATTAGATCACCATCTAATTATCTCAACCAACATGTTATCAAAAGTCATCACAATCATGTGTGTCATTAAGTAGAAAACTAATCTAAACAAGTGTAGTTTTTAATTTATTGAATTTTCTTATTATCATATTTGCGTACATTAGAGATTTACTTTTAGACTTATATTTCGATTCACTCACAAATCCCTGCGAACAATCCCGACTTACCATCATATCTTGCTATAACGGACGAGTACACTTGCTCGTATGTGTTGTTTCTAGATTTGGTAACGCATCCTTATAAATTTAAAACTTGCACTAACAAATAGCACATCAGATAACTTGCTTGGTTTGTATGGTGACGAAGACTTGACGACTCTAGTGAAGGGGTATGATCCATCTTATTGTGCTTAATGCGTACATTTGCTATCACTTGAAGGAGTTACGTTATTTGTGCTCAGTGTCTCATTGGATAAGTCAATGAGGAGTTTGTCAAGAGACCATCACGTGGATAGTGTGAGACATAAGATGTAAGGTTGGGAGATTCCATTTCTTCATCAAATCAGTTATAGTTGATTTTCTTCATCAGTGATTGTTCCATGGAACCTACTGGATTCAAGAGATGGCAAGTATACTTTTAAGGGGAAGCTTATTGTTAATATACTTGGCCATCCTCTTACACTTTGTGCTGGTGTGCTTACTTGTTTCTGCTGTTCGATACTGTTGCTCGTTCCTGCTGCTCGTTACTGCTGCTTGTGTTATTAGTTAAAAAAAAGTTATTATTATTATTATTATTATTAGTTGGTTCCTGAGATGGTTAGTCTATTCTTAAGGGGAAGCTTGTTAACCATCTACATGCATCACTTGAGGGGAAGCGTTTACGAGATGCACAAGACCCCTACTAGAAGATTACAAAAAGGGGAAGAATAGTTATGATATGCAGCTTATTATTGGTGATGACATTGTTTCTTCATGCAGATTGTTTTGTAATATCAAATAGGGGAAGATTGTTGGGAATTACAAGATTTGAAGATTACAAAACCACGAGCAAGAATGAAGAAAGAAGAAACAAGAGGGACCTAAATATAAAATAGTTAGCTAGCTTGATTAGTAAGCTAGGTTTTTATGTAAACCCTAGCCTCTCTATTATATAAAGAGGGGTAGGGCGTTGGTTTTAGCATTGAAGTCATAGAAAACTCTTTCAATGAGAGTCTAGACACACGATTATAGCGTGTGTATATTAGTAGTGTAGTAGTTTATTTTATTTTCAATAAAGAAAACCTTGGAGTAATGTTGATGTTATTCTTGTTCTTATTCCGCTGTGCACATTAACATTACTATATCCTAGATGGGCTTAAATGATCTTCTACAATCTTTATATCAGGCTATTTATAAGACATTTATTCTGTAACTGGGTTAGTTAGTGTTTGAAAGTTGGAAGGTTAAAAGCTAAGTAGAATGCAATATTGGCTGATATTTTATTAGTTCAAATGTTGATTAATTGAGTCTATTATAAGTAACTGTATGAAGATCTTAAGAAAAAGAATAAGAGAAAACGTTGTGAATAGAATTGAGAGAAATAAAATTGTTACAATGAAATTCTTATACTACTTATACTATTGCCTCTCTTGAACTTTACTTGATAGGTTAAGTTGATTGAATGAATAGCAATAACATTGCCTTGAAATATAGTCTTTACAGCCTCATTAAGATGCCTTTCATATATATATGATATCTTGAAGATCAAAATCCATGGTTGGATTAGATGGCTACAAATTGGGCTGATGGATATAGAAGGATGATCTTTCTGAATCAGTGTTAGATGATTAATGTTTAACACAATCTATTCATTGTTCATATAGAAGACGTAGCATAAATTATTAAACAGAATTAAGATGACATTAATTTTTATAAAAAACCAAACAAAACATAGGTTTCTCATACGGAACAAATAAACCATGCTACAAAATAGTGCATTCTTATTTTTTTTTTCTTTCCTAAGCTACTGCTATTCAGCAAAACTTAAGATGATGTTATGATTCAATAAAGACACCAATTTCAAGCCTTGTGTCTTCAACTGCTTATTCAGGTTCATAGTCGCTCACATCGTCTCTGCAAGAGTTAAAAAAAAAAGACATTCATTTCAATATTTGTAGCAATATCAAATTAGTAGTAAAACTTTGGTTGGGATATTACCGATGTTTTCTTTTTGGTTACAACCTCGGAATCAAAATTATCATATTCCATTTCCAATAGGGCCTATTGCACTTTCGACCTCGGCATCAAATTTATCATACTCCGGCAACTCACTTCCAAAAGGGCCTATTCCAGTTTCTAAGTCCACAATAGCATTGTTGTAATTAGACAATGATAAAAGGTAAGTTAGTACACCCATACTAATAAATAGGATATAAGTATGTTAATATTATCTATTATTTAAAAATTCTAGAAATATCGGAGGCTAACCTTTTCTTTGTTTCATCCTCTGAAATTATAGATGGAATGCACAATGTCGAAGCTTTGATCAATCTTTTCCGCTTAGGCTTCACAGATTCAAAATCGTTGAGAATGTTTACACCGACGTCTGTGATGAATTCAAAAACATCTGAAAGGTATTCATCTACTTAAACTCATACATATTATTCAAACTGTGAAAGAAAATTCAGTGTAAATTGAACATTACCAATTAAGTAATTCTCATCCATAGCTTGCAGATCATCAAATGGCAAGAGATCAAAAGGATGCCTCACAAAACCATCTGACTTCACCGAAGATATTCTAGCAGTGGTGTCACCATAAAATTGAATGATGTAAGCACTATTTCCAATAATCGGATATTCTTCTGTATTTAGAATTACAACAAAATCATTAATGGTATAGATGTTGCCCTCTTTCAACCTATTTACAAAGATGCGTGTTGTCTTGGACATGGTAGTGCAATGCATTATATTACCCTGGACCAAAATTCGAATGTAATTGTTAGCTTATACATAGAAGAATCATACATACATGTTTCATTTACTTTCAGGAAAAGTACCTTGGAATCAAATATGAGAAAATCAGTACTTAGATAGCGGCCAATAGCATCATTGATGTCCAATTTTTTGCACACCATGGCAACAATGGGACCTGTTACATTAAGATCAAGCTGGTCAAGGAACACTTGGGATTCAGCCTGCACAACTGCTTTTGACATAGTGTATGCTTTTACTGAGAGGGTGAACTGGGGTGAATGTAAGAGTGTAGGCACACCTTATTTATAGGCTTTCGAAGCCTTTGGGTTGTAATCTTTGTAACTGCATAGCTCCATGATTTGTATTCCATTATTAATGAGGAATAAGTGGCACAATTATGAAGCATGTATAACTACATGATGGTTTGTGTACCTGCAATTGATGTGAGTTTTGTAACTCTAACATGGCTCTTATTCATATTCCTTAAACATTCTATTACAGCAAATAAAGATACATTAAGTGAGAATTGTATCAAGCTCAACTCGAATCACTAATTCCACACCTACGTACTTACCATGAAGCATGAAAATTAAATGAACGTACTTACGCATGAAACCTCCACATTTATAAGGGGACTGAATCTTTTTATATACGAGGCATGCAGAACCCGTGCTACGCACAGGCTTTTAATCTAATTGTTAATCGCGCGTATTGTTTTTGTGTATTGTCGAGTGGATTTGTATTTTTAGTTTAGTATGTTGTATGAAACGTTTTTAGTTTGTTGTTTAAAAATATAAAAACAGTTGATATTGTTTTAGTTTTTCGGTCTTTATATTTTCTAAATTGGGTTGTCGTTATTAAATTGTCATACGCTTGATGTAATTTCCTTTGATTGTTTTGGCCTATTACGTAACCCAACAATAATTATGCATTATATGGTTTTTGCATGGTAATACGAAGCACACCGGCTTTTTCTTATTTGTTATAGTGTAATTTGCGTTAATTATTTTTGTTATTAGGTTTGTAAGTTGTGATTGTATTACATATGTTGTAAGTATGCCATTAGTTGTTTGGTGATTTTTATATTTAATCTTTTTATAACATATAAGTATTTATTTATAAAGTTTATGATTAAAAACTAAAGTTAGCTTCATCTCATTTTATTGTACAACTAATTTCATTGAAAATTAACATTGAAGTCTAACTAATAATAATAAATTTTATCAATAAACTCAATTCCAAATAGCTAACCAAATGAATATTAATTAACACACTATTAATAATTCCTAAAACCTTTTGGACTCAATTATTATGTCTTAAACTTAATTTTTTTTTAATTTACAAATGGGTTCGAGCAAAAATTATGTACTTTTCCTTGTATATTCATTATTCAAGATGCATGCTTACATATACTAATCACGCTAAAAAGTATCATTTAACCATTTAAATGTTGTTTTACATATATGCTCGTGCACATTTTCTTGAATCAATTCGCACATGTGAGCTACATCAATAGAAAACACACATAAATTACTTGTATATGAAAATGCATTAACATAATACATATATCTATATATATTGCATTAGGTTAAATAATCAATTATTCTTGCAACCTTTTCAACTTCATCTCAATCCATAACCGACTTTTAATTCTCTACTAATTACTAAATATCATGTGATCAATTCCGGCAAGCGTTGCACTTCCATCTCGATGTTGTATATACTTCACATTAAATGCACCGGTTTTGTCTTTCGATAAAAGTTTGAACTTTTCCTTATGTTTAAAACTCAACTTTTTTATTTGATATTATAATTTACAAACGGCTTTAAGTCAAAATTATGTATTTTTTTCCTTTCTATTCGTTACTCAATGTGATATTTTTAATATGTTGTATTTTGCTATTATGGAAAACTCATTTAATGGGCGTAAATATTGGTTTCTTACAGATGATTCTACATATAGAAAAAGAAAACACTTTGCGATGCGCGGACCTTCTTCTTTTCAATAATAATTCAATTGCACACAATAAATTTATTCTAATATTTATCAAAGAGCATTTTAAAGCAACTACTTACATAAACTAATCACGCTAAAAGTATCATTTAACCATTTAAATGTTGCTTTATATACATGCTCGTGCACATTTTCTTGAATCAATTCGCACATGTGAGCTACATCAATAGAAAACGCACATAAATTACTTGTATATGAAAATGCATTAACATAATACATATATCTATATATATGCTTATCTATAACAGTCACCTAAATATGTTTGAAACAAAGAAAATACTTGGTATCCCAATCTTTGGTTCCATTTATCTAAGCATGCATTATCTTGTGTGGGTTTCATGGTACCTGTGTATGATAACTAAATTAAGAAAAAAAGAAGGTCGAGTTAATTACAAAGATCTAAAAGATGTGTGAATCATCTCCAAAATGTTGCAAAAGAGAATTTACATACCGCTACCAATAATCAAAGATCTAAAAGATGTGTGAATCTGTACATACGAAATGTGATTTTGGCCGGTTTATATAGGCATGAATTATGTTATATCATTAATTATTCTTGCAACCTTTCGCAACCCTTGCACTTCATCTAACCGACTTTAATTCTATACTAAATGCCATGTAATAAACTACTTACCAACCCAAAATTTTAAAATAGGTTAGCAGATCTAACCCTAGGTTCCTTCTCAGGCTACAAGACATCCATTTGTCTTCCATAAACTTCAAAGCTGGATTATCAACGGACTTCACATGCAAGAAAGTTAACCATTTGCTTACCTTTGCAGGTATACCCCCTTGCGTTAATCAAGTCAATATTTCTACACGAACCATTGCACGTAACATTAATATGCATAGTACACTTTCATTGGACGGAGAAATTTTATATTAACCAACTAAATTCAATTCCATAGATACCAAAAAGAACTTTATCACACTATAAGGAAAAATATGGAAAAACTATTGACTGAAAAAAATGATCATGTCAATATCTATTTCAAAACTATTTATCTAATTAGCAAGCTTGTTATTTCACAGATCTTAAGCCATAAAAACAGATGGGGTACATACCAAGGTTACAGTTATTGATGTCAATAAGTTCAATGCAATCAATTGCTAGCATGCGATCCATTTCATTCTCATCATGTGCCTAGAAACAAAAAGTAGAAATTAAAGGAAATTGGTTAGTTGGTGCTGCACTAAATTTACACACAAACAATAATAAACTAACAGCAAACATGTGATTCATACAAAATCATCAAACTACACACAAATTAAAGTTTCACACACACACACACACACACATCATTAACAAAGACCAAATGGTGTTATTTATAGTATTCAATGATGGTGGTTGAAGGGTTTGTACATTTATTTGAAGGCAAATGAAAGGAGCAAATGATTAAATGAAAATAAAGTCTAGCAACACTTCGTATGGTTTCAATCATTTATATTTGAAACACTAAATATAGATCATATGTACTTACCACTTAAGCATGAACATTGAATAAAGGTACTTACGCATGAAGCCTCCGCAAAATGAAACTCTGTTTTCTGTATTTAATTCCGAGCATTAGGTAACTTGTACTCTATGCAATCTTGACGCCTCCACATTAAATTTTAGGACTCAATCTTATATGTTTATAGATATAGATAGATTTGTTTATATAGAACTTATACAAGGATAGTAGCAGAGTTGCCTCATAGTAACTGGATCAATAGAGTCAAATGTAAGTTTTGAGAAAATTATCACCTTACAAGTCTACTATTGAAAGTTATTTTAAGCTTAAAACGTAAAGTTGGTACAAAGCCAAACATCTTTCATTGGTAGACTTGAAAGACCCTAAAGTGATAATTTTCTCAAGACTTACATTTGACTCTATTGATCCAGTTACTATGAGGCAACTCAGCTAAAATGAATTATGCAAGTAGTAATTTTCTAGGATTTAAGGTAACTTAAATCTTATAAGGAATTGATATGTGACACAAATAATATAGTTTTAAGTTAGTTTGGGATTCTGGATTTAAAACCTTTGCAAAGATCATATATGATTTTACTTAAGGATAACCTAACGAAATTCATTACATTTCTAGTGTTATAGTATATCTAGAAATACATTGCATCCTTATTGGGACACTTTGATGACACTAGAAGATTAGTTCTAAAATAAATCATCAATAGCCTTTAAAACTTACAATTTAATGAAATTTCTTTGTCGTCAATTAAAAAAAAAAGCTTTTAAAGCAGTTATCCTAGTAATTTGGGCCAAAGTGTTGAGGAACGGGCCATCATGTTTCTGGAGGCCCAAGATCGTGTGACAAAAGGGGTCTCACTAAAATGGGCATAAGTTGGGCTACGGGGCTCCGTTTCAGGCCCGTGACCAGTCATTTCGAAGCTTGGAGCGAGGAGCTCGTCGTGGTAAACAGACTTCGTCGGTTTACGGAACTTTCGAGCCCCGAAACACTTTATTTTATGAGTTATTTGCATTTTAGTGTTTTTTCGGGTTTTTTTGGATTTTTGTTTCTGTAATAGCTTTCGGCCCGTTTGTTCTTTAGGGCCCATTTCGACTTTGTTTCTCTATTTAATAAGTGTATTGCCTTTGTGGCTAATCAGTTATATGAAATACCAAAAGTCTATTTTTGGCAGCTTTTTGCTAAGAATTGTCCTTTAATCGGCATTCGTGTGAATCAACGATTATTGATAGTATCGTTCCTGGTATTCTTGTGAATCAACAGGTCCGATTAGTGTTATCTCGTTTCTAGTCTACATCACCTAGCTTGTTCCATATTCCCATTCGATTATACGAAGATGAGCTTTACTCTCATTTTACACTTGGTTGACACCTTCATGGCTTCACGAGCACACAAAATTTGAAATCGTTGCACATCCTGTAAGAGAAAGACTGCTTGCAGTTTAATCGAAACAGATAAACAAATTCTAGATATATATTTCTATAAACAGTATCACCAACTTCAAATGTGTGATCAAAATAAAGTTAAAAAATGTGTTCCACGTATAGCTTGAGGATTAAATACACAACATAAGTGTTGTATCATGTGTCTTATTTGTTATGCTGGTTATTTTAATTTGTACAGTTAGAGGTTAAGTGACAAAATGTTTGGCAAAAGTAGCTGTAAGCAGTAGCTGTGAGCAGTAGCAGTGAGCTGCGAGCAGTAGCTGTGAAAAATGAGCTTTCCGCTCACAGCTTCTTAAAGAAGCATTGGGAAAATGAGCTTTTCTAAAAAATAGCAAAGCTCACCACTCTTTTGCCAAACAACACTGAAAATAAAAAAAACTCATTCTCACCGCTCATTGACCAAAAAAGCTCCAAAAAAGCTCCGTGCCAAACATAGGCTCAAGAGGTGAAAGATTAAAATTAGAAGGATTGTTCGTTTCTTAATAGAAGTTACCGAACACCAAATCTTCTTTATTTAGGCCTATGGAACCAACTACCGGCGGTTACTAATTATCATGCTTTTATTTTGGGCCAATGCTCCTTGAAGTTCAATCGTTTTCATGCTGTTATTTGGTGATCACAAAATGAATTTAAGACAATGTTACCTAATAACCTTATGATTGTTCCACAACAAATATAATAATGCTGTATTAATTATCGGATCACCGATGGATATTCTACACCCTCTTTTTCTTCCTCTCTCCATGCATATCCCACCAATTTTACTAATACGTATCGAGTACGACCGTTGAATATTATGGTGTATTAAATAAGCAAAAATTCTTACTCTATATCCACAAGAATTATGTGAGGCCCTCTAGTAGATTATTAGTTTAGGAAAAAAAAAAAAAAAAAACTTACTTATATACTTACAAGTATTATTTAGTGACTATTACTATACAGCAAATAAAACTTATGAAATAACATTGCTAAACTTATGAAATAACATTGCTAGGAAGAATATGATCTCAGATTTACAAAATCAAAGTTAATATGTTATTCGATTTAAAAATTGTACGATTTTCATTTCATATATAGGCGTGTATCTTTTAAAACGTTTTCACATGTAATTTCTCACACGATCTTGACAAACTAGAAAATTGAAAAGATGCGTTCGTATAAAATATCTAATGTGAATTCTGCCGCAACGCACGGGTAAAAAATACTCGTTAAGTTGTACTTGTTTACCATGCATGTTGAACGACAAACAAATGGAAGACGTTATGTTGAAATTTTTATCATTATCTTTTACAATGTTAGGTTTGATTATGAGTATAGTTTTAGTTATACAATGTGTGCTAGCTAAATTTCAATAAGACAAAGGGAATGTCATTTTCGAGTGATATAAATGAAGTATGGGTGAGCAAATACATTTATGGAAGGTGTAAGCAGAAAGGTTGTGATCTCTGTGCTACACGTTGTTATCACTAATAGAATATAACAGATGAACAAATAGCAGTATGATTCATTTCCAACTAAGCATGGTCCCGGCCTACTGTCTCTGGGCTATATTAAAATGAATCAAGCTCATATGGTTAAACTGACCTTCATATCTGTTAACTACTTTGATCATAATGGCTAACAGCTTTTGGCTTGAAGGTTTTATAAGCAACAACTATGATTACATCTTATTTTTAATAATGAAGATCGAGGCTAGCTGAACGATCTTTGAGTCTCACGGCCGGCTAACTTGATATTGGTTTCTGACCAAATTAAGCCTAACTTAGATTCGTTAAAAAGCTTAAAATTGCATAAGTTTCAGATGGAGGCCGGTTTAACAATATTTAGTCAATATATAGCATGCAATATAATACACATATTATAGAACATCATCAGCAACAATTATATATAGAACAATATTTAATAATAATAGCATTAATAAAAAGCCAACGCGCACCAGTATTATGATGCTTCAGATGCAACTTTGAAGCAAAGATATATTGGAATACTCGAGCAACGATTTCCTGTCCTTCTAATTAAGTACGTACAATCGGCACTCCGTAAAGTTGCTAGAGAACGTAAACAAGCGGTGTACTTCAAGATTATATGAAGTTCGTCTCGAGTAAGCAATCATGCATACATATAGCAACAACCGTTGTTTGCAATTCAGTATCCAAAAGATCAACTGAGGCGGCGTACAAGGAGACATATGGGTGATAGGTGGTTTTAACCCACATTCAGTTACCCATCCACATATATATGTTGCTTCATGCATTATAGTACGTAGGTTGTATCAGCTCTTTCCGTACCTCCAAAATAAAAGTTGGCAACCCCGTATATATATATTACCAATAATTAATATGACAATTATTTACTTTACCTATTACCTAATATTTTTACTATATATGGTGAAGTTCATTTCTATAAGCAAAGCAAAAGCACCTTTTTGTGTTGTTGTTCATGTAAAAAGTAAAGAAAAAGGTATGTTTAATGTTTGAACAAGAATGGAAAATAGAATGAAAAACTGGTTTAGTACCGGCCGATTTCTGTCGAAGACCAATTTAAAGACTAGTTTCGGTTTCACGTACACCACTATTTCACAAGTTTTTAACTAATCTTAGACAGTCTAGCTAGGAATAATTTAGGACACTTAAGGAGTCCCTGAAATGTGATCTCTTATAAAAGAGCAGGTTTCTAGCCAATTCAAAACCGAATTTAAATAGTAACTTAACAATTTTGAATTCATAATCAAGTGCCTAAAAATATCACGAGCATGCAATTGATTAGATGCAATAGTTATATACGTATACAACTTGCATCTTATAACCTATCGATTAAATGCATTTAAAATTTAGATGTATCCAATTTGATTCTTAATTAACAACTCGTATATGAATGAATTGATGCATCCATATATACGTAGCGAATCTATTGGAATATAGTGAATTCTAATGTATGCATGATGCGCATAGCAATTTACAGTATAAATTTGCTGCTTCTTGTTAGGAGTTCACACTACTACAAAAAAACGTCTTTTAGCCCGGTTGCACGAGGCTTTTAGGCTGGTTTACTGACCGGTCCAGTTGCAGGATTCAGAATGTTTTTGAACATGGGCGATGAAACATCAAAAAAAAGAATAGGTATAGAAATACAATATCACCATTTGTCATCAATAGCCTATAACCTCTAGAAGGAAATTACTACCACGTACAACGTTTCTTGAAATGATTGATTTGAACTAGTTCTACTCTTGTTCTTTTAAATTTTCATATTATTCGATTCCCATTTTGTAGTAAATTACTACCTCCATCGTTAAAAGACAAAAATTACACGGTTTAGTGAAAATGAAACCACTACAATTTTTAACTAATCAAACATAATATTCTTTCACTAAAATCTCTTGGGATTTGGCCGTATAATAGCAACATACTTTCCAAATGTTCCATTTTAATATGTGTACTTTTTTTTGTCCCACTTAATGTAGCGAACTTTCAACTTTTGTACCAATCTACCCATAAGATGACTAGCAACCAGGTAAAAAGTTTGACAATTGGTTAGTGGTATACGTGGCATCTAATTTTAATAAAAAAAACGTATAACAATTCTCACAAACCCCACACACTCCACAATTACCCCGCTCAAAATTTCCCCAAATTCTTTCAAACCATAACCCTAATTTCATCATATCAATCAAATGTTCTAATCCATCAATTAATACTTAACATAATGCGTTTAACAGTAAATTTCCATCATGACGGTACCTTCACTCCCTCGCCTCTCATGTATAAGGAAGGTGATGTATCAAAAATACCAGACATTGATTTCATTGGTATGACACTCATTCGTTTGTCGAAGCAGATATTAGGAGCATGTCGGTTCCCCGTTAAAGGTATTTACTTTCTTATTCCTGGTAGAGAGCTAAGTAATGGTTTAAAGGAGATTAAGGATGATAATGACCTAGCTGAGTTTGTTGCCTTAGGTTTTAAGAATCAAAAGGAAATAGCTTTGTATGTGGAACATCATGGATATGATTTAAGGAAGGTGATGTATGTGGAACATCATGACGGTACCTTCACTCCCTCGCCTCTCATGTATAAGGAAGGTGATGTATCAAAAATACCAGACATTGATTTCATTGGTATGACACTCATTCGTTTGTCGAAGCAGATATCAGGAGCATGTCAGTTCCCCGTTAAAGGTATTTACTTTCTTATTCCTGGTAGAGAGCTAAGTAATGGTTTAAAGGAGATTAAGGATGATAATGACCTAGCTGAGTTTGTTGCCTTAGGTTTTAAGAATCAAAAGGAAATAGCTTTGTATGTGGAACATCATGGATATGATTTAAGCCATCGGTTACAAAATGAGATAGGTCCTGATGAGGTTTCAGATGATGAGATAGGTGAGATGGAAGACATTAAAGGATATGGATATGATGATGCAATAGGAGAAGAAGATGTAGAGATACCAAATAGGACTATTTCAAACCTATTTCTTAATAAGTTATGCAATAGCAACTTTATTAATGACCATATTGAGAATCCTGATCCTACAAAAGTTACTCAAGCTACTCCTAAGGATATAGATAGTGATGAGGAGAATGTGGATGCAAAGTATAAAGTTAAACTCGGGGTAATTTATCCAGAACATGACCCTAGTGTTCCATGGAATCAGATGAAACCTACATTGGGTTTGAGGTTTGAACACCTAGAACAACTCAAAGATTGTTTAACCAATTATGGGGTGGCTAATGGATATCAGTTGTGGTACAAAAGAAATGATTAAAGAACTTTGATGGTTCTATGTGGAAGGAATATTGATGAGGGTAAAAGTGGAGGCTGGAAAACTAGGAAAGGGAAATATGAGTGTGTAGATAGGAACACCTTCTAAGAAAGGCAAATGTAAAGGTGTTATTATAAGATCATCAGGTAAAAAAGGTAAAGAGATAGTTGTGCATGGTGCATCACCATCTAAAAAGGACAAAGGTAAAGGTGCTAAGACAAAGACAAAAAAGAAGAAGTCTAAGAAGGATGGTTGTTCATTTAGGCTTTGGGCATCATGGGTGCAAGATGGCAGTTCCTTTCAGATCAAAACATTGATCCCAGAACATACATGTTGTAGAAACTTTGATTTGGGAGCTTTAGTAACCTTTAAATGGCTTGCCAAGAAGTTTGCTTTTAAAGTGATCCAGGATCCCACAATTAGCTATAGTGCACTTAAAGAACTAACAAAGAAGAAATATCTCATCAATGTCAGTGTTGGCCAGTGTAAAAGGGCAAAGCAAAGGGCCTTTTTTGATCATGAAGGTGGGCTGATTGAGCATTACAGTAGGTTATGGGATTACAGGCAACAACTATTGAACACTAATCCTGGTTCTTCATCTTATATTCATGTGGAGGAGAAAGACAATGGTAAGACCTACTTTAAGAGGTTTTATGTTTGCTTCAAGGCTATGAAAGATGGATAGACTGATGGGTGTAGGAAGGTCATTGGTCTTGATGGGTGTTTTCTCAAAGGTACTTGCAGAGGTGAGCTTTTGATAGTCATGGGAAGAGACGCAAACAATCAAATGTTTCCTATAGCTTGGGCTGTAGTAAACATTGAAAATACTGACAATTGGGAATGGTTTTTGGCTTGTTTATGTGAGGATCTAAGGCTATATCAGGGTGCTTATTTGAGTATCATTTTAGATGGTCACAATGTAACTTTATTTAACCTTTATATTACAATATACACATACTAATTTGCAGGTTAACTAACACGTGTTTTATATGCAATAGGGATTCATGGAGGCTATTAGGAGAATGTTGCCACATGCAGAATATAGGCAATGTGCTAGGCACATATATGCCAACTTCAAGAAGAAGTGGAATGGTCTCCATTTCAAGAGCCTATTTTGGGGTGCAGCTTCAACAACCATACAACATGTTTTTTACAACAAGATGAATCTAATTGGAAACATTGATCCAGAAGCAAAGCAATGGTTGGTTGATAGGAACCCAAACACATGGTGTAGGGCTTTCTTCAAGATGGACAGAGGTTGTGCAGCTTATGAAAATGGTATTTCTGAAGCTTATCATAGTGCTATAGGGATACCTAGAGGTAAGCCTATAATTACCATGTTAGAGGAAATTAGGGTTTATCTGATGCAAAGACTATATAGTATGCATAAGTTAGCTAATAACCTAGAAGACACTATTACACCATCTATAAAAAAAGAACTTGAGCGTTTGAAGCATAAGATGAGATTTTGGTCAGTATATCCCTGTGGTGATAATTTGTTTAAAGTTAGGAAGGGAGATGAGTCTTTTAGGGTGAACACAGAGGCTAGAACATGTACTTGCAATTGGTATACATTAAGTGGAATTCCATGTGTACACATAGTTTCTGCTTATGGTTTCATCAAAAAAGAACCAGCTTTAGGTGTTAGTCCTTGGTATTCAAAAGGGATGTGGCAAGATTCATATAGTCATTTTGTTAGGCCAGTGGGTGGTTCTTCAATGTGGCCTACAACTACAGAAGAACCACCATTACCACCAGTCCTTAGAAAGATGACAGGTAAGCCTAGAAAATAAGAATCAAACATGTCACTGAAAGAGATAATGAAGTAAACAGGTCTGGTAGATAGATGACATGATCAAATTGTTGGGAAAAGGGTCATAACAAAAAAACATGTAAAAAGAACCACAACCAAAACCAATAAAGGAAAAAAGAAAACCTGGTAGAAAGAAGGTTGATTCTGCATTTGTCTTCCCAAATGATGGTGGTCAAAGTGATGGTGCTAGTGGTGCAGGGCCATCTGGTGTGGCTGCAAGTGATGGTGCTAGTGGTGGAGGGCCATCTGGTGTGGGTGCAACTTATGATGCTAGTGGTGGAGGGTCATCTAGTTTTGTCTAATTACTGGTATAATTTTTTCTTGTTTTTTCTTTGTATTTACTTTGTTGACCAGGAATGTTTATACATAATGAATATGTATTTACTTTACAGGTACAAATGGAGCAATGAGTGACAGAAGACACTATTCAGGACTGTGATGCCATTCCTACTCAACAAAGTAATACAAAGAAAACCATTGCACAAGAACTTCAAAAAAGGCTTGCAACAGGGACTTTAAAGACTGCCACTTTGAAAAGAAGGGAAAAGTCAGAAAGGATTGCAAAGAAGGGAAAACCATTTAAGTTTCCAGCAGATGGTTAAGGTTCAACTGCTGAGAAAGCATGGGATGTTAATGAGGTGCTTGCAGAAGGTTGATGTTTATGTGTATATTATCTTTATGTTTATGTAGTCAAACATTAGGTCCTGTATGTGTACTAAATAATGTGTTGGTAGGGGTAATTCCAGTAAACAATGTGGATGGGTAAGAGTAAACATTATCTTGGATTGTGTGACAATATGTCCACAAATTTTCTTTTAATGTTAGTAATGAATCCAAGTTTATTGTGGTCCTATTTTAGTGCCTTTAGATCAATAATTCATTTGTGAGTGCAATTTTGACTGTGTATTCACTTTAAAGCAATAATGCATTGCAAAATTGATGCAACTGCACCAAATTAACCATTATCATTGATAGATAAGAACACATTTAGGTCCATATTTATTGATAGATAAGAACAATACAAAGACAGATAATAACCATTATTATTGGGTTATAACCTATAAATAAACTTCCAAAAGATTTAGAGACATATATTTAGCTAAACAGGTCCTGATGGCTTTTTGACTCTAATGTCTTCTTTTTTATTGCATCCCAAGTAACATTATTAGCAAGACCTAACACTTGTTTCCTTTTACCAGGAAGTTGTTGAACTGGTTCAACATTTTTGCCTTTTGACTTCTTGCCTTTTGACTTTTTGGCTTCAGACTTTGTTATTCCTTTGGATTGAACATTAGGAGGAAAGTAATCAGCCCAAGTTTATTTTGAGCTTAAATCATCTTCAGAGCTTGACATAGGTGATGAGTTAGAGCTTGAAATGGTTATCACTTCTGCAACAAAATAATACTCATTATCAGTAAAAGGACCACTTACTTATTTGTCAGAGAATGAACCACAAAATTTAAGATGATTAGTTAGAAAGATACCCGGTTGATTGGTAGAGCTCATTATTTTGGAATTGTGTGACCTAGATTAATGTTTGACTGTATAATGTGGTTGTATAAATAGGGGCGATTAGGGGTTGAAAGTAAATGCCATTAATGGCTGGTTGTTAAACACATTTAGGTCTCAACCCATTGACTTTTACCTGTTGACTTATTCTGTTTTTACCCATTACAATCTAAGCAATTTGCATCAAATAAACATAAGACATCAACAACTGTAAATGCAGTCACACATATATCCCATAACAAGCATTTCGTTACATAAAAGGTCATTACATCAAACCTACATAACAAGCATTTCATTTCACATTTTTGACAAGAACATAACAACAATAACCAAACACAAAACAACAACAATTTTCTTTTAAAAAAAACCACACTAGACTTGCTTTCTTTCAACTCCAATTGCAGCAGAAACATTTCCTTCTCCATAGTTGATTTTTGAAAGTCAATCTCCCTTTCCAAATCTCTTATTTTTCCATTCAATGAGTACTTGTCTTTTTTCAAACGTTTTTCCTTTTGAATCAACTTAAAAACCTTTTGTTTGTAATAGTTATTAGGTAACTCGGGATCTAGCCAGTAAAAATTCTTACAATATTTTGAACCCTATATGGTACAAACAACACACATCACTAATATCAACACTTATTACTTTCAAGTTTAAGCAATGTACAAATAACTTACATTATAATACTCAACGCATCCAAGAAAACGCTTTAAAGGGAAATCAATTGTCCGCGCAGTCTGTCTAATTACTGGTTGTTCATGTTTACAATGTGTTGGTGGTGGTGGGCGGTAACTTCGATTAGAGGATGAAGACATTGTACCCGTTAATTGATTTAAGGTTTAGAGATAATTGAGGAAGAAATAATAGGGGGAAGTTATTATAATAAGAATTTAGTGGAAATCCTACGTGGCAGTGTTTTTGGTAAAAAATTCCAGGTTAGCCGGTAATACAAGTTTCATGGGTAGATTGGTACAAAAGTTGAAAGTTCGCTATATTGAGTGGGACAAAAAAAGGTACACGTACTAGAATGAAACAATTTGGAAAATATGTTGCTATTGTACGACCAAATCCTAAATCTCTTTCTATTAGTTAAAATAAAATGTAGACAACATCCCAAAAAAAAATATAGACTATAATTTTAATACGTAAGATTGTAAGAAGTATATGAATAGGAAAATTTCTTTCAATATATACCCTACTTATATCACAAAATGTCATATTCATCCCACTTACAAGTGAACAATGCAAGAGTGTAATGATTTTAATGCGGAATAAATATGACATTACCAAGTATAATTAAGTCAGAACAAAAATTGAAATTGACCCTATATGAAAAACAACCATAATCACTCAAAATCAAGTCTATGCGTCACAGAAGCTATACTATAAAGAATTGTGAAACATTTATGATGTATGATGGAAGTTTGTGTGGCACGGGTATATATATAGATAGCGTAACCACTCAATTCTTCATACTACTCTTACATTCTTTTCTTTTTCGCACGTACTTGTCAATCATAATATATAATGCAGTCTATTAAGTTTACCCTATTCCCTTTCACTAGATTTTGCCTCACCGTTTTATTGATCTTCCTTGTTTTTCTTGGTGATCATGGTAGAGCACGGGTAACCCTACCAAAAAATGTTAGTGTCCCGGCGTTAATAATATTTGGGGACTCGATTGTTGATCAAGGGGCTAACAATAATCTAAACACTTTGATTAAAGCCAATTTTGCTCCATATGGAAGAGATTTTGGGTCTGGAAAACCAACTGGAAGATTTACAAATAACAATACACCGGCCGATTTCATGGGTAACACTTACATTAATTCTTAACATCTTTCATGACGTAACGTTAATTTGCATGAATGTAGTATATATTGATCTATTTCATAGTGTGTTTGTTGTGTACTACATTGGCGGAATTAAACCAGCAGCCCGCGTTATAATAACACCACACTATAAAAGAACATTAACAACGATATATACTTTATACATACGTAATTTACCTATGGAATGATCGACGTATACATCTAGCTCCTCACTTTATATTTGTATTCTTAAGCACATATATGCAATTATATTTGAGCCAACATAATTTCACTTAAACACTACCCATCTTTCTTTCCTCATAAATCTGCTCATGCACGTAATGGATTGAGTTTCATTTCTCTTCTATTTATCTTTTCCCTTAATTAAATTCCTGAAACTTTTGTGATGATCTTACTTAGTATACTTGAAATGAGCAAACGTGCAAACCTGAGATACAAATTATGAAATTAAGGTCTTGAAAGAGTTTGATGTGCATCTAGATAAGTGTTCATAAATTTGACATTCGTATCATGTGATCACCGTTAATCTTTTTGTCCCAGTGATATACGTAGTTACAATTTAATCTCTATTGTCAAATAACTTAATTTATAAAACGTTTTTGCATCAAACAAGAAAGTAAGAAACTAGTAACTGTTTCTTATTGTGTTTAATCAGCTGTACGTTTAAGCGAAAACTAATTGACTTATAGAGTAAATAACATTGTTTATTTATGTGGTTATACCCACCCAAATCACTACTTGAATCCCTCAACTCTTTTTGCGTCAGTAGTCCTTATATATCTTGAAACTTGTTAACACCGTCCGTCCTTATCTTAATTGTGTGTTAAATTCTGCCGTTAAAGCCCTCGTGTACCTTGCACAAGAGCGCATAATACACAATATACCACACGCACATAAAACCATGCTTCCTTCCTTGTGCTATTTTTCACGCACACATACAAAACCATCGCCGACACTCAACTATGGCACCACCAGCACCACTCGGCTGCCACTTCTACCACCGTCTTCTCGTTATATATTCAATTGGTCATCAATTTGTATATCATATAAAGTTGGTCATTTTCTTTAATTAATGGTTACAATTGAGTCAGGATTTCTGAAACTACTGATCACATTTGTGAGCATGCGAGAACAAGTAAATGCATGTCACCTTGTATATTTTTTTTAGAACTTGTGCGAAACTTCAAAGTTACGTTCTCACGAGAAAGCTTGACAAAAAAACATAGCCTAAATATTAATTACTATTGACATTTAGTCATAGTTTTTATGAAAACCATATATAGCTTATGTATAATTTATACAGACTAGCTAATAATCAAATGATTGGTCCTCTAACGGGAAAAAATGATCTAAAGAAAATAAATTCTAAATAATACATAGTATTTAATAAGTTAAAATTGTGGATATTCAAATTACAACTTCCATCCAATTTAAGATGCCAAATTAATTGAAATTTTAAAGCAATAATTTATAAAGAAAATACTTCGAGCATTAGGTGTGCATGCAAGTGTTGTATGAAAGTTATATAGGACCCCTCACGTCAACTTTTGACTTGTAACATGGTTATAACACAAAATCCGAAAACCCTCTCTTTTGTATAACTAAAATTGATATGAATAACTAACTTAAAAAAATAAAAATAAAAATAAAAAAAATAATAAAAAATAAATAAAAAATAAAAAGGAACAAAGAAAAAAAAATATAACACCCTATCACCCCATGGCGAGACTGAGAGAGCTGTAACCTGTGGATAACTTGTGTGGTGTTAAGTGCACGGTGCAACTCGTGAAAGGGCTCCATAAATAGCCAATTTTTAGTAACTATAAAGACGCCATACTGCACCGGCCCATGTATTATGAGTATCATGCAATGTTGATAACGAGCATGTTTTTGTGTGTTTTTTGAACTTTATAATTTTCTTTTTTGTTTTTTTAATGTAAAGTGTGGTTTTTTCTAATGGTATGTTATAGACATGTTATTGGTGGGAGTGTTTTTTTGATTTTGTGTTATAAGAATATTATAAAATAAAAGCTAACGTGACGGTAACACAAACTGCACCTAGCCTTCTTACCCATGATTGTTGTTGCTAAGCCATACGTGAAGAAAAATGACTATAACATGGGTATTACCTCTCTCACACTCACACCGAGCTCTCTTAATTATTTTTTCCGTTTAAATTAAGAGCATTAGGTACCGTCGGTGTTATTCGACAGTGTTACAGCAAAAAGTGTTGTCACATTAGTTTTTCCTCCTATAACTCATAACCTATAACTTAACCCAAAAACACGCTCACTCATCACTCAAATTATAGAACACCTTCGGGCCCCATATTTTTTTTTTTTTTCATTTATTCAGATAAAACACAAATAAAACTAATATTAAAATTTTATTAATAAAATAAAAGACATAAAAGAAGTACATGAGCTAAGCTAGTTTTAAGGATAATATTTGGCTCAAATTTCACATTTGGCCTCCTCGATAATAGTCTTGTCTTTCGAATCCATTCCCTCGGTGTTGACCGCAAGCATGTTGATCATGTCCTCGTTCCTTGTTTGAGCGTTGATTAATTGCACTCTCACCTTACCCTTGTTTCTTATTTCTTCCATCTTCGTCCCATGGTATAAAGTAAGTTGTTGCTACAACATTTCTTTAAAATGGGTAAAAAAAATTTATTTATTTATTATTTTTTTTAACTCCAAGGCTTCTTTGTTTTAAACATCCTCGTGACTCATATATGACTTGAGGCATAAAAAATAAAGAAATTATCGATCCGAACACTTTATACCGTATATTACGAAAACAAGCATCTAATTCGTATATTACCAATATGGTTTTCCAACACGCACAAAAATTGCATTTGTTAGATTTACGACACGTGGCTTATCTTTCAAATACAAAAACTCTGAATGTCCCACGTGTCCAACTCGCGCGCATACAACCTGCGCGCATGGCCTTACGCGCTTCATGTATGCATGCAATTCTGTACACCCGCACCAATACTTGCTCGCGCATCAAACGCTTGTGCACGCCATTCTTGTGCTTGTCGAGCAAACAAACCACATGCACATCCCTCTAGTCGCACTCCAAGATCATACGCGCGTGACAACGAGCCTCATCTGTTTTCAGGGGTTGATTTAGCGTTGAGTTTGCATTAAAGTTGTTGGGGTTATACATTAACCGATTGAAGCTTGAAGAATCGAGTCACATACCCAAAAATATGAGTGTGTGTTTTTGAACTATTTTGTATCTACAACAACTCAAACAAAAATGAAAAAGTATGGAGAAGTGCAACAAGTCATATTGCGTCCAATTATAAATGGTGGAAGTGGAAGATTAACTAGGTTGGCTAGTTTGTGGATGAGATAACTTTTTGTGTGAAAAAATGTCATCCACATATTTAGTTACGAGTTTTTTTTTTTTTTTTTTTTTTTTTTTTTTAGACTTTCATTTAAATAATATATTACATTTAAGAAAACAAGAATAGAGAAGAATATGATTGGCCCACATATTATCGGGTGACGCGCGGCGCATAAATCTAAAGATGCGTGAGTGGTTCAGTTGTAATGGCTTGTTGGCCTATATTGTTAAAACAAGTAGTGTGTTAGTTCATATTGATAATTTGGTTTAAAAAAAAGTACCCTAAGATACTTCAAAAATTTAAATATAAAAGATGATAAGACAAAAGACCTATTATATGTGGACCTATACATCATTTAATTTTTTTTTTTTTAATTCTTTTTGGGCAAAATTAACAAGGTACTCCTCAAGATGTCAACATAAGAGCATTTGGTGTCGTAACACAAGTTAAACCTTAACTGAGTGTCACGTCAGCGCCACATCATCTTTAACTTTTTCACATTAAAAAAAAAAAAAAAAAAAAAAAAAAAAAAAAAAAAGCTTATCATCACTTAACCTTAACTCAACTATTTTTAAATACAACCCATAAACTAAAACTAATACTTCATTTATTAAAAAAAAAAAAAAAAAAAAAAATTAATTCTTAAAACATATTACAATACGAAGAAAAAAAATTACAACGAAAAAAAAACACAACAAATAACGGAAATTACGAAATACAATTAAATTTATTGACGAGGTTGCAAGTTATATTTTTTGATGATTCGGTCCTTTTCTTCATTGATCCAACCCACAACGTTTGGATCCTTTCCGTCAGTCTCAATCATCAAAAATTTCATCTCTTCCAACCTTGTTATAGTTTCATCTTTTTCTGTGGCCGCCCGATACGCCTTGGATGCGTCTTCCCGTTTTATACGATACTCGTATTGTATAACCTCCCCGAATTGGATTGACGAAAAAGATCCTCCGATACTCGCTCCCCCGGTACTTGTCGTGCTCTCGGATTTGGCTTTCTTCGAAGCACGCTTTTTGCCCATCAGACGCGGTTGTGCATCATGACCAAACAACGCCTCATTTGTTTGGCTTGGGACATCACCGATTAAATCAAGCGGATCTGGCGCGTCCCATTTTTGATGACAACGCAAAACCCTCCTAAGCTTCCTTATTATTAAACGGCGCCAATTTGTGCTCGTCACGATACGTTTCTTTAGCCCGTTTAAGGATATCCATCTCATTTTTCCTACTTTTTTGTTCGCGTTGCGAATGTTTGAAATACGTGTTGAACTTTGTGCAATAACGGTTCAACGTTTTTCATTTGCCTTGCATCATATCCTTGTTGCGTTTTTGAAAATTGAGTTTATTGAACTCATTTTGTACCCGTTGCCAAAACGTATCGCGAGCTTGTGCACGCCCGACTTGTGAATCCTCGGTAGCGGCCACATAACACTTTGCAAGTGATTTTTCCTCACTTGGTTGCCAACGTGTATTGGCGAATTCTTCCTTTTCTTTATCATCATCGAATGCTTCGGGGTCTTTGGATTTTTTGGACTTTCGTTTACCACGACTTTTGGGCTTTGGTGAAGAGGTAGGTGTTTCAGGAACTTCATTTGTTTTGGTTTGTGATTGTTGTGAATGTTGTGAGAATTGTAGATTTTGGAAATTGGAGTTTATTGTGTTTTGTTAGCTTTGTTCCCAATATTGCATTCGTTGATGTTGTAGGTAAAGTTCTTGACTTGACTTGCCGAGTGGGTTAGGGAAAGGGATGTTTTGTGATGATGAACCCGCATTTGGGTTTGAAGATGAACCCGCGTTTGGGTTATTCCACCCACTGAGGAGATTCGTGAATGAATCATCATTGTTGTAGCCTCCAGACATTTTTTTTTTTTTTTTATCAAATAGAAGTATACGATAGATTAGATTGTGTAGTGGAAGTGTGAAAAAAATTGTGAGTTTATTGGGTATTTATAGTGGCGGGAAAATGGTTTTGAATTTTTTTTATTTTTTATTTATTATTATTATTTTATTATTTTTTAAGTCAACATACCCGTTAGTTTACGTTAGGGGACTGGACTAAAAGTTTTTTTTTTTTTTTTTTTTTTTTTTTTTTTTTTTTTTTTTTTTACGGCTACTTTGTCCATTGTAAGGGGGTGAAGTGATTTTTTTTTAACGCTTATAGCCCTTAACGTAGCGTTAAGTGCTTAACGTGGCACGTTAACGCGAGTTTCACTTAACTCTTCGGTGTGGTTAACGCGACTTTAACGTGCCAATGTAAAGGTTTAACGCAGCTCTAGCGTTACGACACCAAATGCTCTAAGTATATCAACGCGTACATTTAAACTATAGTTTATGAACACCTTTAAGTCTTGATATCGACGGTCGATGGAATAAAAATATTTGAAGCAAAGCATAAAAACAATATACTTGATCATAGACCCAAAATACTTGTTACGGAGTATTTAAAAAAAAATGTGTTAAAAAGATATGAAAAATAACCACAATTGCTGAATTTTAATTAGCTCTCAGCCAATTAAATATATGTGAGATCGAGATCATGCACCAGTTCAAGTCGAGTAAGGCTGGTTTAATTTGTTGTCTGCATTTCGTGCTTGAGGACGAACAAATTTTTGTTTACGTATAGCTTTTGCCCATTATAGGCGACATGCATGCAGCATGCCTATCCAACTCTTTTAGTTAATGTAGTTTAGTTTAGTTTTCTTTTCTTTTACTAAATTATTGCAGTTTGCATATGTTTGTTGTATACTAAAAAGTTTAATCCGCATATGTTTATTGATCAGTCAAAGAACTGGGACTAAAAGATCTTATGCCAGCATACCTTGATCCATCCCTTGATGATAACGAGCTTTTAACTGGTGTAAGCTTTGCTTCCGGTGGCACAGGATATGATCCCGAAACTCCCAAGATAGCGGTATTATGCATATATAACTTTGTTAAGTCACTAGCTTGCTTTTACAAACGCGCCGATTTTGTTTTTGTTTTGTATAAATTGGAAATTATCCTTTTTAAAAGATATCCTAGCTACATGCATCAATGATCAATGCAACTTAATATTTTCTTTAAGTTTAACTTGTAACTAAATACTGTATATTGCATCAGTCCGTTTTGTCATTTCCGGACCAGTTAAACCAATTCAAGGAATACATCAAGAAAGTTAAGGGTATGGTTGGAGAAGAAAGAACACAATACTTATTAGCGAATAGTGTATTCTTAGTAGTCGCAAGTAGCAATGATATTGCTACTACTTACTTCACTATTGGAATTCAAAGATTGCACTATGATGTCTCATCTTACGCTGATCTCATGATATCCAGTGCTTCAAACTTCATACAGGTATATTATTTGTTTTCCTTTTAAACAGCGTGAAGGTAACTTTTTTAGTTTTTGTTATTGACGCGTTTGGATTACAATTATTAAGGATATCTACAAACTTGGAGCAAGAAGGATAGGAGTTTTCAGTGCACCTCCATTAGGGTGTGTACCATCACAAAGAACTCTTGCAGGTGGTAAAACTAGAGAGTGTGTAGCGGAATACAACCACGCATCACAATTATATAATAGCAAGTTGCAAACAGCTATGCAGTACCTCGGTAGCACTCTTGAACAATCCAGGGTCGTCTATATTGACATATACAACCCATTGCTTGATATTATCGAAAACCCTTCCAAATATGGTACTAAATACTCATAACTTAGATGACCATAGTCCTATTTTTTTGCAGCAATTTCTTGTTTTCTACACTAACAATATCACTCTATCATACTCATACTACAGGAGTAGAAGTTGTGGACAAAGGTTGTTGTGGCACAGGTGAATTAGAGGTTTCCGTATTATGCAACAAATATTCTCCAACATGTGATGATGATTCAAAGTACCTTTTCTGGGACAGTTTTCACCCTACAAATAAAGGATACAGCATCCTTATAGATCAAGTTCTAGGGAAATACGTAAATGACTTCTTCTGAATTCATAGCGAGGCTAATTATTATTGGTGAAATTTGAGTTTGTGTGCGTTATAAAGTTTGTCGAATAAGCTTTCTGAATGATGTTTTAAGTCATGTAACCCCCTAGTTATGTATCCTTCAATCTTTTTGTACCAATTTATTACATCAAATATAATAAGAGCAACTGCTGATGGATTTGGTCTGGCAAAAAAAGCCCCCGTTGGGTTTTTATTTGAGAGGGGTTCTGACTAGTAGTCAGTAAAATTCAAAGGGCAAATAATAAAAAAATGTAATATACTTGCCACAATTTCATCGAATGGGTAGTGAACTATTTTTTTTTTTTTTTTTTGAGGGTAATTTTCTTTCAAAATCATCATCTTTAGGGTATTTTGTAAAAATTTTGGACAATTTTGCCCCTCATAGCTAATACAAAATTTTTTTTCCCGAAGGGCAAAATTGTCCAAAAATTTTGCAAAATACCCTAAAGATGATGAATTTGAAAGAAATTACCCTCAAAATGAAAAAAAATAGTTCACTACCCATTCGATGAATTTGTGGCAAGTATATTACCTTTTAATATCATTTGCCCAAATTCAAAAGACATTTTAACAAACCTGTAACAGATTTGCACATAGGTAAAACTCAAAGGACACTAAAACTGGAGTCTGTACTTTAAGCACCAGACCCACAATATAACCCATAGGCATTGCAACAAATAGCCACCTAGCGCGTTAGCATAAAAAGTCAGTAATTCTTAGACAAGCAAATCAATCTCCGCACCTGTGTGACGCTCAAGAAATGCGATTAGGGGCCGGACAGTTCTACAACTAATTATCCTTGGGTTTTTCTCTTCTTTTCTCTTGCATTCCACCTTACCGTTAACACTTCGTATACACTTAAAAACAAATTTAACTTCTATTCTAGTTACGACATATACCTGCCTAGTAATGATAAATTAATTTCTGCGGTTTTTTAAGAATGGTAAAGTTGACAAACAAACTCATCATAATGCAAGAAGACTCATGCACCAAACAAGAAACTATGGTTGAAAAATCCAGTTTTAGCTATCTCTCCAATCGTGTAATGTACTTTTCTCCCTTCTATCTTCCTCATTTTTAGCCTAATTGGCATAAGTGGAACTGGGAGCCGGCACTGTTGTGAATCCGTCGTTGGGGGGTCTGCTCTAGAGAGGATGGCTCGAGTGTAATGTGGAGCTGCGGCTTAAGCCGGCAGTTAACACGTCGAGCCGAGCTGAGCCGTCAACTTAGGAGGATTAAAAAACTGATTTGAGGCTTTTTTTTTAGTGGGTTTTCCACTAAGCTGTCACTTAATTAGTTTGACTAATTGCATGTGTTACACCTATTTTTCATTATCAGAGAGTGCAAGGGTTTGCTCGGTTCTTGAATCATTTGTTTGGTTTTTAAACGAAAACACACGTACACACAATGGTTGCAGGTGGAACTTATTTTAGCAGAAATTGTTTTAGGGGTTTTGTGGGAATAATGGGTAGTTTGATTTTGCTTGTTATATCATTACAGTTTGAATCACAGTTGTTAATTATATAACAAAAAAAATACAGTAATAATTAAGGTTAAAATTGAAAAAGAAAGATTTTCTAATTATAAAATCAAAACATGACAATTAAGGACTGATGATGGAGTATTATTACTATATATACTAAAAGGCAGAAACATGTACTGTTACAAGCACTGTAGCAGCTACAGTGCTTGCTACAGTGTTTTTTTTTTTCATAAATTACGTTTTGAAAATTTGTTTTTTCAAAAAAATAAAAATAAAAAAACACAAAAAATAATACATTTACAAAAAAAAATTTATACAAATTTGTTTCTTTTAAAATACCAAACAAGAAAAAAAAAAAAAAAAAAAAAAAAAAAAAAAAAAACCGAAAAAACAAACAAACCAAAAAAATTTTAACCGCAACAAAAAAAAAAAAAAAAAAAAAAAAAAAAAAAAAAAAATCCGTAAGCATAAACGAATTATGCTTCCAAGTAAACATATGCATACTTCAAATAACAAAATTATTAATTACACCGTACAACCCACAAAATACAAAAAACACCCGCCGCAACGCTCGGGCTACCCGGCTAGTTTAATTTCTAATTAAATTGCTCTTAATACTAAAAACATATGCATGGGTTATATGAGTAAGGATCAAATGAGAAATAAAAGTAAAATGAGAAGAATGAGAAGTGATTATAACCGCACATTTCAGATGCACCTACAAAATAAGATGCATCTCTCATGAAATTCTCTTTCCTCATTTAAAATGTGTGGCTACAAACATTTCTCATTCTTCTTATTTTATTTTCTTTTCTTATTGGATCCATTCCCTGGGTTATATAAGCTAGTGATATTAAAATGGATGCATATTATATTTCACATTTTTCTTGTAAATTATAGATATCAAACTTTTTCTGTATCTAAAGTTTGAGAAGAATAGAATTCAATTAAAATTTATTGTACATCTCTTGACGTTAACTTATTTAGAAAGAGGTTTGATCTTGGCAGCCCTAACACGAGATCTATTTTGGACCCGTTATAACCCTTCTTAAGGAACTCGTGTCATACACACCTATAATGATAATCGAGTCAAAATTAGGACTCAAATAGGTTACTTTTATGGGAAATTGGCAAAAAAATGCATCATACTTGTCACCTTTTGTCATTGTATGTAGCGTTTTTTTTTTTTTTTTTTTTTTTTTTTTTTTTTTTTTTTTTAGCACTAACCTTTTCAAATCGTGCCATTGTGTGTACCGGTGACCTGCTTGACCTGTTGAGCAGGTTGAGTTAACGATCGTTTGTGTTATTATTGCAGCGACAATTTATAAATAACTAAATGGAGCCTGTTAACTTAGCGATCGTTTATTTTATTATTGCAACATTAGTCCTTTACACGTTTCCGACCGTTTTTACACGTTTTCGTCCGTTTTTACACGTTTTTGCCCGCTTTCGCACGTTTTCGTCCGTTTTTGTTTGTATTTAAACGTTTTCGTTCGTTTTCGACCGTTTTTACACGTTTTCGTCCGTTTTTACACGTTTTTGTCAGTTTTTGCACGTTTTCATCCGTTTTTTATCAAACCTCAAACATGATACATAGATTGAAAAAGGATTAGAATGTATCAAATCTCAACACGATACACTAGATGTTTATATCATAATGGAAAGTTTAGAATGTATCAAATCTCAAACATGAAAGGAAGTTTAATACCCTCTAACTGGAGAGAAAAAAGATTGAAAACAACTAAATTTTGGAACTAACATGATTTTTCTTTTAAGCAAATGACAAAAAGTTGCAACGTAATGATAGCTAGCAATGTTAAACGGTTTACACACCATCAAAAACAATGCGTAAAATAATGTTGGCGTGCATAAAAAGATGTCAACCCATATTAGCAGGTTACGTGACTATTTATCCGTGAAGTGCAGTCCCCCGAAGCCATCTAATTACATGTCTAATGATTTTGACATTAATCAATATGAGTTAGGATCAAATGGGAAGTGTAATTAACATAAAAAGGATGAGAAGAAACCACAACCATAAATTTTAGATGCATCCAAACTCTTCTCGCTTTTCTCATTTCAAGAAAATTTTAACAAGTTGACTAGATTTTTACTCTTACAGTCTTATCCTTTTTTTCATATGTAGATGAATACATATCAGACTTTGGCAAACATGCACAATTTTCACATCAACTGTGACTAGACATTATCAAACTTTGGCAATAAGAATTTAGAAAGGATGCTACACTGATGCTCACAAGAATCATTATATGATTTTTTGGCTGCAAGTAAAGTTATTTCTATGACTCAGATGTTTGAATATTGTTTGTTGCCACCATTATACAGATAAGAAAAAATCTAAAGCCGATAATGTTGAAATATAAAGGACCAGCACCGGATCCTAAATTGATTATTTATCTTACAACAACCTGTCAACCACATCCATAATCCGACTATGCAGCGTAGCTGGATTGATCTGCAAATGAAGTAGTATTTGACGAAGATGGTTCTTGGTACCATTGGTTCTCTGTACGTGTGATGAAGTTAGCTTCTGCATTCACAACATGAAAAGTAACTTTTAGCATGGAATTTTTTATGAAAAAAAAAAAAAAAAAAAAAAAAGCCTGCATTGCACAGAATAATTTTTAGGGATCTCTAGGCTATAATACTGGTGGAGGTGTCCCCTGCTGGGCAGTTACAATCGATTTGTGGGACCTTCATACAGCACCAGTAGCTTCTGTCGGTCTGTCCTGCCAGTTTATGTAAATAGTTGTTTTTGTGATAATGAAAATACAGATTTTGTTGGTATAGGGGTTCTCATGCCAGGGGACAATCCTGGGGTCGACAGTGACAACCAAGAAAAGTGTTGAAATAATGATGATAAAAGCATCACGATAGGCAGGCTCAGGAATTACAAGGATACTGATGTGGGGGGGTATTTAATGTCAAGAAAGTTAGGGAGCACTTGCTCAAAAGATTATTGCAATCCGGTTTCAATAAAAAGAGATTTTGCACCCTCACGGTGTTAGGGCAGGGGTAGGTTATTTGGTGATTCTGGGTTCAATGGACCTCTTGTTTTCAAACGGAAGACCTGATCAGTTTACAGTTTACCCCGAGAGTTTGTTTCTTCACCCTCTCTCTCGTCGATGACTAGAAAAAGAAGTTATAAAGAATAAGGTAAAAGAGAGGATATGAAGAGCTAAAAAGAAAAACTTGGATAGAGAACTTGTGTTTGTGTTGTAATTTCAGATCAAAAACAGATTCGGAGGAGCATCATTTCCTCTCGGAGTTAGACCCGAATCAGAATAGAAATGAGAAAATTCTTGAATTGATAACTCACCAAATCAGATTCTACCTTTCTGCACGCCACAAACAGCCCCACTACAACAATCTGATAAAATACGATAGTAGTGGATACGTAGCTACAGACGACAAAACCAAAGTACAAAATTGCCCTATCACTCTAAACTTGGATTTGAGTGATTTGCTTCAACAGTTGATCTTGCTTTTCTCAAAGATGCTCCCATAGTCCCACTTACACTTTAATAGGAGCATCTGGTTTGGCTCGGTCAATGAGGGAACCAAATATAATAATGCAGCAACTAGTGTTAGAGAGGTGTACATGGTAATTATCAATTTAACTAAACAAGAATGTCACAAGTTAAATAAAGTTCAGTATTTATACATGTAATAACAAGCGCATATATCTATAATCAGGTTTAAGGGAAAATTTATGGTAGAGAAAGCACATATGCAAACGATAACCTATAACCTAGCTCCAGAATCGACAGAAAAAAGGGGCAAAGTAATACTGACTTACCGGATAGAAAGACATCCTTATAATCCTCTTCATCATATAAAAATTGTGGGGGATCTGGAGAACCCACGCCTACTATGGTGCTTCCACTGCAAATCCAATATCAATAAAATAAATTATTTAGTAATTTGCAACAAAATTTTCCACTTTTGGACTTTGGACAAATAACTTTTCAGCTAAAGCACCATAAGGCATTTAACCTACTGTATCGGGTGACCCTTCAACCAAAAGGTTGTGGGTTAAAAATCTTAAATGAGACATTGGTAGTGTGTCAAGGTGTATATAGTGAGTGTGTGAGTCTTTGCCTTTCGGAGCAAAAAAAAAAAAAAAAAAAAAAAAAAAAAGAAAAAAAAAAAAAAAAAAACTTTTCAGCAAGAGCATTATGGGATTCAAATATTTAATACCTTCCAGACATAAAAACAGCATCGTATTTTCCACGACCTGCAGCAACTATGCGTTGTTTTAGTCTCTTCAGAGACGGAAGAACTTCAAACGCCGGCGGTTCTATTGTAATAATACATACCATGTGATGTTATTAATCTTCCATTGCAAATTTAACTGTGATTCATGTGTCATTTGTAGTAAATTTAGATGACTTCATACCCAAATCGTTAACGCAAACATCTTGTGATATTCCATTTTTTGAGATCTTCTCCAGCAATGCTAAAGGATCAGCAGTACTTGATACATCCAACCGGAAACGCTGAAAAATAACATTTCTAACTTAGAATGATGATTAGAATTTTGCTAATTTATAATATAAAATTTAATGGTGGCAATTTCGAGCCATGTACTTATGAATGGGTTGCGTTTTATCTCAAACGGATCAACTGGGCTCAAAGACACCTGAAGTATGTTCTTGATGCACAAAACATTCTTAAAATCGTTTTTATTTGAAGATTTCAGTTTTATATAAATGAAACTATTACTGAGCTCACAATCAAAGCATTAAGCATGAATAGGAAAAAATATAGATTGGTGAAACAAATTTTTGCGGGTCAATCCTGCCCAAGCTGGCTGGTTTCAACCTAATCATAATGTTACTTTACCCAACTTGCCTAGCTTGCCACCTCTAAAAATTACCTTGTAAACTTCAGCAGTGGAGCATGCCTCTGGAGGCTTAATCAGAACCATTGGTAAGTCAAAAGGTACAGGTGAAGGTATATCTTGAACAACCTGACATTAGCAACGTCAGCAATTTTATTTTCAGAGATCATAAATTAGGCAGATTAATGAATGCAACTAATCTTTATAAATTTCATTTACAGAGCAATACAAAATTACAAATTGATATTAACTCATGTGTGTGAGTGCACGTATACATATACATACATTTATGTACAATTTTAAAAACTATATGCATCTGTCCATCTAGTATACACATTAGACATGCCCAACTTGTCATCCACAGATCAAAAAGTCTCATGTTATAATAATATGCTAAACATCTTTATTAACTGCAAAAGTAGGATGACAGTGACCTCAACCCCTAGGCCTACCCTGGCTCTAAATTTCTTGTGTGTACACTTATCATTTTGACTACATTTTACAATCGAAGGTTGGTTTCCTAATCACTAACTTTTCCTTGACATATTCAGTTCATTAGTGTCAAATATACAGCTACATTTACTTAAAATTGGTTATTTATAATGCAAATGTTTATGAAATAAAGAAGATCAACCATTTGTTCCATGACCTGATACTCTGAGCCCGTTTGCTAATGTGAAGACATACCTCGCCTCTACCCGTGCAATAGGCGGCTCCATTGGAGAAGAAGAAGGGGACATCAGAACCAATCTCACCAGACCATTCTTGGAGTTCTTGTTCTGTAGCTAGGCAACCACTGAATTGGTTTGCTGCCCAAAGTGCGGTTGCAGCATTACTACTTCCGCCACCAAGCCCAGCCCCAGTTGGAACCTTTTTATCAACATGTACCTGCCCAAAATTAATCTAGTCAATAACCAAGCATCCGCCATATACATCCTACGCGTCCTTACTTGCAAACTCACAGGTGAATACCCAAAGGAACATAAATTGTCCCCTATCCATTATAACTTATAGCTAAGGTGGGTTTTAATATGCATTACCGACCTGATTGTCTGATTATTGCAATGTGAATTAGAAAAATAAACAACTTTCAGTGTTCGGATAAATAGATTTTGCTTCTCATGCAGATTAGTTGCATATCAGCTGCAATAAAATGACATCCAAATGTAACTTAAAATTACCTATAGACCCATTTGATCTATTAACTTCTTGTATAATCAGGTTTGAAAAACAGTCAAGATAATGAATATATGATTATTCAACTTCAAACGACAATCACAGAAGCACATACACACCACCATATACTATTACACCTAACTATTTGATTCTGACTACTGAATATAATCACTGTTAAAACATTTATACAAACACGCCAAAGTATATTATGTTCACCAACATGGTGGAAGTTTCTCTCAAAAAACAAAAACTGGCTGGCATGAAAATGTGTTATTCTCTAGTTGATTTAACTGCTAAAGATGGGAATGCGATGTAATTTTTACAGATCTTACCCAAAAGAATTTGTCACTTCCCGTCTTCTTCCGATATAGATTTAAGGCCTTTATTATCTGAATGCACAAAAGATTCCATTAGATATTTGTACCTCAAACATATAACGCACAACAGAACTAAGAAAGATTGCTCATTTACCAAATTTCTTTCATCAAGCGGAATTCCTGGCACATTAGTTGAGAGGCGATCTGTAGTTTTCGATGGTGATAAGGAGAACTTTATCTTATCTCCTAAGCTGATTACCTAGAGATAAAAATGGTGCAACTTTTAGCATAAAAAAATACCAGAATACCTATAAAAGAAAAAAACCAACAACCAGAAGAGCTATAAAGCACGACTTTATAAGCAATAAAAATATTCGTAGAACTTACATGAAATAGAGATGCTAGGTCATGAAACCCGTCTGGCCTCTTATCGGTTATTCTTAAGAAAACATTGATCTGCATTTCAAGAGATTTAAAACCCACCTCAACTATTTCATAAAGCATAATCATTAGAGACAATTAATTAGCAATTGCACTTCAATTCATCAACTGCGTCTAAGATGAAAAAATAGCTCATAGGACTTTATGATGCATGTGTAAGTAGCCTTAGAAATGAACATCTTATATTTTCCTTCTCAAACACGATACTTTAAGTTTACCAAAATTCCCGAAGAAAAGAGAAGAGTTTTACTTTCGACTATTGCGGCTATATGGGCTAATTTCATAGTCAAGAATCCAAATCACTATCTACAAGTTTCCAGAAAAATATCGAACTATAGTACTAACTTTCTGAAATATTTCATTATAATAAATTGTAGATTAGTCTTAAACTCTAAAGGGGTGTTTGTTTAAGCTTATATGTGGCTTATGAGAGTATATGTGTTTCGGCTTATGTTTGAGAAGCCCCAATTTTCCGGCTTATTTTGAGACTTGTTGGCTTATATAAGTTTATTATGGTATAATAAACTTATATTAGCCCATAAATTTCAAAAGAAGCTTATGAAATATAAGCCGAAATCAAATAAGCTTATAAGCCCACACATGTAAAGCTTAAACAAACACCCCATAAGCTATTAATGCCTTTTTTATATCATCACTTTTGAATTGGTTAAAACAAAATTAGAGCGAACTACACTCATTTTAACAAGGTACTTTGAAAACTATTCAAGATAGCAACGATAAGATTAACCAGTAAATCCTATTACCTAAATGTACTAAAAAATGAATTTCCATTAACAAAGACATGAAAAAAGCATACCTTACAAGGAGAAAACAAAGAGAGTCTTGACAATCCAGCATTCATATCCACCTCATCAGCTAATCTATTTAGCTTCTCATCAAGATTATACACCAACTAAAAATACCCACAAAACAAAATTAATAAAACCAAACAACCATAAACACAAAAGGAAGGGTATCATAAAAATTAAAAATTTAAACCACCTCCACTTGTTTTCTTCCATTTTTGGTGTCATTATTATCAGATGAAGAAGCTTTAACCACCAAATGGGTTCTAAAATTTCTGCAATTCTTGTGATAAAACGAAGATTGTTTTAAAGTTCCATTGGGATTATTGAATTTTGATGATATACAATTGTTGTTGTAAAACAAGTGAGAAGCAGCAGCAGCCATTGTTGCCATGTGTTAGTTACAAGTTCAAAAATGGCGTTTCGCTTATATTTATATAAAAAAAATTAAATGATATAAAATATTAGGTGACAGAAACAAGCATCCGAATGTGGGATAGGTTTGGATTCCTTTGTGTCTTTATTTTGACTTTTTTTCATATACAAAATAACAAATTTTTTTTTTTTTTTTTCATTTATTTATTTAAGAACTTTATTGATGTTCAAAAAAGAATTTGAGAACTTTATTTAATTAAATATAATAAAGTAGTTTGGTTTTCGGTTTATGTTGAGCTAATTAATAACTTAGTGACACAATGTTTGTTTTCCAAATTATATTGCACCTGTTTTAAACAATCATATTTATTTAGAGAGATAATTTGCTGAGGTTTTAATTTGCATACTTCAATGTACAACAAGTTAAAACAGAATATATACACAATACAAGTGTTTAATGCATACATTAGTGTGTCTCAATCAAAAGAGGGAAAATAATCCCTGCTGCAAATAGCAAGGATCCTTCTCTGATAAATCAGGGACTAATTGTGCACATCAGAATGTTATCAAAGACCATTTTTGTATTGCAGCAGCAGATAACTCCTATATTTGCACTAGAGATGTTATCCCATCAAAAAACTGAATGTGAGAATCATTTTCTTATTTATCTATGATTTACTTTTTTGGTTGGCCAAAGTTGAAAATGTGCTCCCATTCATCAATTAATTAACACATGTGGGTGTGCACTTGTGTGTTTATTATAACTATAGTATTATTGTTGCATACTTTCCTTTACCACGGAGATTGCTTAAATTTTTCTTTTTACATGTGAAATGTAATATATACTTCTACTAGATAAAAGACATGTTAATTTGACATGTATTTTAAAAGATCTAGACAAATACATGTGCAAAGCGACAGTATATAAAGGCAAATAATTATATTTGCCAAATCGTGATTTTTTGTTGAACCCTTAATGTAAAGTGTGCATTTTTTTAAAATTAATATAGTGTATTTTTTTTTTTTTTTTTTTTTTTTTTTTAAGTTGTCAAGTTTATAATTAATCAAATTAATATAGTGTGTATTAAGAGGTACTTAAGGTTAATTTAGGCAAAACTACATTAACTTAAGTTTCAAGATTTAAAAAATGCACGTACACTTTTTATAAGTAGTAGAGATTATTTAAATGATAAATAATGTTGATATATCTTTATTTTTATCTTTATCTTACATATCATAAGAGCACTCGATGTCGAGCATTATAGGATTTGTTATTGTGTGACAACTGGCAAAATAGGGAGCCGTTTTTAAAACCCGCATTACATTAAAATTTATAATTTTGGAATTTTCGAAAAGTTTATTGTGACGAGATGTTTTATGAACGTTGGAGTGTGATTTTTGATCGTACGTTATTTATGAGATTTGATTATTTATTTATGATTTGGTTTGGTTCGTTCGTGATGATTTATTTTGAGATCGTTATTTTGGCACTACATTGACTCCGGCACTAGGTTAACCTAACAATTTTAATTATATTTTATTATTGGTTCGGATATTATTATTTTTAGAACGGTTCGGTTGGAGAAAGTTGTTTGATTATTTAAGGTTTCGGGTTTGGTCCGTGTATTTACACCGGGCTACTTAAACCCTTACACCTCTTACCACTATTATTATTATTATTATTATTATTATTATTATTATTATCAAAAATTCTTTTTTTTTTTAAAGAGTATATTACATGAATCGTCTTTGTGAGCCTGCAACACAACAAACACAACACCCTCATCACTAACAAATTCACTCTCTCTCTCTCTCTCTTCCTTTAAACACCATCACCGCCGCCCCTTTACCACCCAAATAGCACCACCACCGCTACCCCCACATCAAAAATAACACCATAATCTTAACCATCTTTTCACGATCTATCTTTTGGTACAAACCACGCGCGATTTGGACCACCCTAACACCTTATACGAATCAAAATCACCACATTATCACCACATACACCATCTTTTCTCTTGGGTTTTTGAAGAAAACGGATTTTTGGAGCTTGTTTGGAGGTGAGTGGCCATGACATGTATTCGTGCGCCCCGATGTATACCCAAATCGTGGGTATCTTGCCGTTTTTATGTTGGGTTTTGATGAAATAATGATGGGGAAATGAAGTTTTGATAATAAAAGTCCGTTTGGTATCTTAGGTTTGGGTGTGACGCGAGTTTGGTACTCGATGCGTGACCTTTGGGTCGCGTTTGGTTTTGTGATGGCTCGAATGGAGCTCGACCGAGACAATAAGTCTCGATGTGACCTTTCCTTGACTCGTTTGGGAGTCTTGGATGTTTTGTTGGTCCGATTATTCTTGATTCTTGTTGTTTGGTTATTGGTATTTGGTGACTTGGTTGGATTGTGATTCTTGACTTGTTATTGTTGTTGTCATGGTTCTCGGCCGACCCCCCCCCCCCCCCCGTGGGCTGTTTGGGTCGAGTGGCTCGAATTAGAGCTAGCCGAGACCAAATGGTCTCGGGTGAGGCTATATCATGTGTTTTGTGGTCTCATTGTTGACCCGGGTTTGACTTGGTAAGTCGACCCGTATATATGGTATATATTGTTGTGGTTGATATTGTGTTATTATTTTTATGTTGTGGCATACTTTGGACCGAAGCTTTTGGACTTGGTTTACTTGTGTTTTGATATGGAGATGTGTTGTCGAGTGTGGACTTGGGGACCGATTGTGAGACGGTCAATTAGATGACGGAGATAGGTTAGTTGGGTGCCGTAGTCGGACCCTCATGTTGTAGCACGTGGATATGGGATTGTATTGGACGGAGATGATGTATTTATTTTGACTTGATTCTTATATTTTGGACTTGGACTATGAGCCGAGAGTCATGACTCGGACATGTGACCAAATTCTATGACTCGATCAATATTTAAAAGTCAATATTAAAAATAATACTCGTAATACTATTATTAAGAATATAATCGTATATAGACGTGTTAAACGTATGTATGTGTGTATATATATATATATATATATATATATATATATATATATATATATATATATATATATATATATATATATATATATATATATATGCGTATATTAATAATAAAACGATCACGAGTAAACGTTATAATAATATAACAATAATTATTATGCTATGCAAATAGTGTAATAAATGTCGGACTATTGTTATAAATAATAACTATAAATAACGGCGAAACTAATAAGTTGGGTGAATAATAATTAAAAACGTGATTTTTATAAACTTAGAAACTTATCGAGTTATACGAGTTGTGGTTCTTTAAAGTCCAAGTGGGCTTTATATTGTGACTTTTGTGTTGTCACGGATATATGACGATTAACATAAACATTTTATATATCAAGTGACTTATTTAATCGACGGATTAGATTGGGTTATTTGACGATATAAAATGAGTATATTAATGGGCATCGTATCCCACGACGCCCATAGGTTGTGGTATATGTTTTAGGGTAATAAATTACTAGGTATCTCGTGGAATTTGGCCGATTCGACGATATATATAGGGAATTTATTTGACTACGATATATATCAAATAGAATTCTTTGTGCTATGTGCTTTAGGTTGGGTATAATTTTGGAACGATATATTACGTAAATAAATATGAGAGATTACCAAATCGACGGATTTGATAAGCTTCGATAATTATTTAAATAATATGTTAGGCTAATATTAGACCTATAGTTGGTTTATTATTTTGATTGTTGTGGCTTTTTGGTTTGAGTTGTGTCGACCCTTCACCCATATGGATACCAAACGTCAAACTTCAAATTAATATGAAGATAATTCGAGAAATGGATATTTTTGGAAAGTTAAATGGAATACGTTCGGGAATGGGAATATTTGATTTTTGAGGAAATGATTTCTGAATGAGCTTGATATTGTTAGGAAGTGCCGAGTCTGTAGTCGCCGTTACGTAAGTTGCCTGAGATCACTTACGTCTTTCTTCTATTGTTTCTTTTGAGGATTTTCTGGACTTGAGGTGAGTCATAGCCCCACTTTTTACTCTTGAACTATGTTTTCAATACTTGGGGTGAGAAACGTGCAAATGTTTTATGTGGACTATTATCGCTTTTATATTCTTTTAAAACTTGCTATGCTTATAGAACTAGGTAGGATTTAGAGCGAGGCCTAGTCCCGAACTAGGTAAGCTATTGATTGATTGTTGAGCGAGGCCTAGTCCCGAACTAGGTAAGCTATTGGATTGGATATAGAGCGAGGCCTAGACTTGAGCTAGGTAAGCTATTGATTGGATAAATTTGAGCTATAGCGTGCACCTATAGGTTTGATTGGATTTGGTTGAGTTGATTCGGTTGGATTATCTTGGTTGGATGATTGAGACCTAGTCTAGCTAGCAAGCGTTTTGCGTATATGTCCACTATATCGAATTATGAATTTAAACCTATGATCTCACCAGCGAAAGCTGACTTTTAGCACGTTTTCTTAGGTAATTAAGTGATGCTCTATGGATGCTTGGGATTGGAGGCTTGGCATTGGCACCGGTTATGGATCTATATTTCTAAAACTCTGATAACTATTGTGGACCTATATTTATTTTGGGCCTTACTTTGGATAATTCTTGGGATAAATGTAAACTTTAAAACCCGTTTTGGTTGTGTTTTTCTTATGTTTACTTTATCTCGTTCTTTCATGACTTTGAATGGATACCAATCCCCGTAGCACCCCGAAAGCTTGTTGAGTCTTCCGCTGTATCAAATTTTGGGGGTGTTACATATTGCATCTTACATATCATAAGAGGACTCGATGTCGAGCATTATAGGATGTGTTATCGGTATGGGTACAACTCTTTATTCTGCTATCCTGTGTGTTGTCTATTTTTGTGTCAACAAACAGAGCTCAACGATGTTTTGGTGAGAGAGAACGATGTCAGCTTGACAGTACTTCTCACGCTATTCTTAGATGGAGGGACCCCGTAGACAGGATTGGTTTGGTGATGGATCGATTGGCCGAAGTGCCTCCATCCTTCAGTGGGGTGAAGAAACTTAAGGATCAAGACGGAGTCAACTTGGGTCAATGTAAGCGTAAACTGTGAGATGGCCATTTCACTGCTGCTATTATGGTGCTCACGTCTTCTCGTGTCGCCTCATCCACTCCTGACACCTTGCTGGAGCTCGAGGCCAAACACCCTTTTGCCCCTCCTCCGACTCTTTCATCTTCGTCTCTTGACGAGGATGCCCTTTTGTTCACAAAGACTTGGTGCTTAACAGGATCCGTAGTTTTCCGAAAGGGACGTCGTGTGGTCGTGATGGGCTCTGGGCACAACATTTGATGGACATTTTGTGAGGGGCGGCGTCTGCTATCGCTGATGACTTGCTCGGGTCCATTACCGGTGTTGTTAATTTGTTTCTTGATGCGTGGGAATTGCACCAGGCTTTAACTCTCGAGGGATCTTGAGAAGCTTACAACCCCCACCAGGTAGTGTACCTAATCATTGTAATTACACTAAAGACCAAAGACAAGCACGGAGGTCATATCCTAGCACCTCACAAATAGTGTTTAGATACTCACATCTCTCGGGTGTAATAAAGTAATATCACAATATGGAAATGGAAAACATCTCTCACTACCTGTCATAGCAAAATAGATTACCATAGGCTTGGGAAAGGATCAAACCTCCACCACATGGCGTAAGCACCTAGGATAAACTATCAAAGAGGTCTTTGTAAAGGGTTATAACGTTAGGTATAGGGATATGAAATACACGGTTTTGTTGGATATTGGCAATCTTTACTGGTGGCGAGTTAATAATCTTGGTTAATTACATGTACAATATGGCGTTGCTAAGCCAAGACTAGACTCGACTTAAGCTAATAAATGAAAAATAACAAAAATATAAAATAAACATAGAATGAAACGGGATGGTAGTCCGTATGTTTTTTTCTTTTCTTTTTCTATTTTTTTTTTCTTTTTTTTTCTTCTTCTTCTTTTTTTTTAATTTTTTTGATTTTTTTTTCATACACTCTTACCCTACCATCCAAAATATTACATCATAGGGAATGAAAATTCCCCTTACACTTGAATTTTTACATACTTTACAATAAACTAATCTAATGACTCGAATTAAGAAAAATCAAAACACTTGGAGTACTTTTAAGATTGACGTACATATGGGGGTAATAATATGATGTTCTTCCCCATTACTCCATAACATTAGTACTTTACCCATGAGTCCCAATCGTCCCAAAACAATATGTACAAGGATATGACTCGACTTAGCAACCATGTAATCAATTAGATAATTAACTAAGGGTTTAAACAAATAACAATAATGCACTAAAGATGAGTGCATACACTGAAGGCTAAGGCGATTTGGGTGTACATTTAAGTGGGGTGTAACAAATTCTTCCTTTAAGTAAGATGCTTAAAGTTAGAAATGAAAAGATAGGCTCGGAGGGGTGTACTAGGGGTTTCGTGTACTAAAAATGAGTACAGCGCTAAGGTGTGGGAAAAATTAATTGACTTAACTAGCCAAGTAATATGACTTAAATGGTCAAGTAATTATGATACGGGTTTAACACAAGGGTGATCCTAATGCCTCTTATCATGTAGTAAATCCTACTACACGAATGTAGTCTCACTAGCGGTCTCGGGATGCATCACTAACGCAAGTTCTAGAATCTAAATGCTACCGGTACACTCATAAGCACTAATCGTAAATGCTTTTCCTATCAAATCTAAATGCGAACCTCACATATTTGGGTGGAAAATTTTTCTGAATGATACTGTTTTGTGCTAGTCATACAACTCCTATCCATGAGACGCTTGCTATGGCTAAAGTTTCACTCCTAAATGTTGTAAAAAAAATTAAATTTGGCGCTAAAATTACACTAACAAGTATTTCTCATAGTTTTATTACACATCTACCATTAAACAAACAAACTCAAGCGAAAGTGTATCTGTAAGGTATCATCATTTTACCCTCCCCTTACACTTAGGATGAACATTGTCCCCAATGTTCAAGTAAAGAATGTAAAAGTAAAACAGGTAAAAGAATGAAATCAAATACTCCCCTGATTCGCTCGGTATGGATAATATGGTAACCAGGTTAGATCTTCCTCCAAGAAAATGAACAATCAAAGCTTCCCTTCCAGAATATAAATCATCTTCTTGTCATATATAACCTGTTAAACCTGAGAAAACAAACAAGGCAACCTCGCGTAAAATCGGCGGCAATCTATATATGCTAACAAATCCTATAAAACAAAATAAGATATAATGCTTGTGGAATGATGTTTGCAGATTTCCTGGAGATTATAAAACTAAGGATTCAACAAAAACTTTAAGACTCCGTTAGAATAACAAAATTGGTAAAATTTCCAGAATTTTACACGTGACGCCGTCAGGAATTTCTTCCTGACGCCGTCAGAAGTGACCTGCAGAAATTCTTATGTTAAGCTTTCAGAAAATTTCTGGAAAAACTTCGTCCTACTTCCTGGAAAATCCTGCAAAACATCATTATGACTCGATACAAGCATTTGACTCTAACAAATACGAATATACATGTTCACTTAATATTGTGGAGATTCATGATCGATTTTGTTTCTTAAAAACATATTTGGGGTTTCCCCTTACACTTATCTTTTGCGAAATACCTTTGGATGAAGTTAAGACTAAGCCAAACAACAAAGTAAAGCATTTTCACCATTTTAGTTTTGAAACATGATCTACCAACAATAAAAATAAAGCATGCATACGGAAGCAAATAACAATAAAACAAAAATAAAAATCACACAAAACATTGGTTGCCTCCCAAGAAGCGATTTTCTTTATTTACGAGTCTTGTAGCTAGACTCAAGGTCATGGGCTACTACGTGACCTCATCATTGGTTTCACTCTCTAGGTCATCTCCTATACCAATATCGCTTTCATAGTGTAGGTATTTTGGGTCTTCGAACTCCAAGACATCTGTTCGATATTTGGACCCAAGTTTACTAACATCCTTAAAGAATCCACATGATAAATCAGCAGTGTTCTTACATCCTCTCCGAATATCTTCATCACATAAGATAAGTTGAGAACTTAGCTTATCAAGCCTGTCATAATCGATTTCGTTTAGATCTTTTCTCTTGTATGGCGTTTGGTATGACACCCTCCAAACTCCATCAACGAAGGTCATGATTCCGTTCCGGTCATCAACTATTAAATTAGTGATTTCACAGAAAGGTGCTCCGAAAACAACTTGTGACAACCTTGGGTCAACATAGTCTTCGATGTTGTCCACGATTGTAAATTCCATAGTGAATGCCATATTTCCTACGAATACCTGGATTTCATGATCTCTACCAACCTCATTCTTTCCCTTATAAATCATTCCCCATCTGCAGATATTGTTATACTGAAATAGGGACATAAAATTCTTAGGCAAGAATACATTAATGTAGACATTATCGAAATACTTATGACCGATCATGCAGGGGATTTTGAGATTATTCGGATCACGTCGCCTTATCCTCCCTGATCCTCCATCCCTTGATCCATATAGATTCCCTTCCAGAGATGGATGGTATTCGTACACCTCCTCATTACCCCTACGAAAGATTACCTTCTTGATGCCATTGGTGAATAAGGCACTACCATCCTTCTCATCAAGGATTACTCCTGAATCATTGACAAATGGTTTCCCGAGAACAAGGTTGGTTGATGTTAGATTAGTGATAGGGTCTATGTTATCGACCACGGTGAGGTCGATGTTATAGACGAATTCCCCAATCATAACTGATAAATCTTTTATTACCCCGTCGGTATTGATTCTATCATACACCGTGCGTTCGGGGAAGGCTTCATGGTAAAGGGCAAGGGGGATTAGGTTGACAGGGAGGCTAGGGTCTATATGAGTATTGGTAAAGAGCCTTTTCCTAAGAGTGCAGGAAATCTTGAAAACTTAAGAGTTGCTTCCCTCAGTCCTATCACTACTCCTATTAGCCACTCCCACCAAATTTTTCTTGGGTTCCTCTATAATAGATTTACCCGAGATTGCTGGATTTCTCGTGTGCTCTTTCGTCCTCTCTTTTACTTCATCCAGTTTGCTAGATTCTTGAGTGATGGAATCCTCGAATGAGTTGGCAGGGCCCTTGGTCAATTTGTGGTCTAACCTTGAGGTTTCATCTGTAACACCCCCAATTCATGATGCAGCGGAATTCAACTTGGGTGTTACTCGACGGCACAACAGTCATAATAATAGAAAACGATCTCTAACCGAGTCGTAATAAAAAGAGTTGTCATTCATATTATTCAAATATATCAGAGTTTACATAGTAAGGTCCCAAAAAGGTTCCATGTTTCAAAATACATCAATATAAAGTCTTCGATGTTTTTATCGAATGACATAATAGTTTATAGCCTTCTTCCTTCGGTACGTGCCCTTCCGCTCCATTCTTGATTATCATGGACCTGAAATACATGCTTAAGAGGTCAACACAAAGGTTGAGTGAAATTCATAGAGTTTGTTTAACGGTTGAACACAATATGTTGGTAGTAATGAGTTAATTAGACTCATACTTATGTTAGAAAACAAAACAGTTATTATTATATACTAAGCTCATGCAACCAATACGTTAACGGGTACCAATATCAATCGGCGGTTTTGTTGCCCCAGTAAGTACTTTGCCGTCATACTTAATGTTCAAATATAGTTCATTCGTTTGAACTAATCTGCTCAAACAAATGGGATTCATCAATCCCAATAGGCCTATTCAAAATACTCGCGCTCACTAATTCTAGTGATTAAATGGTTCATGATAGGGGCCTAGGATTGGCAAGGTAGGTACTTAGTAATAATAAAACAATCAGGCAGCATACAGTTTCAAAGCATTGTGTTCGGTTTAAAAGTAGCATGTATTCCCCCCAAGGGTTTGTAAAACATTGAAGTAATGTAAAGTGGGGCTATGAACTCACCTTAAGTAGGATAGCAAGTAATGAAGGTGATGGTTGGATCGTGTAGGTTTCTACGAGCAACCTATAATAGAATGTTGCGACTTAGGATTTGTGTAAAGAATATGAAGTAGTGCCTATATATATATATATATATATATATATATATATATATATATATATATATATATATATATATATATATATATATATATATATATATATATATATATATATATATATATATATCTTGCATTATAGTCCATGATGTGGTATGATGTATATTGTAAGTCTTTGAAAGAAAAGATTCATGAACATGTATGTTTTGTATATCGTTTACTACCGTTCGGGCCGACATAATTCAGAAGTCATGTTAGTAAGCGTTCGAGGAGCCAGGACACTTTAATTCGTAAATCCACAACTTAACTCGACGGCTTACATAATGAACTCCTCACATGAGGCCCCCTACAATTGTAGTAGTTGATAAAATATATAGATATAAGTTTTGATCCGAAAAGTTACATGTCCGATATTTGGATAAACTTAGGAAAGTTTATTAGTACATGAAGATTGTTATTAGGGGTAGTTTCATAAGTCTTGAATGACCATTTTTCTCTTTGTAATATCTCATGGTTCCTTTTTAAGTGAAGTAGATCCAAATTGCTTGTTCAAGTTATCGCCTAATTCCTTGTTTCATGTTTACGCCTAAGTAATCTTACATGGTCATTTTGTCATGGCCTAGCCATGACCTTTGGTCCTTGTTCCAAGGTCATGAGACACAACCTTGGCTCTAGCCATGGTGGTGGTCTTGATTATAGGTCATAAGACCTCTTGTTCCTTTTAAACCATAACCTATATATAATGACTTTGGCCTAAAAATGGGTTGTTTAGAATTTGAAGAATTTATCACTCGGAAAGCGTTTTCAGGGCTCGAGCTTCTTTACTCCTGAACGAAAACGGCGTTCCGGACAACTTTCGTGTTTTAACTTTTTGATGAATCGGACCAGAAGGGTGACTTTCAAAAAGTCAGAATGCAAAACAGTATGGTTTAGGCAGTTTTGCCGGAAATCTTTGGTAACTTCAAATGGGCGTAACTTTTGACTCGTATACTCGTTTTAGGTGGTTCAAATTGCTATGGTTTCCTTGTTAAGTCCTATACTGTAATATGTAATGATCCAATATCATATTTTTACCATTTTGATCAGGTCTTACCAAGAAAGTCACTAGTTTACTTGTTTTAGTAACTTATCTTAACAATCAATTACAACAACATGTTTTAGTCATTTTTATACATCATGGACATTCATACAAGACATAATATAGCAAGAATAACATGTAAATGATATGAACATGATAAATTAACAAGAAGCATGTTAGGGTTTGGCTTACAACTTTTGGCTTTCAAAGATGAAAGGAAAGTAGCAAGTAAGGAAAAGGACTTTGATAGACTTGCTTCAACCCACTTCACTTCATGCAATCTTTCTACCTTTGTAATCTTGAAAGATGGATGATGAAGGTTGAGGTGACTTGAGTGGATTCAAACTCAAGAGAAATCACCAAGTATATTAGGGTTTGGAAGTGTTTTGGTAACCTAAGATCACACTAGGGTTTCTATCTTGATCTAGCTCTTGAACCTTGCTTGAACTTTGAAGGAAATAAGCTAAATGTGAAGTGTTGTGGTGTGTGGTGATGGACGGCACAAGGAAGGGGGGGAGGGGGTATTTATGTGCTTATGAGGAGGAGGGAAAAATATGTTGACTTATTATAATAAGTTGAAAACTCAAATCATCTTAGAAACGCGGTGCAGGTATAGGCTAAGGTTACGGCTGAGTAAAAACACTTAAAACTGAAAATTCCAGTTTTTCACGGCCGAGGTTTATTCTGGTCATATTTTTCTCAATCATGATTTATTCTCAAATAAATCATGAGTGTGTCAAACATTTTTCTGATGTGGGGTCACCTGACGGGGTCGAATTTCGTTGTGCGTAGAATTTCTGAATGACGTTTTACCCTAAAACGTGTAATTCCTTAATAACTTTCACGACATTTATTTTGCCATGGAAATGATTTATCACTCGAGAATATGAAATAAAAATCAACTTTCGGGAATATTTCGGGAAAAATGAATAGTAAAATTTTCCGAGAATAGTAATTAACCTGAAATTGCGAATTGTTACAGTCTCCACCCCATATGAGAGCTCCGTCCCGGAGATCAATTTGCGTTAGGAGTAGAAGCTTCGTTGGTAAAAAGATGTGGGTATTTCTTACGTATCTGGTCCTCTCGTTCCCATGTGTATTCTGGACCACGTCGTGAGTTCCAACGAACTTTGACAATTGGAATACGGCTTTGCCTGAGTTGTTTGACCTCTCGGTCCATGATTTCTACGGGTTCCTCAATAAATTGAAGATCGTCATTGAGTTGAATTTCATCGAGTGAAATCACGAGTGATTCATCCAACAAGCATTTCTTTAGGTTGGATACATGGAAAGTGGGATGTACACTACTGAGTTCTGATGGAAGCTCAAGTCAGTACGCCACAGGGCCAACCCTGGCTAGGATTTTGAATGGTCCGATGTATCTTGGGTTTAGTTTTCCTCGTTTACCGAATCGTATCAAACCTTTCCAAGGCGATATTTTTAGCATAACCCTATCTCCGACTTGGAATTCTAGGGGTCTGCGTCGTGTGTCGGCATAACTTTTCTGTCGATCTCTTGCGGCTTGTAGTCGATTTTTGATTTGTACAATCTTATCCGTTGTTTCACGGATGAGTTCTGGTCCAGTGAGTTGAACTTCTCCCACTTCAGCCCAACAAGCAGGTGAACGACACTTTCGACCATAAAGTGCTTCAAATGGAGCTGCTTTAATACTTGTATGATAGCTGTTGTTGTAGGAAAATTCGACTAATGGTAAATGAGTATCCCATCCTTTTCCAAAGTCTATTATACAAGCTCGAAGCATGTCTTCAAGTGTTTGAATGGTTCATTCACTCTGACCATCGGTCTGAGGATGATACGCTGTACTCATGTCTAGATTTGTTCCAAAGGCGTCTTGGAGTGACTGCCTGAAATTGGAAGTAAATCTACCATCTCTGTCGGATATGATGGATATTGGTGCACCATGTCTTGAGACTATTTCTTTGACGTACAGTCGGGTTAGTTGTTCCATTTTGTAAGTCTCTTTGATTGGTATAAAGTGTGCGGATTTTGTGAGACGGTCAACTATGACCCAGATGGAGTCATAACCGCTTGATGTCTTTGGGAGCTTGGTAATGAAGTCCATAGTAATTCTTTCCCATTTCCACATAGGAATCTCTGGTTGTTGCAATGGACCGGATGGTTTTTGATGTTCGGCTTTTACTTTGGAGCATGTAAGACATTTGCTAACGTATGTTGCAATGTCGGCTTTCATGTTCGGCCACCAATAGAGTAACTTAAGATCATGATACATCTTATCAGATCCTGGATGTATGGAGTATTTATACTTGTGTGATTCATGCATGATCAAGTCTCGTAGGCCACCATAAAGTGGTAACCAACTTCGACCTTGGAAGCATAGAGTTCCATCTGAACGGGTTTCGAATTTCTTCTGTATCATGCCATCCAACTTTTCCTTTTGGATGTCTTCTTGTTTCACCGCCTCAGCTTAAGCGTGAAGGATTTGAGTAGGAAAGTTTGAATTTATGGTTAAAACTAAGGCTCGGACTCGTAGTGGTTTAACCCGTTCCTTTCGGCTCAGGGCGTCAGCTACTACGTTTGCCTTTCCTGGGTGGTAACGAATGTCGCAGTCATAATCACTTAGTAATTCCAACCAACGACGTTGTCTCATGTTTAGTTCTTTTTGGTTCAAAATGTGTTGTAGACTTTTATGATCGATGTACACAGTACATCTAGTACCGTATAGATAGTGTCTCCAGATTTTTAGTGCAAAGACCACAGCTCCTAACTCTAAGTCATGAGTGGTGTAATTTTCCTCATGAACCTTGAGTTGTCTTGATGCATAAGCCATGACCTTATCGCGTTGCATCAACACGGCACCTAACCCTTGGTGCGATGCATCACAATAGACTACAAAATCTTCGATCCCATCTGGCAATGCTAGGATAGGAGCACTACAAAGTTTCTGTTTGAGGGTTTGGAAAGCTTTTTCTTCGTCTTCATTCCACACGTATTTCTTGTCTTTTTGAGTTAGCTTAGTCAAATACTTTGCTATTGAGGAAAATCCTTCAATAAACCTTCGGTAATACCCGGCTAGACCCAGAAATTGACGAATTTCTGTAGGTGTGGTAGGTGTTGGCCAATTTTTGATAGCTTCAATTTTAGCGGGATCGACATGTAAACCGGTCTTGTCAATTACATGCCCAAGGAATTGTACTGATTGAATCCAAAATTCACATTTGGAAAACTTTGCATACAATTTCTCTTCCTTGAGTAGTCCTAAAATTGTTCTCAGGTGTTCTTTGTGTTCCTCTTCGTTTTTGGAATATATGAGAATATCGTCTATGAATACGATCACGAATTTGTCCAAATATGGTTTACACACCCGATTCATGAGATCCATGAATACTGCCGGTGCATTTGTTAACCCAAATGGCATCACTTGGAATTCATGGTGACCATATCGTGTCCTAAAGGCTGTTTTTGGAATGTCTTCATCACGAACTCTAACTTGATGGTAACCTGATCGTAGGTCAATTTTTGAGTAATAGGTTGAACCTTGCAATTGATCGAATAAATCATCAATTCTTGGTAGTGGGTATCGGTTCTTTATGGTTAATTTGTTTAGCTCACGATAGTCAATACACATTCGTAATGACCCATCTTTCTTTTTCACGAACAAAACTGGAGCTCCCCAAGGTGAGGAACTGGGTCGAATAAATCCCTTGTCCGAAAGTTCTTGTAATTGATTTGATAGCTCTTGCATCTCTGAAGGTGCTAGCCGGTATGGTGCGCGGGCAACTGGCGCCGCTCCTGGTATTAAATCAATTTTGAACTCTATTTGAAGATTTGGTGGTAGTCCGGGTAAATCTTCGGGAAAGACTTCAGGAAACTCATGGGCAATAGGAACATCTTCGAGACGTTTTTCATCGGATTTATTTTCTGTTACGTGGGCTAAGAAAGTATAACATCCTTTCTCAATGTACTTCATGGTTTTGATACATGAGATGATGTTTATTCGAGTTCCACTTTGATCACCACGAATGATCAAAGTTTCATTGTCACTTGGAATGTGCACAACTCTTTCACCACAAATGATGTTAGCTTGATGTTTAGACAACCAATCCATGCCAATAACAACATCAAAACTTCCGAGTTCGATTGGCATAAGATTGATGTTAAAGGGGTGGTCTAAGAGATTAAGGGTACAGTTTGGAATTACGCTATTGGTATTTACTAAGTCACCGGTAGCTAGTTCAATACTATAACTAGTGGTTAAAGTAATTGATGGAATATCAAGTAAAGGCGCAATTCTAGTAGATATAAAGCTCATATCAGCACAAGAATCGAATAAGACTTTAACAGGAATGTTATTGAGTAAGAACGTACCGGTAACCATGTTCGGGTCTTGGTGTGGTTCTCCATTTCCCATGACATAGGCTCTACCACGAGCACCTCCGCCTTGGGGTCCTTGGTTTTGAGGACAGTTGTTCTTGTAGTGTCCCTTTTCACCGCACCCAAAACATGTAACTATGGGCTGTGTGTTAGCCCTAGTAGCTATACCCTTGCCCCTACAATCCTTGGCAAGATGTCCGGGCTTTTGGAACTTGCTGCATTTGGCCGAGCAGGGACCTTCATGATGGTAGTTGCACTTGGTACATTGTGGTAGATTACCAACATATTTACCACCGGCTGGTGCAGCAACATAAGCCGTCGCGGCTTCTTGTCTCTTATTCTGCTGATTGTGATGGTTGTTGTTTCGGGTTTGGTTGTTGTTGTTGTTGTTACTTCCACGGTTACCATCCCATGGTCGCTTGTTGTTGTTGTTGTTGTTCTTGTTGTTGTTGTTGTTGTTACGGTAGTTGGAATTGTTGGGGTTATTGGTATTGCTGGCGTTGTTGGTGTTGTTGTTGGTGTTGGGGTTGTTTTGCTTTCGGGTTTCTGTCATTCGTACCACTTGGTCCATGAGGCTGCGAGACATCCGCATAGCTTCATCAAGTTCCTTGGGATTTTCCGAGGTCACATTCCCTTGTATGCTTGATGGAAGTCCCCAGATATACCTTTCCAACAATTTTTCCTTTCTGGAAACCATTGTTGGACAAAGTATCCTCAATTCTTGGAATCGATGGTTGTAGGTTATGATATCATTTCCCCTAACCGTATGATCCCAGAACTCAACCTCCAACTTTTGCATTTCACTGCGAGGGCAGTACTCCTTGATCATCATCTTCTTCAGGTTATCCCACGAAATCTTATAGGCATTCTCAATGCCCATGGATTGAGAAATTGAGTTCCACCAGGATAATGCCTCATTCAACAGAGTACTCGTGGCATACTGAACTTTGTCACCCTCAGTACATTTACTGACCAAGAATACTGACTCCGCCTTTTCAAACCAGCGGGTCAGACCTACAGCTCCTTCAGTACCCTTGAATTTGATGGGTTCACATTTCAAGTAGGAAATGAACGAGCAACCCTTTGGTACTGTAGCAACATTTGTCACCGGAGGGGTAGTTGAGTTTGGTCCTCCAAGGTTAAGGCTGGCAATTCTGGCTGCTTCTGCAGCTATAGCAGCTTCCGCAGCAGTGGTGGCTTCAGCGGCTGCTGCAGCATCAGTAGCACCAGCAGTTGTGGCGGGTTCGGCAGCTGCTGCAGCTACGGCTGCTCGTTCCGTGATAAGTGCTGCATTGACACTGTCCTTTACCAGTTTGCGGATGGCAGCTTGCGTCATTGTTGGTGGTGTCTTTTTCTTTGGCGCCATGATTCTATTGTTCAAAAGATATGTTGTAATTAGAGAGTTGTGAGATGAGCACAGTTTTTGATAAGAATGATAGGATAATAATGTTTGAAACTTAAAAGCATAACACATGATAGTATATAAAACAAGAGTTTTATTCATATAACGTTGATTGATTTACAAAATCGAACTTATTACAAGTTCATTCAAAACTTACTAACTGATACTTTCAGTTAGTAATTACAACGTTGTACTAAAGATAACTAGTACTACAACACTAGTCTAACATCGGTTGGAAGGTTGTGGAAGTCCGGACGGGTTATTATTTCCGTGTGTTGCTAACACATCCACACTTTCATTGGGACGGTATTCTTTGACATCCTTTTGGTATAGCCTTTGTTGTATGGCACTCATTTGAGTTTGCATTCCACACAAATCATTCTTAAGTTGATACCTATCAAAGTTTGCAACATCTAACCGGATTTCTGCGGTATTTAGGCGGTTAAGTAGTTTGTGAATTTGTACCGCATCTTGTTCTTGGGCCCTCTCAACCAAAGTGAGTCTATCATTGACGTTATCCAAGCCAGTCAAAGGATTTAAGACTACTTCCCCAACATGAGTCGAGTCACTCTTCACGTAGCTCATGTCAAGCTTAAACCAATATAGGTCGTCTCGAGCATTCATGGCATCCATTCTGGCATAATTTACCTTGGATATATAGTCGTTCATTTGACTTGCCATACTTTGAACTTTGAGTTGGGTTAGGTTGAGAGCTTGTTTCAAAGAGTAGATTTCGTATTGAGCTGAGTTCACGAACATATGTGTAGATGTAGATGTTCCGCCGACTTGGTAATTAGACTTCGGAACTTGAGCTAGAGTGGTACGGTTAGATTCGGATGAAATTGGTGAAACAGGAGGTGGAGATGTTAATGGTGATAGATGTGGCACCACTATTTGTTCCTCCGCTTCCTCATCGATGCCTTCGATGTCAATATCCATTTCAGGATCTTCTTCGTAATCATCGATGTTTATGTCCATATCCATTTCAGGATCTTCGTCCGAATCTATTTCATTGTCTAGATCCTCATAAGGTTCTTCCTCATCGTCGTAGTCAATTGCTTCAAAGTAAGGATCACCGGGTCCGGGAAGAATTGGTAAATATTCAGGCATAGCAGGAAGATGATCGGGAGATGGAGGTGCGGACATGATGTCTACAATTAGTATTTCGATGTCAAAATAAATCAAATGCTTATGGAAAATGCTCAAACTATGGCAATGTGCATATAACAATATACAATTATGTTCATGTAGCATAACATGTGTAATAAGTCCATAATCTTCTGGAGGATGGAAGGCACAAAGAGCGGAAGGCTATAAAAATGTTTTTGCTTGTTATTGTAGTTATAGTTTAGGTCTCACTTAGACCCGTTTCTCTATAACCATGGCTCTGATACCAATTTGTAACACCCCCAATTCATGATGCAGCGGAATTCAACTTGGGTGTTACTCGACGGCACAACAGTCATAATAATAGAAAACGATCTCTAACCGAGTCGTAATAAAAAGAGTTGTCATTCATATTATTCAAATATATCAGAGTTTACATAGTAAGGTCCCAAAAAGGTTCCATGTTTCAAAATACATCAATATAAAGTCTTTGATGTTTTTATCGAATGACATAATAGTTTATAGCCTTCTTCCTTCGGTACGTGCCCTTCCGCTCCATTCTTGATTATCATGGACCTGAAATACATGCTTAAGAGGTCAACACAAAGGTTGAGTGAAATTCATAGAGTTTGTTTAACGGTTGAACACAATATGTTGGTAGTAATGAGTTAATTAGACTCATACTTATGTTAGAAAACAAAACAGTTATTATTATATACTAAGCTCATGCAACCAATACGTTAACGGGTACCAATATCAATCGGCGGTTTTGTTGCCCCGGTAAGTACTTTGCCGTCATACTTAATGTTCAAATATAGTGCATTCGTTTGAACTAATCTGCTCAAACAAATGGGATTCGTCAATCCCAATAGGCCTATTCACAATACTCGCGCTCACTAATTCTAGTGATAAAATGGTTCATGATAGGGGCCTAGGATTGGCAAGGTAGGTACTTAGTAATAATAAAACAATCAGGCAGCATACAGTTTCAAAGCATTGTGTTCGGTTTAAAAGTAGCATGTATTCCCCCCAAGGGTTTGTAAAACATTGAAGTAATGTAAAGTGGGCCTATGAACTCACCTTAAGTAGGATAGCAAGTAATGAAGGTGATGGTTGGATCGTGTAGGTTTCTACGAGCAACCTATAATAGAATGTTGTGACTTAGGATTTGTGTAAAGAATATGAAGTAGTGCCTATATATATATCTTGCATTATAGTCCATGATGTGGTATGATGTATATTGTAAGTCTTTGAAAGAAAAGATTCATGAACATGTATGTTTTGTATATCGTTTACTACCGTTCGGGCCGACATAATTCAGAAGTCATGTTAGTAAGTGTTCGAGGAGCCAGGACACTTTAATTCGTAAATCCACAACTTAACTCAACGGCTTACATAATGAACTCCTCACATGAGGCTCCCTACTATTGTAGTAGTTGATAAAATATATAGATATAAGTTTTGATCCGAAAAGTTACATGTCCGATATTTGGATAAACTTAGGAAAGTTTATTAGTACATGAAGATTGTTATTAGGGGTAGTTTCATAAGTCTTGAATGACCATTTTTCTCTTTGTAATATCTCATGGTTCCTTTTTAAGTGAAGTAGATCCAAATTGCTTGTTCAAGTTATCGCCTAATTCCTTGTTTCATGTTTACGCCTAAGTAATCTTACATGGTCATTTTGTCATGGCCTAGCCATGACCTTTGGTCCTTGTTCCAAGGTCATGAGACACAACCTTGGCTCTAGCTATGGTGGTGGTCTTGATTATAGGTCATAAGACCTCTTGTTCCTTTTAAACCATAACCTATATATAATGACTTTGGCCTAAAAATGGGTTGTTTAGAATTTGAAGAATTTATCACTCGGAAAGCGTTTTCAGGGCTCGAGCTTCTTCATTCCTGAACGAAAACGGCGTTCCGGACAACTTTCGTGTTTTAACTTTTTGATGAATCGGACCAGAAGGGTGACTTTCAAAAAGTCAGAATGCAAAACAGTATGGTTTAGGCAGTTTTGCCGGAAATCTTTGGTAACTTCAAATGGGCGTAACTTTTGACTCGTATACTCGTTTTAGGTGGTTCAAATTGCTATGGTTTCCTTGTTAAGTCCTATACTGTAATATGTAATGATCCAATATCATATTTTTACCATTTTGATCAGGTCTTACCAAGAAAGTCACTAGTTTACTTGTTTTAGTAACTTATCTTAACAATCAATTACAACAACATGTTTTAGTCATTTTTATACATCATGGACATTCATACAAGACATAATATAGCAAGAATAACATGTAAATGATATGAACATGATAAATTAACAAGAAGCATGTTAGGGTTTGGCTTACAACTTTTGGCTTTCAAAGATGAAAGGAAAGTAGCAAGTATGGAAAAGGACTTTGATAGACTTGCTTCAACCCACTTCACTTCATGCAATCTTTCTACCTTTGTAATCTTGAAAGATGGATGATGAAGGTTGAGGTGACTTGAGTGGATTCAAACTCAAGAGAAATCACCAAGTATATTAGGGTTTGGAAGTGTTTTGGTAACCTAAGATCACACTAGGGTTTCTATCTTGATCTAGCTCTTGAACCTTGCTTGAACTTTGAAGGAAATAAGCTAAATGTGAAGTGTTGTGGTGTGTGGTGATGGACGGCACAAGGAAGGGGGGGAGGGGGTATTTATATGCTTATGAGGAGGTTACATTTCAAGACTAGTCAAAGCTTTCCTAACAAGCTTCAACACATGTAACACATCTAAGACAACATGGTCTAGGATCAAGCCACACCAAGGGTGACTCCCCCCCCCCTATTGGTGGTTCACAAGCCTAGGAGGGGTGAGGTGTGCTTGGTTAGATATTATCCTAAGTATTTGGTTAGTTTTGACTCCGGGAAATGCCAACCGTAAATGATTAGGCCTCAAAACGTAAAACCGGGTGTCGTAAAATTATGGAACTTTAAAGTATTGTTAGACATGTCCATATGTTCCATAATAAAATATCAAAAGGGTGATAAGTTCCATTTGAGTGGTAAAACCCTGCTAAAACTGGAAACACGGGTCTAAAACGCGTAATACGTAAAATGTACGAATATTGCGTAAAATTGAGAAAAGTAAAATGTTACTTTTCTAATATGATATAAATGATTTAAAATGATTTATAATGTCTAGATTGGGCTCAGTCTAGTGTCGGTTGGTATTAAATGTCTTTTAGACATCAAACCGTAAGCCTAAAAATCAAGGAATGACTTATAAAATCAAGGGATGATTTTTGGTCAATGGAGGAGGGAAAAATATGTTGACTTATTATAATAAGTTGAAAACTCAAATCATCTTAGAAACGCGATGCAGGTATAGGCTAAGGTTACGGCTGAGTAAAAACACTTAAAACTGAAAATTCCAGTTTTTCACGGCCGAGGTTTATTCTGGTCATATTTTTCTCAGTCATGATTTATTCTCAAATAAATCATGAGTGTGTCAAACATTTTTCTGATGTGGGGTCACCTGACGGGGTCGAATTTCGTTGTGCGTAGAATTTCTGAATGACGTTTTACCCTGAAACGTGTAATTCCTTAATAACTTTCACGAAAATGATCTGACGAATGTCAAACATTTATTTTGCCTTGGAAATGATTTATCACTCGAGAATATGAAATAAAAATCAACTTTCGGGAATATTTCGGGAAAAATGAATAGTAAAAATGAATAGTAAAATTTTCCGGGAATAGTAATTAACCTGAAATTGCGAATTGTTACAGTCTCCACCCCATATGAGAGCTCCGTCCCGGAGATCAATTTGCGTTAGGAGTAGAAGCTTCGTTGGTAAAAAGATGTGGGTATTTCTTACGTATCTGGTCCTCTCGTTCCCATGTGTATTCTGGACCACGTCGTGAGTTCCAACGAACTTTGACAATTGGAATACGGCTTTGCCTGAGTTGTTTGACCTCTCGGTCCATGATTTCTACGGGTTCCTCAATAAATTGAAGATCATCATTGAGTTGAATTTCATCGAGTGGAATCACGAGTGATTCATCCGACAAGCATTTCTTTAGGTTGGATACATGGAAAGTGGGATGTACACTACTGAGTTCTGATGGAAGCTCAAGTCTGTACACCACAGGGCCAACCCTGGCTAGGATTTTGAATGGTCCGATGTATCTTGGGTTTAGTTTTCCTCGTTTACTGAATCGTATCAAACCTTTCCAAGGCGATACTTTTAGCATAACCCTATCTCCGACTTGGAATTCTAGGGGTCTGCGTCGTGTGTCGGCATAACTTTTCTGTCGATCTCTTGCGGCTTGTAGTCGATTTTTGATTTGTACAATCTTATCCGTTGTTTCACGGATGAGTTCTGGTCCAGTGAGTTGAACTTCTCCCACTTCAGCCCAACAAGCAGGTGAACGACACTTTCGACCGTAAAGTGCTTCAAATGGAGCTGCTTTAATACTTGTATGATAGCTGTTGTTGTAGGAAAATTCGACTAATGGTAAATGAGTATCCCATCCTTTTCCAAAGTCTATTATACAAGCTCGAAGCATGTCTTCAAGTGTTTGAATGGTTCGTTCACTCTGACCATCGGTCTGAGGATGATACGCTGTACTCATGTCTAGATTTGTTCCAAAGGCGTCTTGGAGTGACTGCCAGAAATTGGAAGTAAATCTACCATCTCTGTCGGATATGATGGATATTGGTGCACCATGTCTTGAGACTATTTCTTTGACGTACAGTCGGGTTAGTTGTTCCATTTTGTAAGTCTCTTTGATTGGTATAAAGTGTGCGGATTTTGTGAGACGATCAACTATGACCCAGATGGAGTCATAACCGCTTGATGTCTTTGGGAGCTTGGTAATGAAGTCCATAGTAATTCTTTCCCATTTCCACATAGGAATCTCTGGTTGTTGCAATGGACCGGATGGTTTTTGATGTTCGGCTTTTACTTTGGAGCATGTAAGACATTTGCTAACGTATGTTGCAATGTCGGCTTTCATGTTCGGCCACCAATAGAGTAACTTAAGATCATGATACATCTTATCAGATCCTGGATGTATGGAGTATTTATACTTGTGTGATTCATGCATGATCAAGTCTCGTAGGCCACCATAAAGTGGTAACCAACTTCGACCTTGGAAGCATAGAGTTCCATCTGAACGGGTTTCGAATTTCTTCTGTATCATGCCATCCAACTTTTCCTTTTGGATGTCTTCTTGTTTCACCGCCTCAGCTTGAGCGTGAAGGATTTGAGTAGGAAAGTTTGAATTTATGGTTAAAACTAAGGCTCGGACTCGTAGTGGTTTAACCCGTTCCTTTCGGCTCAGGGCGTCAGCTACTACGTTTGCCTTTCCTGGGTGGTAACGAATGTCGCAGTCATAATCACTTAGTAATTCCAACCAACGACGTTGTCTCATGTTTAGTTCTTTTTGGTTCAAAATGTGTTGTAGACTTTTATGATCGGTGTACACAGTACATCTAGTACCGTATAGATAGTGTCTCCAGATTTTTAGTGCAAAGACCACAGCTCCTAACTCTAAGTCATGAGTGGTGTAATTTTCCTCATGAACCTTGAGTTGTCTTGATGCATAAGCCATGACCTTATCGCGTTGCATCAACACGGCACCTAACCCTTGGAGCGATGCATCACAATAGACTACAAAATCTTCGATCCCATCTGGCAATGCTAGGATAGGAGCACTACAAAGTTTCTGTTTGAGGGTTTGGAAAGCTTTTTCTTCGTCTTCATTCCACACGTATTTCTTGTCTTTCTGAGTTAGCTTAGTCAAATACTTTGCTATTGAGGAAAATCCTTCAATAAACCTTCGGTAATACCCGGCTAGACCCAGAAATTGACGAATTTCTGTAGGTGTGGTAGGTGTTGGCCAATTTTTGATAGCTTCAATTTTAGCGGGATCGACATGTAAACCGGTCTTGTCAATTACATGCCCAAGGAATTGTACTGATTGAATCCAAAATTCACATTTGGAAAACTTTGCATACAATTTCTCTTCCTTGAGTAGTCCTAAAATTGTTCTCAGGTGTTCTTTGTGTTCCTCTTCGTTTTTGGAATATATGAGAATATCGTCTATGAATACGATCACGAATTTGTCCAAATATGGTTTACACACCCGATTCATGAGATCCATGAATACTGCCGGTGCATTTGTTAACCCAAATGGCATCACTTGGAATTCATGGTGACCATATCGTGTCCTAAAGGCTGTTTTTGGAATGTCTTCATCACGAACTCTAACTTGATGGTAACCTGATCGTAGGTCAATTTTTGAGTAATAGGTTGAACCTTGCAATTGATCGAATAAATCATCAATTCTTGGTAGTGGGTATCGGTTCTTTATGGTTAATTTGTTTAGCTCACGATAGTCAATACACATTCGTAATGACCCATCTTTCTTTTTCACGAACAAAACTGGAGCTCCCCAAGGTGAGGAACTGGGTCGAATAAATCCCTTGTCCGAAAGTTCTTGTAATTGATTTGATAGCTCTTGCATCTCTGAAGGTGCTAGCCGGTATGGTGCGCGGGCAACTGGCGCCGCTCCTGGTATTAAATCAATTTTGAACTCTATTTGAAGATTTGGTGGTAGTCCGGGTAAATCTTCGGGAAAGACTTCAGGAAACTCACGGGCAATAGGAACATCTTCGAGACGTTTTTCATCGGATTTATTTTCTGTTACGTGGGCTAAGAAAGCATAACATCCTTTCTCAATGTACTTCATGGTTTTGATACATGAGATGATGTTTATTCGAGTTCCACTTTGATCACCAGGAATGATCAAAGTTTCATTGTCACATGGAATGTGCACAACTCTTTCACCACAAATGATGTTAGCTTGATGTTTAGACAACCAATCCATGCCAATAACAACATCAAAACTTCCGAGTTCGATTGGCATAAGATTGATGTTAAAGGGGTGGTCTAAGAGATTAAGGGTACAGTTTGGAATTACGGTATTGGTATTTACTAAGTCACCGGTAGCTAGTTCAATACTATAACTAGTGGTTAAAGTAATTGATGGAATATCAAGTAAAGGCGCAATTCTTGTAGATATAAAGCTCATATCAGTACCAGAATCGAATTAAGACTTTAACAGGAATGTTATTGAGTAAGAACGTACCGGTAACCACGTTCGGGTCTTGGTGTGGTTCTCCATTTCCCATGACATAGGCTGTACCACGAGCACCTCCGCCTTGGGGTCCTTGGTTTTGAGGACAGTTGTTCTTGTAGTGTCCCTTTTCACCGCACCCAAATTATGTAACTATGGGCTGTGTGTTAGCCCCAGTAGCTATACCCTTGCCCCTACAATCCTTGGCAAGATGTCCGGGCTTTTGGCACTTGTTGCATTTGGCCGGGCAGGGACCTTCCTGATGGTAGTTGCACTTGGTACATTGTGGTAGATTACCAACATATTTACCACCGGCTGGTGCAGCAACATAAGCCGTCGCGGCTTCTTGTCTCTTATTCTGCTAATTGTGATGGTTGTTGTTTCGGGTTTGGTTGTTGTTGTTGTTACTTCCACGGTTACCATCCCATGGTCGCTTGTTGTTGTTGTTGTTGTTCTTGTTGTTGTTGTTGTTGTTGTTACGGTAGTTGGAATTGTTGGGGTTATTGGTATTGCTGGCGTTGTTGGTGTTGTTGTTGGTGTTGGGGTTGTTTTGCTTTCAGGTTTCTGTCATTCGTACCACTTGGTCCATGAGGCTGCGAGACATCCGCATAGCTTCATCAAGTTCCTTGGGATTTGCCGAGGTCACATTCCCTTGTATGCTTGATGGAAGTCCCCAGATATACCTTTCCAACAATTTTTCCTTTGTGGAAACCATTGTTGGACAAAGTATCCTCAATTCTTGGAATCGACGGTTGTAGGTTATGATATCATTTTCCCTAACCGTATGATCCCAGAACTCAACCTCCAACTTTTGCATTTCACTGCGAGGGCAGTACTCCTTGATCATCATCTTCTTCAGGTTATCCCACGAAATCTTATAGGCATTCTCAATGCCCATGGGTTGAGAAATTGAGTTCCACTAGGATAATGCCTCATTCAACAGAGTACTCGTGGCATACTGAACTTTGTCACCCTCAGTACATTTACTGACCAAGAATACTGACTCCGCCTTTTCAAACCAGCGGGTCAGACCTACAGCTCCTTCAGTACCCTTGAATTTGATGGGTTCACATTTCAAGTAGGAAATGAACGAGCAACCCTTTGGTACTGTAGCAACATTTGTCACCGGAGGGGTAGTTGAGTTTGGTCCTCCAAGGTTAAGGCTGGCATTTCTGGCAGCTATAGCAGCTTCCGCAGCAGTGGTGGCTTCAGCGGCTGCTGCAGCATCAGCAGCACCAGCAGCTGTGGCGGCTTCGGCAGCTGCTGCAGCTACGGCTGCTCGTTCCGTGATAAGTGCTGCATTGACACTGTCCTTTACCAGTTTACGGATGGCAGCTTGCGTCATTGTTGGTGGTGTCTTTTTCTTTGGCGCCATGATTCTATTGTTCAAAAGATATGTTGTAATTAGAGAGTTGTGAGATGAGCACAGTTTTTGATAAGAATGATAGGATAATAATGTTTGAAACTTAAAAGCATAACACATGATAGTATATAAAACAAGAGTTTTATTCATATAACGTTGATTGATTTACAAAATCGAACTTATTACAAGTTCATTCAAAACTTACTAACTGATACTTTCAGGATCTAATTACAACGTTGTACTAAAGATAACTAGTACTACAACACTAGTCTAACATCGGTTGGAAGGTTGTGGAAGTCCGGACGGGTTATTATTTCCGTGTGTTGCTAACACATCCACACTTTCATTGGGATGGTATTCTTTGACATCCTTTTGGTATAGCCTTTGTTGTATGGAACTCATTTGAGTTTGCATTCCACACAAATCATTCTTAAGTTGATACCTATCAAAGTTTGCAACATCTAACCGGATTTCTGCGGTATTTAGGCGGTTAAGTAGTTTGTGAATTTGTACCGCATCTTGTTCTTGGGCCCTCTCAACCAAAGTGAGTCTATCCTTGACGTTATCCAAGCCAGTCAAAGGATTTAAGACTACTTCCCCAACATGAGTCGAGTCACTCTTCACGTAGCTCATGTCAAGCTTAAACCAATATAGGTCGTCTCGAGCATTCATGGCATCCATTCTGGCATAATTTACCTTGGATATATAGTCGTTCATTTGACTTGCCATACTTTGAACTTTGAGTTGGGTTAGGTTGAGAGCTTGTTTCAAAGAGTAGATTTCGTATTGAGCTGAGTTCACGAACATATGTGTAGATGTAGATGTTCCGCCGACTTGGTAATTAGACTTCGGAACTTGAGCTAGAGTGGTACGGTTAGATTCGGATGAAATTGGTGAAACAGGAGGTGGAGATGTTAATGGTGATAGATGTGGCACCACTATTTGTTCCTCCGCTTCCTCATCGATGCCTTCGATGTCAATATCCATTTCAGGATCTTCTTCGTAATCATCGATGTTTATGTCCATATCCATTTCAGGATCTTCGTCCGAATCTATTTCATTGTCTAGATCCTCATAAGGTTCTTCCTCATCGTCGTAGTCAATTGCTTCAAAGTAAGGATCACCGGGTCCGGGAAGAATTGGTAAATATTCAGGCATAGCAGGAAGATGATCGGGAGATGGAGGTGCGGACATGATGTCTACAATTAGTATTTCGATGTCAAAATAAATCAAATGCTTATGGAAAATGCTCAAACTATGGCAATGTGCATATAACAATATACAATTATGTTCATGTAGCATAACATGTGTAATAAGTCCATAATCTTCTGGAGGATGGAAGGCACGAAGAGCGGAAGGCTATAAAAATGTTTTTGCTTGTTATTGTAGTTATAGTTTAGGTTTCACTTAGACCCGTTTCTCTATAACCATGGCTCTGATACCAATCTGTAACACCCCCAATTCATGATGCAGCGGAATTCAACTTGGGTGTTACTCGACGGCACAACAGTCATAATAATAGAAAACGATCTCTAACCGAGTCGTAATAAAAAGAGTTGTCATTCATATTATTCAAATATATCAGAGTTTACATAGTAAGGTCCCAAAAAGGTTCCATGTTTCAAAATACATCAATATAAAGTCTTTGATGTTTTTTATCGAATGACATAATAGTTTATAGCCTTCTTCCTTCGGTACGTGCCCTTCCGCTCCATTCTTGATTATCATGGACCTGAAATACATGCTTAAGAGGTCAACACAAAGGTTGAGTGAAATTCATAGAGTTTGTTTAACGGTTGAACACAATATGTTGGTAGTAATGAGTTAATTAGACTCATACTTATGTTAGAAAACAAAACAGTTATTATTATATACTAAGCTCATGCAACCAATACGTTAACGGGTACCAATATCAATCGGCGGTTTTGTTGCCCCGGTAAGTACTTTGCCGTCATACTTAATGTTCAAATATAGTGCATTCGTTTGAACTAATCTGCTCAAATAAATGGGATTCGTCAATCCCAATAGGCCTATTCAAAATACTCGCGCTCACTAATTCTAGTGATTAAATGGTTCATGATAGGGGCCTAGGATTGGCAAGGTAGGTACTTAGTAATAATAAAACAATCAGGCAGCATACAGTTTCAAAGCATTGTGTTCGGTTTAAAAGTAGCATGTATTCCCCCCAAGGGTTTGTAAAACATTGAAGTAATGTAAAGTGGGGCTATGAACTCACCTTAAGTAGGATAGCAAGTAATGAAGGTGATGGTTGGATCGTGTAGGTTTCTACGAGCAACCTATAATAGAATGTTGCGACTTAGGATTTGTGTAAAGAATATGAAGTAGTGCCTATATATATATATATCTTGAATTATAGTCCATGATGTGGTATGATGTATATTGTAAGTCTTTGAAAGAAAAGATTAATGAACATGTATGTTTTGTATATCGTTTACTACCGTTCGGGCCGACATAATTCAGAAGTCATGTTAGTAAGCGTTCGAGGAGCCAGGACACTTTAATTTGTAAATCCACAACTTAACTCGACGGCTTACATAATGAACTCCTCACATGAGGCTCCCTACTATTGTAGTAGTTGATAAAATATATAGATATAAGTTTTGATCCGAAAAGTTACATGTCCGATATTTGGATAAACTTAGGAAAGTTTATTAGTACATGAAGATTGTTATTAGGGGTAGTTTCATAAGTCTTGAATGACCATTTTTCTCTTTGTAATATCTCATGGTTCCTTTTTAAGTGAAGTAGATCCAAATTGCTTGTTCAAGTTATCGCCTAATTCCTTGTTTCATGTTTACGCCTAAGTAATCTTACATGGTCATTTCGTCATGGCCTAGCCATGACCTTTGGTCCTTGTTCCAAGGTCATGAGACACAACCTTGGCTCTAGCCATGGTGGTGGTCTTGATTATAGGTCATAAGACCTCTTGTTCCTTTTAAACCATAACCTATATATAATGACTTTGGCCTAAAAATGGGCTGTTTAGAATTTGAAGAATTTATCACTCGGAAAGCGTTTTCAGGGCTCGAGCTTCTTTATTCCTGAACGAAAACGGCGTTCTGGACAACTTTCGTGTTTAAACTTTTGATGAATCGGACCAGAAGGGTGACTTTCAAAAAGTCAGAATGCAAAACAGTATGGTTTAGGCAGTTTTGCCGGAAATTTTTGGTAACTTCAAATGGGCGTAACTTTTGACTCGTATACTCGTTTTAGGTGGTTCAAATTGCTATGGTTTCCTTGTTAAGTCCTCTAATGTAATATGGAATGATACAATATCATATTTTTACTATTTTGATCAGGTCTTACCAAGAAAGTCACTAGTTTACTTGTTTTAGTAACTTATCTTAACAATCAATTACAACAACATGTTTTAGTCATTTTTATACATCATGGACATTCATACAAGACATAATATAGCAAGAATAACATGTAAATGATATGAACATGATAAATTAACAAGAAGCATGTTTGGGTTTGGCTTACAACTTTTGGCTTTCAAAGATGAAAGGAAAGTAGCAAGTAAGGAAAAGGACTTTGATAGACTTGCTTCAACCCACTTCACTTCATGCAATCTTTCTACCTTTGTAATCTTGAAAGATGGATGATGAAGGTTGAGGTGACTTGAGTGGATTCAAACTCAAGAGAAATCACCAAGTATATTAGGGTTTGGAAGTGTTTTGGTAACCTAAGATCACACTAGGGTTTCTATCTTGATCTAGCTCTTGAACCTTGCTTGAACTTTGAAGGAAATAAGCTAAATGTGAAGTGTTGTGGTGTGTGGTGATGGACGGCACAAGGAAGGGGGGGGGGGAGGGGGTATTTATATGCTTATGAGGAGGTTACATTTCATGACTAGTCAAAGCTTTCCTAACAAGCTTCAACACATGTAACACATCTAAGACAACATGGTCTAGGATCAAGCCACACCAAGGGTGACTCCCCCCCCCCTTATTGGCGGTTCACAAGCCTAGGAGGGGTGAGGTGTGCTTGGTTAGATATTATCCTAAGTATTTGGTTATTTTTGACTCCGGGAAATGCCAACCGTAAATGATTAGGCCTCAAAACGTAAAACCGGGTGTCGTAAAATTATGGAACTTTAAAGTATTGTTAGACATGTCCATATGTTCCATAATAAAATATAAAATGGGTGATAGGTTCCATTTGGGTGGTAAAACCCTGCTAAAACTGGAAACACGGGTCTAAAACGCGTAATACGTAAAATGTACGAATATTGCGTAAAATTAAGAAAAGTAAAATGTTACTTTTCTAATATGATATAAATGATTTAAAATGATTTATAATGTCTAGACTGGGCTCAGTCTAGTGTCGGTTGGTATTAAATGTCTTTTAGACATCAAACCGTAAGCCTAAAAATCAAGGAATGACTTATAAAATCAAGGGATGATTTTTGGTCAATGGAGGAGGGAAAAATATGTTGACTTATTATAATAAGTTGAAAACTCAAATCATCTTAGAAACGCGGTGCAGGTATAGGCTAAGGTTACGGCTGAGTAAAAACGCTTAAAACTGAAAATTCCAGTTTTTCACGGCCGAGGTTTATTCTGGTCATATTTTTCTCAGTCATGATTTATTCTCAAATAAATCATGAGTGTGTCAAACATTTTTCTGATGTGGGGTCACCTGACGGGGTCGAATTTCGTTGTGCGTAGAATTTCTGAATGACGTTTTACCCTAAAACGTGTAATTCCTTAATAACTTTCACGAAAATGATCTGACGAATGTCAAACATTTATTTTGCCATGAAAATGATTTATCACTCGAGAATATGAAATAAAAATCAACTTTCGGGAATATTTCGGGAAAAATGAATAGTAAAAATGAATAGTAAAATGAATAGTAAAATTTTCCGGGAATAGTAATTAACCTGAAATTGCGAATTGTTACATCATCCTTAGCTTTATGATCTATATGTCCAGCTGGTTGTTGGCTCTGGTTAGGTGTAGGAGCGGATATTGTGGTGATGGTATTTACAAAATGAATTGGTCACAGGGGGTTAACAGGATCTTTTACCTTTGGTGATAGATGTTTAAATAGCTTACTAGGACTTTTTATTTTCACAGGAGAAGTTGGTTGATTCATGACGGAGACAGATTTGACCTCTTCAGCTTGAATCGGTTTACTAACAGCGTGCTCTTTAATAGCAGTTAACAGATTACAAATCTTGTTATTCATATCGGCTTGCTGTTGTCTAAATTTAGCCTCGAGCGTAGAATGCTGTAATTTTTGAGATAGAATGAACTTTCGCAAGGCATCTTCATAGGTTTGCCTAGGAGTGCTCTGTGACGGGAAATGCTCGGACCATTCGAGTGGGGAGGAGTCATTGAAGGATATGCTCCGAGTTTGGTATCCTCTGAAATTAGGTTTTTCCTTCCATGCTTCATAGGCCTCGTCAAAGTTTCGAGGACCTCGACCAACATGGGACGATGTGAATTCATTATAAGCACGTTTTAGAAGCTCCATGCAGTTATGAGTTTCGTGAGGGCCATTACACAATTTACATGAAGAAGTGATTTTGTTCACTTGGCTTGAATGCTTAGGAGCTTCGTTAGATTTCATGAGAAACTTGACTCGACCTTCAAGTTCCATGATCCTACGGTCGGGAGTGCTAGAATTGTTCGAAGGCAAGGATATTGCCTTGACCGTTTTGTTCAAATCACGGGGATCATTCCAACTTTCGTTGTCATAGAGAGCAAGATCTTCTATGAGTTCCCATGATTCTTCCGCACTTAGATCATGTAGCTTGCCACCGGCCGATTGGTCAATGGTTCGCCTTGTGGAGAGATCGATATGGTCATAGAAGATTTGGACTTGGAGCCAAAGGTCTATGCCATGATGAGGGACTTTTTGGAGTAAATACTTGAAACGAGTCCATGCTTCATATAGAGTTTCACCTTGACGTTGTTGGAACATCAAGATATCATTTCTAAGCTTGGTAGTTCTCCCAGTTGGGAAAAATTGAGCAAGGAAACGAGTGGTGAGATCATCCCATGAGGTGATGGATCCCGCGGGTAAACGCTCAAGCCATTGACTAGCTTGATCACGTAGAGAGAATTGGAATAGGCGTAATCGGGTTGACTCTCTAGTTGTAGCATCAAGGTCTATACAATCTACGATTTTAGGGAAGTCCTTGAGATGTTGATTTGGATCTTCGGAACGAAGTCCATGGAATGTACATCCGCTTTGCACCAACCGGATGGTGTCGGATCGCAAGGGAGACACATTGGCTCCTTGGGTGTGCTCAATGGTGTTTTGGTAGCCTTGGTGGCTAGGTCGGGAATACTCTCCTAGGGTTCGGGGCCTAAGAGGTTGGTTAGATAGTGGTGGGTTTTGTGGGTGGTCTTGTTGTGGTGGGTTGATGGGTTCAAAGATGTTACCACCTTCCATGATGTCGGATGGTAAAGATTACGAACAAAAACACGAAGAAATAAGATAGACTAAAGAAAACCTAAAAATAAAAATAAAATCTTACTAGAAAGGAATCTAGCAAGTAGACCTAATAAAAAGAAATCCTAACCTAGACAATAACTATTCCCTGGGCTGCGGCGCCAAAAACTTGACGCGTGGGAATTGCACCAGGCTTTACCTCTCGAGGGATCTCGAGAAGCTTACAACCCCCACCAGGCAGTGTACCTGATCGTTGTAGTATAGTATAGTGACAAGTACCGGGAGATTGATCGTTCAACTTAGGAATAGTGTCGCTAGGATTAGAAAGCCTAAGAACTAGGTCTAGAGGTGAGGGATGATTTTATTTATATTTTTATATTTTTATAAAAGCAAGTAAAATCTCGGTTTTTAGAAGAGTGGGCGGAATTAGTTGCTAGTCAACTAACCCAATTACTAAGATGCAATCAAAATAAAATATTAAAAATGGAAATAAACTAAATTAACTAGTGGTGTGAGCAATATATGGGAGAATTGTGTTTACTTAGATTTCACTACTCCCTAGATATCTTTTACAGGTTAATTACTTGTTACAGTTGCGTGGATGACGGATTGTATTCCTTAATACCATTCATGGGGTGGCGTACTTACTTCCCCAATCCTATAAGCTCCTACTTCACTCCTATGTCGAGCCGGCTAAGAAGCTCCTAACATGGGATCACTAGAATTCGCTCATGCATTAAATACAATCATAAAAACCTAGTACACATCGGTTCATGTTTCTTAAGATGTTCAAGCAAGTTACATAATGGAGATCTGCCAGTTTTCTTAAGCCTAACATTGAAATCATTAATCCATTACAACTATAAACAAACAATCAACCTATAATTAACATCTAGGTTTCATTACATCTAAGCAAACACATGAAAGATCTAGCCTAGCATGTTAAAATCAAGACAAGCATAAGATATATTCGAACAACACATAGACATATTGAATTAATTGAAGGAAGACTTATCTTAATTGAACATGAAAGGTTTCAAGGAGTGAAAACCCTTGAAAATACTGTTACAAACGACCTAGGGTTTATTAGGTTCGGCCCTAGTATTCTCCACCATAGGTTCCTCTTTTAATGAATGAAAAATAGAAAAGTATATATAGATTTTGTGAGGTGATGGCGTCAAGAGTAAATTTCTGACGCCGTCATCTCGCCGCCAATAAAGTTCTCGGACTGCCTAGATCTGGGTATGACACCGTCATGTGTAATCCTTCTTCAGGCCATCACCAAAATAACTCTTGACGCCCTACTTTTGACGCCTTCAGGTTTTCTCTGGGTTGTTATGGATTTTGCTCTTGACGCCGTCATATTTTCCTTCTTGACGCCGTCAGGTACTGTTCTCAGCATGGAAAATTAAGTCTTTGTCATTTTCTTCACTTTTATGCTCCAAAAACGTCCAAAATGCTTCCTTTGCCAAAATTCACTCCCAAAGTACCTAAAATCTCAAAAGGAACGATTTAGGGCAATATTTGATCAAATAAATTCAATTCCGGGCTTAAATGACCCCCTAAAAACGGTTCATTTTTCGCCTCATCATTTCTCAGCGGAAAGTGCCCTATTCAACTAGGAGAGTATATCGCTAGTGCCCGCTTTACTCCCTTAGTCAAACCTGGTGATGGTATACGCCCTATTGCTGTTGGTACTGTATGGTGAAGGCTGGTGTCAAGGTTGCTTCTTCTTCTATTGGTAATTCCATGAATTCTTATTTACAGGATTTCTAATTTGGTGTTGGTGTCCCCGGGGGGTGTGAGGTTGTCCTTCATTCTGTGAATAGGCTCATTGAGTCTAAGGGCAATGTAGTTGGACTCTCTATGCTTTTGGTGGACTTTAAGAATGCTTTAAATCTTGTCGATAGGAGTGTTTTACTTCAGGAAGCTAGGGTGTGATGCCCTTCCATTTCCTCTTGGGTCGAGTTTTGTTACGCACGCCCTGCTAGGCTTTATTATGATGACTCTATCATTTGGTCATGGCATGGTGATGGATCTAAACACCTTGATCTGTGTTAGAATGATACTTTGAGTTATATCACTAAGTATGCGGAATCTACTTAGTAATACTTAGAAGTTTGATTGTGAATGAAACAGTTGTATATGAATGAGAATAATGTATGTATCAAACGGTTAGCTCCAATATTATTAATAATAATAATACGAGTGATCTTTGTATCACTAGGGTTACAACCTTGAAGCTCTAAGAAAAACATATATCTAACCTTAACCTAGGACCTCCTTTTATAGCACAAGGAGTCCTCTTCTACAAGATACGTATAACTCTAATAGAATAAGATATACACAAGATCTATTCTATATTTATCTTTACAAGTTTTCTAACAGTTATCCTAACAGCAGTGGTAATAATATGTACTAGCAGTGGTAATGAGTTTCCACTGCTAGTGCATTCTTCAGCAGTTGTAATCTTTACACTTAGCCGTGGTAACTGTTAATATAATTCCCAACAATCCTCCCCTAAACTTATGATTAACATGTAAATCAATAAGTTTCTTCAAGTAGTCAGCAAATATGAGGATATGGGAATTCTTCCAAACACTTATCTTCTTTTTCTTAACTCCTTATCAGCTCTCACACTTTGATCATAAATCCTGTGTAACAAATCTTCTATGACTTCACTTCTTTCCCAACATCTGAGCTTTACTGACATCATAACAGTGAGAACTCCTGCTCTCAATAGATAATCCTTCTCAGCTAACATAAACACATCAACTCCATCTTGAGTAGAAACATGATGTACAACACTTGAATCATAGAATTTCCACAGAGTATTCATATTGTGAGCTTCAAATCTCCAATACCTGTCACTTGGGTCAGGTTCATATAATCTTCTAAAGTGAACCCACAACTCTTGAGCTTTGACATCAACAAGTTCATCTTTCTTGGACTGATCTTGAATAATCCTCCACAAAGTATCCAAGTCTTCTCTATCACAAGATCTAACAACATCTTCAAAACATCTGCAAATACTTGTGACATTTCCAGTTCTGATAATCTTCCATGCTACACCAAAATCATCAGAATAGATTTCCCAACCAACTACTGGATATCTTGTTTGTAAAGGTTCAATATTAAGCACACCAGTTTCAATATACACCATATTGGTAACTTGTTCTTTAGTCAACTTGCTAACACCTTCTTTTGCTTGAGATGACTCCTGAGTCTTCAATTTCTTAGCATCTTTGGATTCAAGACTCACTCCTGACCTTTTTGACTTCATAAATATAGGTTCTTTATCCATAGGGATGAAATGACTATCCTGTCTTTTAACCCCTGTAGTAAATACCTTCAATCTGATCATGTGTCATTCCTTTAAATTGTGCCATCTTCATATTTCCAACATGACAACAATAGGTGTTGGGAATAAAATGCACAAAGTAAAGAGTCTGCCTGAAGAGCCTGCTAGTGATAGTTAAGCCTGCCTCTTCAGTTTTGCTGATGTTGAAGATATACTAACAGTACCTTCTGGGTAAGAAGGTATTGCTAGTTAAAGAAGGTCCTGCCAGTTTTCACGACAAGTTGCTATATTTTAATTAGAGATATTTACTTGTATTATTAGTCTTTGTACAAAGTTATACGTTAAGTAGAAGTAGTACAGAAGTCTCAGTAGATATAATGGAGTGTTTTACCTTGAAAGGTTTAATATTAGGATAAGATAAACCTCTAGTATATTATATTAAGCAACTTGACCACTTGTAATAAGGGTTCCTTATACTATAAAAGGAACCCTTAAGACACCTTCTTAGACATACTTTTACACAACTTTCCCAGCTCTCACACTCATCTTTCCCATGCATAACTTCCATATTTAAACCCTTTCACGTATCAAAGATTCAAGGTTACACTTGTAATCCTGGTGATAGTTTAGATCACCCGTATTATTTCATCAATAATATTGAATCATTTTGTGTTATTCATGTTGTGTTCATTCTCATTTACTTATTCATCACCTTTGTTCCTTTAGTGTGTTTTAGTAAATTCCGCGTGCTAACTCACATTCATTCATAAATATCCTAAACACATTACTGAGATTAACATCCCAAGTGTTTGCACAAATCTATATATAGAGAGAGAGAATCCTTACACAAGTGGTATCAGAGCAAGGCTGATATTTACGACATAAAAGAACAAAGCAAAAATGGATGTTGAGCACATTCAAACCAATGTGGCTGCAAAACTTCCATTACTCAAACAGAATGAGTTTGAAATGTGGAGACTGAGGGTTGAACAATACTTCCAAGTGCAAGACTATGCACTTTGGGAGATCATTGAAGAAGGAAACTCATTTAAACCAGCAACCACCACCTCCACAGTAAATGATGCACTTATCACAACTGTACAAGTAGATCCAATAACTGCTGAAGAAAGAATTCAAAAGAGAAATGATCTTAAAGCCAGGAGTATGCTTCTCATGTCTATTCCAAATGACCAGCTTCTAGTCTTTAACAAATACAAGTGTGCTAAAACCCTTTTTCAAGCTACTGTGGCTAGATTTGGTGGTAATGATACCACCAAGAAAACCCAGAAAACACTTTTAAAACAACAGTTTGAAAACTTTTCAGCCACACCAAATGAGTCTTTGGACAGCATGTTCAATAGACTACAAAAGCGTTCTAGTCAGTTAGCCATTCATGAAGTGATAATATCTCAAGAAGACTTAAACTCCAAATTCCTTAGAAGTCTACCCTCTGAATGGGCCATGCATGTCATTGTCTGGAAAAACAAACCAGATATTGATTCCATGAGTCTCAATGATCTTTACAGCAACTTCAAAATAGTAGAGCATGAACTAAAGAAGTCTACTAGTTCAAGCTCAGGAAATATGGCATTTATGTCATCTCATGGTACTTCCAAGAAAGTTGATGAAGAAAAAGATGGTACTGCCAACACAAATTTTGGTACTGCCAGTACTTCCAGCAGTACCAAAACCATTTTAGATGAAACAATTGGTTGTGCTTTCCTAACATCACAACACAATGGTTCCACATTGACCTTTGAAGATCTTCAAGAGATCAGTGATGATGATCTTGAAGAAATGGACATAAAATGGCAGCTTTCACTTCTTAGCAAGAGGGCTAAGAAATATTTGATGAGGACTGGAAAGAAGATTGTCATCAATAGCAATGAACCTGCTGGGTATGACAAGTCTAAAGTGGAGTGCTACAACTGCCACATGAAGGGTCACTACTCAAGAGAATGTAGAAGACCAAAGAAGCAGGGTGATAAGGGAAGAGGTTTTGAGAACAAGAACAGGGGAAACAATGAGAACAAAAGCAAGGAAGTGGACATCACTGAAACAAAAGCTAGGGTAGCTATTGATGGTCTGGGTTTTGATTGGAGCTTTATGGGTGAAGAAGAGTCATCCTCAAATGAATTAGCTTTAATGGGTCTCTCCAATCCTGAGGTACAAATTACTAAATGTTCTGCTACTTGTGAAGTTTTTAAAGAACTAGAAATCTTAAGAAAACTTTATGATGAACTGAAAGTAGAACAAAGAAAAACTCATCAAGACTTAGTTAATCATAAGTGTGGTATGTCCAAACTTGAGAAACAGATAATTCACTTTAGAGAAAATGAACTCACCTTTTCTGACACAAAAGCTATTCTTAATAGAGACATATTTCTTAAAGATGCTGAAATAAACCTGTTAAGAACTGAGTTTGCTAAAGTGAAACAAGCAAAAGATAATATTCAACTAACTGTTACAACATTAGAAAATGCTTCTGCTTGTACTAAAAGTATAGTTGAGAACCAAATGAACAAGAAAATCAAATCTGGGATTGGATACAACACATGTCCTCCTCCTTACAGAGGAATTCCTTGTCCCCCAGGTTTAGATCTTGCTGAATCAGGTTTACATGAACTCACACATAAACCTCTAGAAAAGGTAAAACCTGTAGAAAATAGTGAACCTTTTGAGAGTACAAGTAATACTTCACAATCCAAAGAAAAGGTGCTCACTGATAAGAGCTCAGATGTTACAACTATTGAAGGTTGTACATCTGATGAGAATGGAAAAGAGACTGTTTCTAAGAAAGGAAACAAAGTAGGACCAAACAGTCCTAAAAGTGTAGAGAGTATAACAAAGACTAAAGTTGTTCTAAAAACAGTTGAATGTTGTGCTAAATGTAATAGCAAACCTAGAGGTAGTCAGAGAAATTGGAACAATCTTAAGTCACATCAACTTGGTGATAACTTTGTTTTGTACAATAAAGCATGCTATTACTATGGTAGTTTTAATCATACTCATGCTTATTGTAACAAGTGGGTTTCTGGGAGTACATCAAGGTCTAAAACAAGTAAAACAAACCCCAGAAAAGGTTCTGTGAAATCTAACACACCAAAAGTCAATCATACTGTTAGAACAAATGAGCCTGTTTACCCAAAATTCACTACTAAGGGTGCAAGTAATACCTTCAAACATACACCAAAAGTTGTGAAAAGTCATATTGAAAGGAATTTTGTGGATAAAACACAAGACTGGAAACCAAAACCAAAAGGTTCTGCTAGACCAAATGGTCCTGCTAGACCAAATGGTACTGCCAAATTTGGTACTGTCAGACCAAAAACCACAAAATGTGTCAAAAATGAAAATGTTGTTAAGTCCTCAGCATGTTGGATTTGGAGACCACTCCAACCAAATGGTGCATCAACAGTCCTAAAAAGGTTTGATTACATTGATGCACGAGGCAAACCCAAGTCAGTCATGGCTTGGGTACCCCAAGGAAACTAATATGTGTATACATGTACAGGAACATTCAAATGATATTGCAGATCAAGGATATGTAGATAGTGGATGTTCAAGGCACATGACAGGCAACATGTCTTACCTCACAGACTTCAAATCATTTGATGGAGGATATGTTACCTTTGGGGGAGGAATCAAAGGAAAGATTACTGGTAAAGGTACAATTAAAACCAGTAAATTAGATTTTGAAAATGTGTACTTTGTGAAAGAACTACAGTTTAATCTCTTAAGTGTCTCACAAATGTGTGACACAAAGAACAAAGTTCTTTTTACTGACACTGAATGCATTGTACTTTCTCCTGATTTTAAAATCCCTGATGAAAGTCAGATTCTTCTTAAAATCCCTAGAAAGAACAATATGTACATTGTTGATTTAAAGAACATTGTTCCTAAAGAGAGCTTAACTTGTCTAGTAGCAAAGCCTCATTGGATGAATCTATGCTTTGGCATAGAAGACTTGGTCATGTAAACTTTAAAACAATCAATACAATTGCAAAATATGATTTGGTTAGAGGTTTACCCAAAAAGATTTTTCAAAATGACCAAACCTGTGTTGATTGTCTAAAAGGCAAACAACATAGAGCTTCTTGTAAGCCCAAGACCCATAACTCAATTTCTCAAGCTTTATACATGCTTCATATGGACCTCTTTGTTCCTACTTCTGTGAATAGCTTGAATGGTAAAAGATATTGACTTGTAGTTACTGATGATTACAGCAGATTCTCTTGGGTTTTCTATTTAAAAACTAAGGATGAAACAAGTGAGATCCTTAAGTCCTACATTACAGGGATAGAAAACCAAATTGATAAGAAAGTAAAAGTAATTAGATGTGACAATGGGACAGAATTCAAGAATAGAGTTATGGATGAATTTTGCAAAGAAAAAGGAATAAAAAGAGAATATAGTGTAGCTAGAACCCCACAGCAAAATGGAGTAGCAGAAAGAAAAAATAGAACACTTATAGAGGCTGCTAGAACAATGCTAGCAGATTCTAAGTTGCCTGTTTCATTTTGGGCTGAAGCAGTAGGTACTGCTTGTTATGTACAGAATAGGGTTCTTGTGATTAAACCTCATAGAAAGACTCCTTATGAACTTTTGTTTGGTAGAACACCATCTCTAAGTTTTATGAGACCTTTTGGATGTCATGTCACTATTCTCAATACCAAAGATCATCTAGAAAAGTTTGAAGGAAAAGCTGATGAAGGCTACATGATAGGGTATTCTTTGCAAAGTAAGGCCTATAGGGTGTATAATAAATGCACTAGGCTAGTGGAAGAAAACCTGCACATAGAGTTCCAAGAGAAACTACCAAATGTTGCAGGCACTGGACCAGATTGGTGTTTTGACATTGATAAACTTTCAGAATCTATGAATTATGTACCTGTCACAGGTACAAATACTAATGATAATGCAGGTTTTGAAGACAATGATGAAACAACTGAGGATCAAGATTACATCTTGATGCCAATTTGGACAGGATTGGATTCATCTTCAAGTCTTGGAGAGCCTTCAAATTCTGCAAATGAAGATGTTGAAGATGATCATGGAACTCAAGATCAAAGGAATCAACAAAATTCTGAAAATGAAAATGGTACTGCCAATTCACAAGATGGTACTGCCAGTTCAACTGATGGTACTGCCAGTTCACAAATTGGTCCTGCTGAACCATTAAATGTTCTATCAGATGATTCCTTACCAGAAGATATAGGGATTGGAAACCTTCCAATTTCCTATGATGTTCCTACAACACACAACACAAGAATTCTCAAAGATCACTCCATTGAAAATGTGATTGGCAGCATTGATTCTGGTGTTAAAACAAGAACTCAAGTCTTATCTTCAGACAAAGATGGGTTTGTCCTAGCTGTGTATGAAGAAAAGAACCATGAAGTTGCCCACATATGCCTGTTTTCATGCTTTCTCACTCAAGTAGAACCCAAAAACATTACAAAAGCCTTAGATGATTCAAGCTGGGTTGAAGCAATGCAAGAAGAGCTACTTCAATTCAAACTGCAGAAGGTTTGGGTACTGCTAGATTTGCCCAAAGGTTACAGGGCAATTGGAACCAAATGGGTCTTCAGAAATAAGAAAGATGAAAGGGGAATAGTGATCAAAAACAAAGCCAGATTGGTGGCCCAAGGGTATACTCAAGAAGAAGGAGTGGATTATGAAGAAGTTTTTGCTCCAGTTGCAAGAATTGAAGCAATTAGGCTATTTTTGGCCTATGCTTCTTTCATAGGCTTCACTGTCTACCAAATGGATGTCAAAAGTGCCTTTTTATATGGTACTATTGAAGAAGAGGTGTATGTTTCTCAACCTCCAGGCTTCATTGATGCAGAATATCCAGACAAAGTGTATAAGGTCACCAAAGCTCTTTATGGTCTACACCAAGCTCCCAGGGCATGGTATGAAACATTGGCTTTCTATTTATTGGAAAATGGATTTCAAAGAGGCAAGATTGATCCAACTTTGTTCATCAAAAGAACCAAGAAAGACATCTTGCTGGTGCAGATTTATGTTGATGACATTATCTTTGGATCCTCAAATCAGGAATTGTGTGTAGAGTTTGAAAAACTTATGCATAGTAAGTTTGAAATGAGTTCCATGGGGAACTTACTTTCTTTCTGGGTCTCCAAGTGAAACAATCAAATGAAGGCATATTTATCAGCCAAGATAAGTATGTAGCTGAGATCCTAAGGAAATTTGGGTTTGCAGATTCAAAGGTTGCAAGTACACCAATGGATCCAGAAAAGGGGTTACACAAAGATGCTGAGGGTGAAGATGTTGATGTGCACAACTACAGATCAATGATTGGGTCCCTAATGTACCTTACATCATCAAGACCAGATATCATGTTCTCAGTATGTGTATGTGCAAGGTTTCAAGTGAATCCAAAAGTTTCTCATCTCACATCAGTCAAAAGGATCTTCAGATACCTAAAGGGCCAGCCTAAGTTGGGTCTATGGTATCCAAGGGAATCATCTTTTGATCTGGTAGCTTACTCAGATAGTGACTATGCTGGTGCAACCCTAGACAGAAAATCCACAACTGGTGGATGTCAATTTCTTGGTTGCAGACTTATATCATGGCAATGCAAGAAGCAAACAATGGTGGCCAACTCTACAACTGAAGCAGAATATGTTGCAAGTGCAAGTTGTTGTAGCCAAGTTCTTTGGATCCAGAATCAATTACTTGACTATGGGTACAATTTTCTTAACACCATTATTTACATTGACAACAGCAGTACCATTTGTATCATTAAAAATCCAGTTCAACATTCAAAAACAAAACACATTGAAATCAGACACCATTTCATAAGAGATTGCAATGAGAAAATGTTAATTCAAGTTGTCAAAATTGATTTTGAAAATAATTTTGCAGACCTTCTCACCAAAGCTTTTGATTTAGGTAGGTTTAAATACCTGGTAGCAGGTATTGGTATGATAAATCTTTGAATAAAAAAACATGTGTTTTGTATATAAATAAACAAGTTCTGGCCTCTAATCATGATACTGCTAGTTAGTCATAAGGTGCTGTCAGTACAAAATTGGTACTGTTAGTTCAAAGTTTGCTCTGTTTTTGCTCATCTTGATGTTTAAATGTTAACAATGCTATAAAACAAGTGCTTTGCACTCTGTTCTTTTGGTTTACAACTAACCATTTCAGGTTACTCAAGATTGCTAACAAAATCAGGATGTGGAAATGGTAATCAGTTCACCAAGTTTTTCAAACTTTAAGAGTTGACTAGTCCAAAGCAAACGGCTCTTGGTAAAGACTTCTCAAATCCGTTGATAGCTGATAGTTTGCTAAAAACTATAAGGTAATCAGTTCACCCAGTTTCAAAAAAACTTAAACGAACTGACTAGTCCAAAGCAAACGGCTCTTGGTAAAGACTTATCAAATCCGTTGATAGCTGATAGTTTGCTAAAAACTATAAGGGATATTTTCTAAAATTTCAAAGAGACTGCCAAGTTTTATTTCAAAACAAGGTACTGGTAGTTCAAATTTTAGTACTGGTAGAGTAAAATGGTACTGCTACATAGCCGTTGAGTCTGTCAGGTTAAAAGATAGCCGTTGCTTTTAAAGGGTATTTTTGTGAATTATTCATATTTTCCTCGAATTAAGGATATAGTTATTATAATAAAAAGATCTTTTTGACCGCCTCTTCAATTACTTATCCATAACTTTTATAGTCGGTCAAAAGTCATTTTTCTCATAATCAATCCTTATCATAATTCACACTCACCTTTCATCTTCTACCAGTACAACAATAAAATCCCACTAACGAAATCAAAATTTTCATCAAACCTTTCACCATGGCTCGTCTAAGTTTTGTTAAACATCACAACCAATTAGCATTTTTGGAAAAGTCTGATGACAATGAAACTTTTCATCAAGCAGTGGACTTTCTAAACAATTCTTATGTCAGGTTTGCTTTACTCGTGAGTCCCACTATTTTTGAATCTCAAATTTCACAATTTTGGCAAACTGCTAAAGTTAACACTCTTAGGGATGGGATTCAAGAGTTAATGGTCACAGTGGATGGTAGAACCTTGACTTTTACCGAATCATCCATTAGAAGACATCTTCGTTTGGATGATTCAGATGGCATTAGTCAACTACCTGATACTAAAATTTTTGAAAATTTGACAAAAATGGGGTATAATGTAACTTCTACAAAGCTTACATTTCTTAAAAAGCATTTTACCCCTCAATGGAGATTTTTGATTCATACCATCCTTCATTGTTTAAGCCAAAAGAAAACCTCATGGGAGCAATTTAGTGGTAACATGGCTGCAGCTCTCATTTGCCTGGCAACAAACAAGAAATTCAACTTTTCAAAATATATTTTTGAAGGATTGGTTAAAAATGTGGACAGTGAAACAAAGTTTTTGATGTACCCAAGGTTCATTCAGTGCCTCATCAACAAATCCAAACATTTGTTACTTCCCCCAAACAAACCTTTTACAACTCCCAAACTTACACACAAGGTGTTTTCAAACATGAAAATTGGTTTTCAAGGAGAATAAGTACCACTTTTTGAGGAAATGTTACCACAACATTCTGAAGAACCTGATCATTCATCACCACATCCATCACCAGTACCATCACTCACACCAACAGCACCATCAGTCACACCACCATCACCAGTACCAATACCATCTCATCAACAAACACCAACACCATCTGCAACATCACCATCATTATCACATCATAACTCACCACTACAATCTCCTCCACAACAAAGTGTAGATGCTCAGACTATCAGGGAATTAAAGGAGCAAGTGCAGCACTTGCAAACTTCTCTTGAAAGTCAAAACAAACATTTTACAGAGATCAACACCAAGTTAGTTAAGAGGGTTGAGAAATTAGAGTTGAAGGTGAAATTGTTGAAGGGTAAAAGAACATCTCAGTTGGTTGTTTCTAGTTCCTCAAGTTCAGATGCAGAGGGTTTGGGTCTCTCTTCCAAAAAGGGGAGGATGGGTAGTTCTAAAAATGAAGAAGAGATTCAATTTTAGTTTCATGAAGGAACTCCAGTGTTTGATGAAGAGCCTGCTATTCAAGAAACAGAGCCTGCTTCTCAAGAAAAAGAGCCTGTTAGCTTGAAAGATACTGCTGAAATAGATACTGCTGAAGCAGAGCAAGAGCCTGCTGGGATTCAGAGGCTATTAGCTATGAATTTAAAAGGTTCTGATCAAGTGTCTTACAAAAGAAAGAGGGTATCACAGCCTCAGGGGAGGTTTATTGTCTCTGATGAACAATCTGCTGCTCCAAGTCCAGTATCATCACCAAAAGACAATGGCAAGAAAATTGTAGTTGAAGATGAACCAAAGCCTAAAAAGATGAAGCAGAAAGAGCAAGCACAATTGATTGTAGATGAAAAATTGTCCAAACAGCTTCATGAAGAAGAAGTTATGAGGGCTGAAGAAGAATCAAGAATGTTGCAAGAAAAGTTTGATGCTCAGCTGCAATACATCATTTCCATTGATCCAATTGTAAGTGGTGAAGCTTACACTCTGGTGTGTGATGAGTCTCTCAGCTCAGATGAAATGACAATCAAGCTCAATGATTTCATCACCAAGAAATACAATCAAGAGGCATTAGATGATGTCTATCAGCAAATCCAGAAGAATCAGAAGAAATGATTCAAAATGCCACATTCTGAAGCAGATCAGAAGAAATTCTTCATGATGTATCTGAAAAGAGAAGTGAACATGAAGGATCATCAACTCAAAGGTAAATCTTTTGATGAATTGAAGCTTCTATACTTAGAGGCTTATAGAAGAAACAAAACCAATTTTGTCATGGATACACAAGAAAGACCTTTCAAAGGAAGAAAAGATGATCAGAAGGAACAAGCAGAGAAAGCAGAATTGCCTTCTGTTCAGACAAGAGAAATGGTTGTACATGTTCCACAAATTATTTTTGCTGAACCTTTACATGCAAGGCATCCAGTCATAGATTGGGAAATCTACAATGATAAGTTTGGCAAAGCATGGAAGATAACAAGAGTTGGAAACAAGGTTGAGATTTTCAAGAACTTTGAAAATCTTCTTAGAGCATGTAACAGAATGGATTTAGATGAATTATGGGTATTAGTTCAAGAGAAGCTGAAAACCAAGTATAAGCCAGATGCAAAGGAGCAAGAGCTATGGGTTGAGTTCAGCAGATTATATGATCCAAATCCTTCTGATACTCATTGGAAATTTCCTTACTATGATTTATCTGTTACATGGGAATACTTCAGCATGAGTCATGTTCATCATCTTTCCACTCAGAGTGGAATAGAGCTCTTTATGCTAGGTGAGAAGGAGTATCCTTTAAGCTATGAAGTATTATCAGTCTTGATCTCCAATAAGCTTTTGTGTGAAGAAGAAACTGATGCAGTCAAAAGATTGAAGGAGAGCATACTTGATCAGTATGAAAGCCTAAGAAGAAAAAGATAAGGTTTTTGGAAGAGTTCCCTCAAATCCTCAAGGTATGAATTTTATTCACAAAAGAAACTTGGTTATTTTATATGGGAATAACAAGTTTAGGGGAGGATTGTTGGGAATAAAATGCACAAAGTAAAGAGTCTGCCTGAAGAGCCTGCTAGTGATAGTTAAGCCTGCCTCTTCAGTTTTGCTGATGTTGAAGATATACTAACAGTACCTTCTGGGTAAGAAGGTACTGTTAGTTAAAGAAGGTCCTGCCAGTTTTCACGACAAGTTGCTATATTTTAATTAGAGATATTTACTTGTATTATTAGTCTTTGTACAAAGTTATATGTTAAGTAGAAGTAGTACAGAAGTCTCAGTAGATATAATGGAGTGTTTTACCTTGAAAGGTGTAATATTAGGATAAGATAAACCTCTAGTATATTATATTAAGCAACTTGACTACTTGTAATAAGGGCTCCTTATACTATAAAAGGAACCCTTAAGACACCTTCTTAGACATACTTTTACACAACTTTCCCAGCTCTCACACTCATCTTTCCCATGCATAACTTTCATATTTAAACCCTTTCACGTATCAAAGATTCAAGGTTACACTTGTAATCCTGGTGATAGTTTAGATCACCCGTATTATTTCATCAATAATATTGAATCATTTTGTGTTATTCATGTTGTGTTCATTCTCATTTACTTATTCATTACCTTTGTTCCTTTAGTGTGTTTTAGTAAATTCCGCGTGCTAACTCACATTCATTCATAAATATCCTAAACACATTACTGAGATTAACATCCCAAGTGTTTACACAAATCTATATGTATATAGAGAGAATCCTTCCACAATAGGTCTTCATCTCAGCAATAATTTGTGTCTTTGTAGGTTGTGTTGGTTTCTTTTGACCCTTTCTTACTGTGCCAATGATGTCATCAAGATCCTGTTGATTCTTCATCTGAATGAAGTCCTTCAATTGAGCAGACCTTTGATCTTCATTTAGAGTTGTATTTGCAATGAGTTCAATTGCCTTCTTTATAATCACTGGATCATTTGTAATCATGAACTCAATTTCTTCTTCTGTAGGCACAAAAGTGAACATTGGAGGTTTCTCATGTAATATTGTTGGTGGAACAACAGAAAGTGGTTCTTCCATCACTGTTTCCAATTTTTCCAACCTCTTAGCTTCCATGAAACTTGCAATCTCATCCTCCTCTTGCTTTTTCTTCTTTTCAATTTCAGCTGCTGCCAATTCCTTTTCCAATTCTGCATCATAATCTATCTGAACTTGTTCTTTCTTTGAAATCTTCTTTGATTGTAGCTCAGACGATTCATCAACAACGTGAACTTTTCCTTTTTCTACTCTTTTTCTTTGAAATTATGCATCAGCAACATCCATTTCATCTGTATCTGTTTCCACTATGACTTTATGATAGATTATGGTATCAGAGCGGGGGCTCTTGATATCTGGGATTTACAAGGTTTGGTTTGTTGAAGAACGAAGAAAAGAAGAAAAATTCGAATTTGGTTCAATTTTCGTAATTCACTGCATGTCAGTTTTCAAACAGAGATATCTCCTTCGTTAACTGTTGGATCGGCCTGAAAATTTTATTGAAGCTTCTCAACATATCAAGGAAGAGTTCCACCGGAGGGATCTTCAATCTGAGCTTCCAATAAAAAGATAAAAATTGTAGAAAACTGCTGCTGAGAAAGGTTATGGTTTCGAATTTTTAGGGTTTTTAGTGACACTAAAAAGTGTCACTAAAGGCTAAAAAGTGTCGTCTTTATATTTAAAAAAAAGGAAAAGGACGACTACAAAAGAAACCCTAATTGGTGAGAGTTTGGAACTACTGCTACGTTTCTTTTTAAAACTGATGCTCGTTCTATGATGTTGTTGCTCTTTGATTGAAGTTTCTAATGGTATCGACTTGTTTAGTTTTCTTAATATGGTGAATTACTATGATGAATGACTGGTTGCTGCTATCAAACGATCACTATATTCTGTTTAAACGAAACCCTAGGCTGATCAACTTGCTTAATAATTTGGAGTTGTGTCTAAACCCTAACTAATTAGGGTTTGGCAAGTGTTTATGATCAGTTAAGTTCAAGGTTTTGATGCTGTTGGAACTAATATATTCTGTTCATGGGAAACGTGCAAGGGTACTGATGAATAGTTCAAGCTACTATACGAAAGTGATTACTGGTGTGACAGTAAGACTACTTTTATCTCTATTTCATGATGCTACTGGTCACGATTATATTGGAAGTAAGGTTTGAAGGGTTTTACTGGAGCATGCTTAGTAATGAGTAAGGCTATTGGTATTTACAACGTGGAAGGACTAAGGATACTAGAAGCAAAGGGTGAATATACATGTGTTTTATCATATGTACTGCTGGTGTTGGCACAGTAAAGAAAGTGTTTACTGATCTCACTTTCCACTGCTTCATTCCAAGTTTCCACTGTTGCGCTCAGAAGGTTACCACTCCTACCTTTATGGTTTCCACTGCACACTTATTCGTTTCCACTGCAAGTTGATAGTTACCACTGCTCGATAAAATTTTCCACTGCTGCCTAATTTGTTTCCACTGCTCATTTTGGTCATTCATACTGGTTGTTCGTGTGCTTCAAGGTTCATACTGTTATCGAAATTAGTGATGTTCAATCGGTTATTGGTGGCATGTGAGATTACAAATATAAGGGGTAGTAGATATTATTTTGGAACAGTTGGTTCCAACACACACACGGGGGAAGATACACACACAAGATGGAAATTTGGATTTTCGGTTATTTTGTTCTTAGAGGTTTAAAAGGCTCGGTATTTGGTTTTTATTTGTTCTAATTGGTTACGAAGAAAGGTTTTTATCATCTATTTGACGTTGAAGTGGAAGTTCACAGGTTTTTGTTTTATATGAGGTAACTTGTTCGTGCTTTATGGTTGTGACGAAGACTTGTCAAAATCTAGTTTTCATATGTCAAGGGGTGGATGGATGAAGACCTAGTTAACTATCACTTGAAGGAGTTACATTGTAGTGCTCAGTGTCTCATTGAAGATGAGGATTTTGTCAAGAGATTGCGGTCTATTTATATTTTCTGTTTCATATAAGTTTGGAGTCACGTGATTAGTACAAGATATAAGATACAAGTTTAGGTTGTTTTACTTCAGCATCAAGTTGGTAATACTTAGTTTTCTTCATTAGTGATCATTACATAGAGTCTACATTTTTTAGATGAATAACACATTGGTTTCACAGGAAGTATCTTATTATGTGTTTAATCATTTGATGTTCATGCACCACTCGAGAGGAAGTGTTTGATTTTTACTACTGTTGATTAGTATTACTACTGCTAGTTGGAGTTTCTATTGTTTTGGATTCATTTTTAGCAAGCATTTTGGTGTTCTTCATGGAGGGCAATTTGAAACATTGAAAGGCTTTGATTAGGAGTGTGGTATTGGTTCGTGGTGGTAAAGACCATTATTTGCATACGTTCCCTATTTGTTGATAAAAAAGGGGAAGAGATGTTGGAGTGGCATGGCATGACTTAAGGGGAAGACAAGATTGTTTCATTCATGGTGAAATTTAATTATCTTAATTTCTCTACTTCGTCTAGGGAAGTTCATACAAGATTCGTGGTTGTTTTTTCATCATCAAATAGGGGAAGATTGTTGGGTCTATTAGATTTGATGATACAAAACATGAAAGAATGAAACAATAAGGACTTAATACAACAAGAAGAAATTCTACAAAAGATGGAGAAGGAGTTGCTTGCAAAAGAAGATTTATTTATTAGTCCTCCGTAGTAATTTGTAAACCCTAATTCACTATTATATAAAGAGATTAAGGGTACAGGTTTTTATATTAAATCTTCCATAATGTAGATATCTAAAGGTGTGTGTGTAACCTAGACGTAGGTTATAAACGTCTAGGGTTAGAAGTTGTTCGTAGCCTCAAGAATCTCTTGATTCTTGTTACAGATTAGGTGTAACCGTATTATTCTGATCAAATAATATTTGAGGCTTGGAGTGTTATTAATGAAAAACCTTGTTTAATAACAATTGATGTTTGTTTAATTCTGTTGCGTATAATGTATAGTTATTGTTATTGTGTTCCTAGATACTATGAGGTCTAAACAACCTCGAGCTACAACGATCCAACAAGTTGTATCTAAACTTAGTGGCTGATGGACCAATCCAACAAATGCTGGAAGACACACCACAAGAAGCAGGGGGAAATGATCAAGAAGGTATGTATATAGACATTATTTATATTATATTATTGTTTTATAAGTAAATTTTGTTATAAGTAAAAATTGATGAACCTAAAAAATTTGATGAAAATCTTGATGAACTTGAATATGTAAAATCTGATGAATTTGAACTTTTGATGAACTTGAAAAAAAAAATAACTTTTATAATCTGATGAACCTGTTATAACTTATGAAAAATGGTGTAAAACATGTAGGAAGAAAACAGAAAGCAAAAAGGAGTTCACTATCTCCTAAAAACCGTTATTCGATGGTGCAAAAACATTGTTGGATACAAAATAAGAAGAACATCAAAATCTCCAAAGACAGATGACATTGGTGAGCAAGTGGCTGATGTTCATATAGATGATATTGAGGAGCATCAATGGGTTGATCAACAGGCAAATGGTAAAAATCTATTATGTTTCATAACTTACATATTATCGGCAAAAAATTTGTGTATATTTGAATTTCTTATAATTGGTTCATCAATTAGCAGATGATGATATTCAAATGACCGGAACAAATGAGGATATTCAAACGACCGGAACTGATGAAAACACTGAAGTTGCTGAACCAATTACCGGAACTGATCAAACACCTGAAAATGGAAATGATGAACCTTCATCCTCAAGTACTAAGCTCACCCAACAAGAGTTATCCGCAATGATTTTAGAGTTTCAAGGGGAGTATTCCCAATTCAAATCAGTTGAGGTAAAAATATATAGACTTACTAAAAGCAATAATAACTTTAAAATGTTATTTGATCATAGGTTCTTCAAATATAGGTTCATCAGTTATTATAGGTTCATCAGATAATATAGGTTCATCAGTTTTATGTTAATATAGGTTCAAAGACTTAATTGATTATATTAATGACAGGAATTCAATCACTCACTGAGGAACATGTTATGCTTATTTCAAGAGATGAAAATTAATATTGATGACATGCTAAGGGTTGGATTGGAGATGTACCCTGGAAATGAATCGTTGTTGGAAGTCTGAGACTGGATGAACAGTTTGGTAAACAGGACAACTTTTGAGAGCTCACAAAGAAAAGATGAGAGCTCAATGCTGATGATAACGAATGGTGATGATAAGGATGCCTCCGAGGCAAAGGAAGCATCTAAACAAACTGATGAACCTCAAACAAAGGATGGCTCCGAGGCTAAGGTTGCATCTAAACAAACTGATGAACCTCAAATGAAGCATGGCTCCGAGTTAACAGATGAACCTTAGACGGACAAATAGACAGAGTTAACGTTAACTCAAATGATCATGGATCCTGCCTTTTTGAAAGAATATGAAAAGATTGAACGTCGGGTAATAACCTTATTGATGAACTTATAACTGATTTGTTTTATGAACTTATTGATGAACTTATTGATGAACTTATAAAACAGTTGCATAGGCCAGAATTCCCGATATTCAATACGGAGCAATTTAAGAATAAGTCTTTGCCTTTGGTTTTGTATGAAGACAAGAAAGACTCGGAGCAGTTCTTGGATGAGTTGCTCAAAAAGACACCGTTCTTGCATACATCCTCAGAAATGTTGAGCGAGACTAGTGATGACAATCTTTGGAGAAGAATTCAAGCAGAAACTTTAGCATTGAAAAAAACATCACAAAAATGTAAAAACTCTTCCCCACAATATAAAGAATCCCCAAAGATAACACCGATATCATATGTTCCCCCATCAGCAGAAGAAAATTTAAGATGTGAAACAGTAGATGAAGGTTTTCCACGCCTCTAAAATCCACGCCACTTAAATTCTTTCAACACAATTGCTCGAAAGCTTAAAGTTCCTCAAACAACAAAGAATATCAAAGAAGGTGAAGAAGGTCAAGAAGACTTGGAAAATATAAGAGAAAAAAGAAAAACGAAGCCTGCTGAATCTCTAAAATCTCCATATTTACAAAGAGTCATTGTGATGAAGAACAAAGTACAAGACAATGAAAGAAAGGTGGCTGAAACAATATTCGCTGCAAGAGGAGAACTCGAGGAGTAAGTAATATATATTAGGTTCATCAATTTAAAAATCATATTTCTATAATAAGTAGTTTCTTTATTTTTCTAAAATATTATCTTAAAATGAAATTGCAGTGATGTGTTATTTCATTCATACTTTGTTGACGGTCAAAGAATCCACTTCGAGAGCTTCAAAGAAGGGAATAAAATTAGTTCAGGAGTAGTTGATATGTGGGCGTATATACATAACATGGCAGAAGAGAAAAGGAACGTAGCATCATTGAAGAAGCTATATGGCCACACATCAATGATTGTAAGTTACAAAAATCTTTATCAATTATGATTCAATATTTGAAATCATGTACATATGCTTTGACTTATATTAATGAACCACAGACAAAAGAAATGGAGAATATGTCTCACAACTCGAAAGCACTCACACAAAAGTTTAATGAAAACATGAAGAATCTTTTGTTTTTGTCTCCTGTTTATCAATCTATCAGAGACATTGACCTGGTAAGCTGATTGGCCCCAAACGGTCAACTTAAATTGACCAATGGATGGTCAACAAAGTCAGACAGCCTAGAGTCAATGCTCCGCGGAATATAGTGGTTTCCCCAGGTCGTTATGTCCCGACAAGGTGTGATGGTTATTAAACGGCTCTGTGATCGGGTGAATCTGGACGGGAAAGGGTTTGTGAATGATTAAGCTAAGGAATCTACGAAGAAATAGCTTAAATAAGCTATATGAATAAGACTGTGAAATCAGAAAAACCAGAAACGATTTAAACCTAAAAATGCGTATGTTCACATTTTAAATAACGCGAACGTACGAAATAAAACGTGAAAACTGAAATCTGAAAACCCCCAGGGGGTGAAAAAGACTTTTTTACAAACTAAAAGATAAAAGAAAATTTTTAGAAAAAGAAAATAAATTTTAACACTAATTAATTATTTAATATTAATTAAATACTAATTAACTCTAATTATTAAGATTTAAAACACTTAAATATAATATAATATTAATTAAATACTAGAAAAATGAAATAAAATTTCTAAAATTATAAAATAACTAAAAATAAGTTTTAAAATTAAAAATGAGTATTTTTGTCTTTTTGTGCTTTTTATATTAATTAATTACTAATTAATTATTAATTACCTAATTAAACTATTTTAAATTATAAAAATTAGTAAATGAACAGTAAAAATTACAAGAAAATTTCTAAAATTATTTTACAACATTTAAAAGCTATAAAAAATATAAAAACTAGGTTTTGCTTAATAAAAACTAATTATGCTATTTAAAACTAATTATTAATTAATTATTAATAAAACTAAGATTAATTCTAATAAATACTAAATGATAAAATAAAAATCTGAGAAAATTATTATAAATACTTTAATATAAGAGGAATTTAAGAAAAATATAAAATAGCTAAGTACTTAATAAAAATCTAAAAATGAAAAATAAAATTTAAATTACATTAAATAGAAACTATCACTTAAAAATTAAATTGGATTTTTGGAATTTTTCTTTTGGAAACTTAATTTAAACCTAAAAACAAGTAACTTTTGTAAAAACAAGTTTGTGGAACTCAAAAATAAGCCAAATGGCCACAAAAAGGCAAGAAAGTTGACTTTGGTTGACTTTTTCTAGTTTTTGAGCCTCTGTGGGGCCCACAGGGGTGGAAATTGATAAAAACTACTGAAATGGACTAATTGGAATTAGTAATAACAAGGTTGAAGCTCAGAATAAGCAAATGGGTCAAAGACTCACTTTTGACCCATGTTAGAACTAGAGAAATGGACAGATTTTGGAGCTAAATCAGGGGGCCCATAGGGGGATTGGGGACACAAAATTGCTAGAAATCTGTAGAGGGCCAGGTGGGGGATCTAATGAACTAAAGGGGGAGGTGTGGGGCCCACTGTGGAGTCCTGTAGGACCCACAGAAGTGAGACAGATGACAATAGCTGCTGCTGCAGCAGTGGGTAGACAGCCCCGCAGCTGAGTTTGTGATGGTGTAGGGCCCACAGAAAAATTCACAAAAATGAGATAAGGGTGGGAATCAATAGTTGGGGTGGTAGATTACAATCTCAGAAAAGCACAAACTCTAATTCACACTACAAAATTCACAAATATTCCCACAACTTTTGAGAAAATCTGATAACTTGCAATTTTGACTTTTCATATAAACTTAAGATTTTGACTTTGGCCAATTTTGAATGGATCAAACTAACTCAAATGGACATGTTATGCTACAACAAGGTTAAATATAGCTAAAAGAACAACTTATAATCACAATGGGTGAGTTTGGAAACCCAAAAACCTTGACAGTTAACTGTCAAGGTGAATCAATAGGTGTTTTGACTTTTTGCTATTTGATATTTGGATTTGAGACTTGTTTTAACCTAATATAACCTAATACATTGAAACTACACCAAAACAACACTAAAACAACAACTAGAATATATCATACAAGCTTTAGCCAAACACCCCTTTAAACCCTAGATTACACTACAAATCTGAATTTTAGACTTATACCAACTGATGTGATGATTGAAACTTAGTACCCTACCATTATTAGAGCTATAGGAACAAAAATCTAACACAAAAAACACCTAGAACATACAAATGCAGTTTACACTAAAAACAAGCAGTAGGATTGTAAATATGAGCTATAATACATAAAAGCTAGAAGAAAGCAATCAAGCAACTACAACAAGCATTTTCTAACACAAATAAGCTAAAAGTTACAGTACATAAGCTAGAATAAAGGAAGATGCATAAAACTGAAGTAGAGACTTACTTGAAGGACAACATGAAAATGGAAATGGATATGAGCTGATGAGATAAGCTCACCAAAGCTATGAGACAGCTTAATGAGCTTATCCAGAGGGAGTTTGAGCTTTTACAAGCTTATGTTTCCCCACTTTATTCTATATTTTTTTTTTTTAAGGAATTTTTAGATTTTTTTGGAATTTTGTCTTAGACTAACTTTGAGCAGAGTAAAACTTTGTACAATGATTATGAGAGCTGAGTAAGCTTAAGTGAGCATAAAAATTAGTAACTTAAATACTTCTAAGAGCTTATAACAAAAATTGCATAAATGGGTAAAAACAACAAATTAAGGTAAACAATACTTTTTATTAACTAAACTTTTAGAGTACAATATTTAAGCTGAAACTCCAAATTAAAAGCTAAACTTGTGACTGGAAATTGAAAAATTACAATTACACTACTCCTACTCTAAAAACTAAACTAACTTCCTAACACACCCCTTTTTGCTTCCTTTTTTTGACTTTTATAGACCCATGTGAGCTCCTGGTACTTTCCCACTTTCTTTTAAGCCGTTGGATGGGCTGTTGTTGATCTCAGCCGTTCAAAACATCTTTGGCCGAAAAATTGGGTTTAGGCAGTTGAGTGGGTTTGGTGTGGGAATTAATGAGGGGGGGGGGGAAAGTTTGTTGGGTTGGTGAGTATTTATTGAAAGTTGGTGAATGTTTGGTGAAAGTAGCATGGAAGGGGGGACATGGAGCTGGAAATGGGGGAGGGAAAGTGGTGATGAACAGTAGGTAGGGGGTTGGGGTTTGACTGCCTTTGACCGGGGTATATTATAAAAATGGTGTGGGCTTTGGTGGGCTGGGGTTATTGTTGGATCAGGGTAGGGGTTTTTGGGTTGGTGTTTGTTTTGGGGTGTAATATTACAAAGGGTTAAAAATAACACAAGGGTCCATTTGGTATATTTAGTAAACACAATGACCATTTTTGCATTTTCTGAAAATTGCAAGGACTGAAAATGCATTCTTTCCATAGATATCATAAGGACCAAACTTGCTAACTTTAATGACCCAAGGATCCAAAACGTATATTTTTTCATTTTTAAAACACCGGGGACCAATTATGACAAATTACCAAACTTAAGGGACCAAACATGTAATTTCCTCATAATTCTCACCCAAGGATTATTTTTGCCAACTTTTGAATTTCCAGAGACCAAACTTGATTTTTCTTTCAAAAATATCCCACCAGGGACCAAACCTGACAAAATCTGAAACTTCAGGGGCTCAATTGTAAATTTCCAAAACTTTTTCAATTTTTCACCAAAGGACAAAATATGACAACCTATGATTGTAAAAGGACCTTTGGTGATAATTTTCCATATTTTGAATGACCAGGGACTAATTTTGTAATTTTATGAAAGTTGGGGGACTGAAACTGCCAATTTTGCAAACTTTATACGTTTTTCATCTGTTTTGCTCATTTTGCATCTAAAACATATAAAACACAATTTTGAAATATTTTTAGTATTTTGATGCATTTCTGAGTGTTTTTGTATGTTTTGCAGTTCAGATTTGACCAAAAATGATGAGTGTTTGAGCACTCATCAATCCTCCACACTAAACTATTGCTAGTCCCTAGCAATAACTGTTTTGAAAACTTGATGGATTTTAAACTCTTTACCAAAATCCATCACTTCTGGAGTAGCCAGGTGTAAGAACTGTGGCACACCTGATAACCGTGTGATTTTGAGCAAACCACCAGCTGTCAACGGATTTGATTAGTCTTTACCAAAAGCCGTTTGCTTCTGGACTAGCCAGCTCTTGATGGAATAGTCAACATCTTGGTGAGCTGATTACCAATTATGGATTTTCCACTGCCTTTACCACAAGCCATAATCTTGCGGGCTAGCCAACTCAATCGCTTTATGGGATATGGGGAGTTGAGGAACCATACAATTTTGGGAAAATTGCAAGCCATAAACAGATTTAATATGTCTTTACCAAGAGCCGTTTGCTCCTGGACTAGCCAATCCCTTTTGTCGGTTAGACAAGGCGGACTGATTACCACAAAAAATTTTGAAGCACCAGTGAAAAATTTTTGAAATTTTTTTGAAATTTTGGCTAAAAACGGGGGTATAAGATAGTAAAATGTGATAAAATTCACTAGAATAGCGAAATACCCCCCCCCCCCACACACTTAACATGAATATTGTCCTCAATATTCAAAATCCCGGCTATTATGCCGACATTTTGAACGTAAAAGGGCAGCATTACAAGCTAAGCGTGGAAAACACCATTTTGTTTTTTTCACTTCATAAGTAACCATAGCATGGGGGACTCCCCCACACTTAGGGTGAAAACCCTATAAGCATGCTACTGTTTTTGTTTACCGAGTCGCTAGCTTGACTCGACCCCGAATTCATTTGTCCTTGGGGAAGCATGATGTGGAAGAAACAATCTCAATCGGACTTTCATTCAAAATGTTTGGACAAACATTTGAAGCACGTGAAAATTCCACACCGATGAGATAAGTATCCGGCTCAAGATAATGATACATGAAAATGCCGGGGTCAAAGATGGTATCCTCACTCCCGAAGGAGTGAAGAAGAGAAGAAGTCACCTTATAGGTGAAGAAAAGGAAGAAAACCATGATGAAAATCATGATTTGATATTCTTTCTCGAGAGCAGGCTCATTAGCCTGAATTTGGATTTCAAAGGTTAAGCTCGTAAACATCCCGGGAGGGTGGGTGGGAATTTGCAAATTCTCATGATTGAGTGCATCTCCCCTCGGGATATCAAACTCCGGAGGAGTCATAATATGATGAGTGAGTTCACCGGAGAACTCCTCATGAAGAGAATTATTCACAAGATGTGAATCTGTGAACTCAGGTTCCGGAATAGACTCATCACAATCCTCATTCTGAATATTAAAGAGTGGATTATCAGAAATCAAAGTGAATTCAGATTCGAATTCAAATAGAGGATTGGTGAGAGTAGTATTGAATGATTCGGGAACAAAGTGATTATTATTCTCTATTCGACTGTTGGGATCAGAAGTGAGTGACGGATCATGATATAGGAGACTTTCAATTTCTCCAAGATCGGCTTCAAAGTCGAGGAGACCATCATCACTTTCCAATGAAAGTGGATCGATGTGAGCAAGTTCATCAGCGAACTCCTCAAGAAGATGATCAGCATCAGAATGTGGAACTGACGCCTCAACATACTCGATGTCTCCATAAGATATACAATCATCGCTACAATCGGAGAAAGTCTCAAATTGATCTTTAGGACACTCAATGAGGGAAGGTAAATCACACACATGATCCAAAGTTCCCTGTGACTCTCTCGGGATTGGGACAAGGATCTCAACACTAGACTTTATTAATTCGTCCGATTCCTTATTAGGAACAGTGCTAAGATGCTCATCCCCCATGTTCAGAGAGTGAGTGTGAACTTCGAGTGTGATATCAATAGATTGAGGGAGTGGAGAGGAGCTAGCATTCATGGATTGTACGAGTTCCATTTGATCTTTTGCTAGTAATTTCTCCGTCTCATTATTTTCTCCCTGATTTTCCATGGAAGGAATCACAAATGATGAATTTGATGAACCCGTACAAAATTTAGAAATATCAAGGGTAACTTCATCATCATCATCATCATCATCATCGTCGAGAAGAGCAGCACAGCGAAATATGGCACGTGTTTTAGCTGCTTGTTCTAAGACAAGTAATTCTTCCATACTCAATTCGTTTCTAGCTGCTCGTTCTTCGGCAAGTAATTATGCCATAGATTTCTCACGAGAGCTTTGAAACGATGAAGTAGCCAACTCCTCCTTAAGTTCTTTCAATATCTCAAGAGCCTCTATTAAAAGGTCTTGCCCAATATCAAGAGGAGTTGCTTGGGTTATTTGGTACTGTGGAGGTGGGTCTGAAAACGAATAGTCGTAATTGTTACAAGGAAATGGATTCCCTGTTTGACAATCAGAGCTAGTGTGTGGACCTCCACAATACTCACAACAGTAAAACTGATGTGGCTGTGAGTAGTATGTGCTAGAGTTATAATCGTAATCAGGAAACTGCTCATAGACAAGCGTGTTTCCCGATTGACAATCAGAACTGTAATGTGAACCACTACAGTACTCACAACAGTAAAACTGCTGAGACTGATGGTATGGCAGCTGGTGGAATGAATCAGTGGTGTCATGATAGGAATAGGGATTCTGGTTATAGACAGACCCGTTTCCTGACTCTACCATGCCACAACTGGGGCAATTACCACCATTATAAGAACTACCACACCACTGGAAAACCAGAAAGTGTGGATGAGACATAGAAAGAATCAAAAGGTTTGGGAGGGGTAGGAATGAAGAATCAAATATGTGAGAGGGTAAAGGAGAATATTTTTGGGTTTTTGGATAAACATTTTGTACAAATAAGAAATAAAATGTTTTTGTGTTCGTTGAAAACTGAGTTTAAAATGTTTTCGGGAACGGTTTTGTTTTGATAATAAGAAAATAAGTTTAGGAATTTTTTCAGATTTTTATTTTGGCATTTAGTATTTATTAGAATTAATCTTAGTTTTATTAATTATTAATTAATAATTAGTTTAAAATAGCATAATTAGTTTTTATTAAGTAAAACCTAGTTTTTATATTTTTCCTAGCTTTTATATGTTGTAAAATAATTTTAGAAATTTTCTTGTAATTTTTACTGTTCATTTTCTATTTTTCTTAATTTAAAATAGTTGAATTAGATAATTAATGTTTAATTAGTAATTAATTAATAGAAAAAACACAAAAATACAAAAATATTTATTTTTAATTTTAAAACTTGTTTTTAGTTATTTTATAATTTTAGAAATCCAAAATTTGATTGGCCCCAAACGGTCAACTTAAATTGACCAATGGATGGTCAACAAAGTCAGACAGCCTAGAGTCAATGATCCGCGGAATAGTGTGGTTTCCCCAGGTCGTTATGTCCCGACGAGGTGTGATGGTTATTAAACGGCTCTGTGATCGGGTGAATCTGGACGGGAAAGGGTTTGTGAATGATTAAGCTAAGGAATCTATGAAGAAATAGCTTAAATAAGCTATATGAATAAGACTGTGAAATCAGAAAAACCAGAAACGATTTAAACCTAAAAATGCGTATGTTCACATTTTAAATAACGCGAACGTACGAAATAAAACGTGAAAACTGAAATCTGAAAACCCCCAGGGGGTGAAAAAGACTTTTTTACAAACTAAAAGATAAAAGAAAATTTTTAGAAAAAGAAAATAAATTTTAACACTAATTAATTATTTAATATTAATTAAATACTAATTAACTCTAATTATTAAGATTTAAAACACTTAAATATAATATAATATTAATTAAATACTAGAAAAATGAAATAAAATTTCTAAAATTATAAAATAACTAAAAATAAGTTTTAAAATTAAAAATGAGTATTTTTGTCTTTTTGTGCTTTTTATATTAATTAATTACTAATTAATTATTAATTACCTAATTAAACTATTTTAAATTATAAAAATTAGTAAATGAACAGTAAAAATTACAAGAAAATTTCTAAAATTATTTTACAACATTTAAAAGCTATAAAAAATATAAAAACTAGGTTTTGCTTAATAAAAACTAATTATGCTATTTAAAACTAATTATTAATTTATTATTAATAAAACTAAGATTAATTCTAATAAATACTAAATGATAAAATAAAAATCTGAGAAAATTATTATAAATACTTTAATATAAGAGGAATTTAAGAAAAATATAAAATAGCTAAGTACTTAATAAAAATCTAAAAATGAAAAATAAAATTTAAATTACATTAAATAGAAACTATCACTTAAAAATTAAATTGGATTTTTGGAATTTTTCTTTTGGAAACTTAATTTAAACCTAAAAACAAGTAACTTTTGTAAAAACAAGTTTGTGGAACTCAAAAATAAGCCAAATGGCCACAAAAAGGCAAGAAAGTTGACTTTGGTTGACTTTTTCTAGTTTTTGAGCCTCTGTGGGGCCCACAGGGGTGGAAATTGATAAAAACTACTGAAATGGACTAATTGGAATTAGTAATAACAAGGTTGAAGCTCAGAATAAGCAAATGGGTCAAAGACTCACTTTTGACCCATGTTAGAACTAGAGAAATGGACAGATTTTGGAGCTAAATCAGGGGGCCCATAGGGGGATTGGGGACACAAAATTGCTAGAAATCTGTAGAGGGCCAGGTGGGGGATCTAATGAACTAAAGGGGGAGGTGTGGGGCCCACTGTGGAGTCCTGTAGGACCCACAGAAGTGAGACAGATGACAATAGCTGCTGCTGCAGCAGTGGGTAGACAGCCCCGCAGCTGAGTTTGTGATGGTGTAGGGCCCACAGAAAAATTCACAAAAATGAGATAAGGGTGGGAATCAATAGTTGGGGTGGTAGATTACAATCTCAGAAAAGCACAAACTCTAATTCACACTACAAAATTCACAAATATTCCCACAACTTTTGAGAAAATCTGATAACTTGCAATTTTGACTTTTCATATAAACTTAAGATTTTGACTTTGGCCAATTTTGAATGGATCAAACTAACTCAAATGGACATGTTATGCTACAACAAGGTTAAATATAGCTAAAAGAACAACTTATAATCACAATGGGTGAGTTTGGAAACCCAAAAACCTTGACAGTTAACTGTCAAGGTGAATCAATAGGTGTTTTGACTTTTTGCTATTTGATATTTGGATTTGAGACTTGTTTTAACCTAATATAACCTAATACATTGAAACTACACCAAAACAACACTAAAACAACAACTAGAATATATCATACAAGCTTTAGCCAAACACCCCTTTAAACCCTAGATTACACTACAAATCTGAATTTTAGACTTATACCAACTGATGTGATGATTGAAACTTAGTACCCTACCATTATTAGAGCTATAGGAACAAAAATCTAACACAAAAAACACCTAGAACATACAAATGCAGTTTACACTAAAAACAAGCAGTAGGATTGTAAATATGAGCTATAGTACATAAAAGCTAGAAGAAAGCAATCAAGCAACTACAACAAGCATTTTCTAACACAAATAAGCTAAAAGTTACAGTACATAAGCTAGAATAAAGGAAGATGCATAAAACTGAAGTAGAGACTTACTTGAAGGACAACATGAAAATGGAAATGGATATGAGCTGATGAGATAAGCTCACCAAAGCTATGAGACAGCTTAATGAGCTTATCCAGAGGGAGTTTGAGCTTTTACAAGCTTATGTTTCCCCACTTTATTCTATATTTTTTTTTTAAGGAATTTTTAGATTTTTTTGGAATTTTGTCTTAGACTAACTTTGAGCAGAGTAAAACTTTGTACAATGATTATGAGAGCTGAGTAAGCTTAAGTGAGCATAAAAATTAGTAACTTAAATACTTCTAAGAGCTTATAACAAAAATTGCATAAATGGGTAAAAACAACAAATTAAGGTAAACAATACTTTTTATTAACTAAACTTTTAGAGTACAATATTTAAGCTGAAACTCCAAATTAAAAGCTAAACTTGTGACTGGAAATTGAAAAATTACAATTACACTACTCCTACTCTAAAAACTAAACTAACTTCCTAACACACCCCTTCTTGCTTCCTTTTTTTGACTTTTATAGACCCATGTGAGCTCCTGGTACTTTCCCACTTTCTTTTAAGCCGTTGGATGGGCTGTTGTTGATCTCAGCCGTTCAAAACATCTTTGGCCGGAAAATTGGGTTTGGGCAGTTGAGTGGGTTTGGTGTGGGAATTAATGAGGGGGGGGGGGAAAGTTTGTTGGGTTGGTGAGTATTTATTAAAAGTTGGTGAATGTTTGGTGAAAGTAGCATGGAAGGGGGGACATGGAGCTGGAAATGGGGGAGGGAAAGTGGTGATGAACAGTAGGTAGGGGGTTGGGGTTTGACTGCCTTTGACCGGGGTATATTATAAAAATGGTGTGGGCTTTGGTGGGCTGGGGTTATTGTTGGATCAGGGTAGGGGTTTTTGGGTTGGTGTTTGTTTTGGGGTGTAATATTACAAAAGGGTTAAAAATAACACAAGGGTCCATTTGGTATATTTAGTAAACACAAGGACCATTTTTGCATTTTCTGAAAATGCATTCTTTCCATAGATATCATAAGGACCAAACTTGCTAACTTTAATGACCCAAGGATCCAAAATGTATTTTTTTTTCATTTTTAAAACACCGGGGACCAATTATGACAAATTACCAAACTTAAGGGACCAAACATGTAATTTCCTCAAAATTCTCACCCAAGGATTATTTTTGCCAACTTTTGAATTTCCAGAGACCAAACTTGATTTTTCTTTCAAAAATATCCCACCAGGGACCAAACCTGACAAAATCTGAAACTTCAGGGGCTAAATTGTAAATTTCCAAAACTTTTCCAATTTTTCACCAAAGGACAAAATATGACAACCTATGATTGTAAAAGGACCTTTGGTGATAATTTTCCATATTTTGAATGATCAGGGACTAATTTTGTAATTTTATGAAAGTTGGGGGACTGAAACTGCCAATTTTGCAAACTTTATACGTTTTTCATCTGTTTTGCTCATTTTGCATCTAAAACATGTAAAACACAATTTTGAAATATTTTTAGTATTTTGATGCATTTCTGAGTGTTTTTGTATGTTTTGCAGTTCAGATTTGACCAAAAATTATGAGTGATTAAGCACTCATCATAAGCACTTCTATTTTACTAATTTGTTTTAAGATAAATAACTGATGAACCTTAAAAAAACTGATGAACCTATAGTTAATTGTAAATAATTGATGAACCTCTATGTTTAACAGGCGCTTTTCCCGATGATGCTCGGTGACGATCACTACTATGTCGTCTGTTTCAACTTGAAAGAACCTCAAATCCATATTCTTGACAACGTGGATCACAATCAATTAGTCAGGGATAGATATAAAAAAAGCTGGTTAATTTGGTAAGAATGTTAGGTATATTAAATGTATGTTCATCAACATAGTTAAATTGAATCTCATTGTTTTTAATTTATTATTACAGAGATTTCAATTTATAAAGTTCTTGAAAGATAATGGGCATCCAAATTATCAAGCACTGAACAACTACAAACTAGATAATATCAAAATGCCATGGCAAACCAAAAACAATTTCATTGATTGTGGAATTTTTGCCATGAGACACATGGAAACCTATTCAGGGAAAAAAGACTTTGATGTTGGGTTTGTAAAAGAAGGTGCTGAACAAGACAAACAGATTGAAGACTTGAGAAAGAAGTACATGTCAAAGATTATGTTGTCCGACTACAATGAAAACAAACATGTAGTGGAGAGCGACGTAGAAGAATATCATCGTTTACCTCTGAAGGAAAAGCGAACGCTCCAGCAGATGTCAAAAAAGAATATTGCAGAACGTGCCAGCGATTATTTCAAACGGGAAGCTAGTGCTCTTCTTCGACAGACCTAAAAACAATTTGATCTAATAGTTTGTTATGGTTAAAATTTTTGCAGTAGTAACCTAATCTAATTAGGGAATGTTCTAGTATAAATACTACTTTTTGGTTGGTTGTTATGGCAAGTTATTTTAGTTTAATAGAACTATCATTTTGTTATGTTAAATAAAATTGATGAACCTGAATTTATTTCTTGTTGGTTGATGAACCTGAATTTACTGATGAACCTGAAAAAAATTGTTAAATTTGATTAACTTTTGATGAAGTTTAATATGTAACTTTTGATGAACTTTAATATGTAAAAAATGATAAACCTCTGAAATTTGATGAAAATCTCTTAAAAGAAAGAACATATTATAAGTAAAATATAATAAACCTGAAGAACTTTTTTTTTAGAAACTTTGATAATTATGATGACCCTGTTATAAGTAAAAATTGACGAACCTCTAAAATTTGAAGAACTTTTATCTCAATTTTATAAGTAAAACTGATGAACCTAAACAATAAATTTCATCAAAATAGAATACTAGAATACTATTATCTCAATTCAAATTTACTTTGAATATTATTAAAAAAAAGCATTCTTATCAAACAAAACATCACATTTATTTGTCTAATAGAAAAATCAAAGTTACTTTGAGCACTCTTATCAAACTAACACCACATTTATTAAGTAACTACACAAGCAGTCTTCTCAGCCAACTTCGCCTTCCTAGCAGCAGTCTTCTCAGCCAAATTCGCCTTCATAGCAGCAGTTTTCTCAGCCAATCTCGCCTTCTGCTTCATCTCCTTCGCAGCAGCCTTTTCACTAGCTTTCTTAGCAGCAATTTGAGCTTTGATGGCATTGCACTTCGCCTGGTTATGATCGTTCATACTAGATTTGCAGGTTGTACAGTTCTTCTTTCTACGCTTCCCAATAGCAATAAGTGAACGTTCAACATTGCTCTTAATCCTCTTTCGCGAACCCTTAGTACTAACCTGTTTTGGACCAAAAAACAAAAATGATCAAAAAATATGTTGAACAATTGATGAAAACCTATCAGAACTGTGAACCTATAAAAACTGATAAAACTATGATAACTGATGGGCCTAGGATAACACAGAACAAAAAGCTGATGAACCTATAATAACTGATGAACCTATATTTGATAACCTATGATAACTCCTAACTTGTGATAACATAAATCTGATGAACCTATGTTAACATAGCAGCTAAAAACACATAATAAAGGAATAAAAAATGATGAAAAAATATGTTGAACATCTGATGAACTTATGATAACTGATGAACCTATAATAACTAGAAATATAACTAAATTGAAAAAATTTAACATATTCATCAACTAACCTAGATAACAAAAAAGAGAATAAATAGTCTAACCTATAAAAACTGATGAACCTATAAAAACTGATAAAATTATGATAACTGATGGGCCTACAATAACACAGAACAAAAAACTGATGAACCTATATTAAATGATGAACCTATAATAACTGATGAACCTATATTTGATAAACCTATGATAACTCCTAACTTGTGATAACATAAATCTGATGAACCTATGTTAACATAGCAGCTAAAAACACATAATAAAGGAATAAAAAATGATGAAAAAATATGTTGAACATCTGATGAACCTATAATAACTGATGAACCTATAATAACTAGAAATATAACTAAATTGCAAAAATTTAACATGTTCATCGACTAACCTAGATAACAAAAAAGAGAATAAATAGTCTAACCTGCTTCGGAACATTTACAATCGTCTCTTGCGGTTGCGACACACCAAGAATAGAAGCAATCCTATCACGTTTATTAGTCTTTTTAGGTAAAGGAACATCAACATCTGCCTTCATCATTAATTGAACCTGATGATCTCTAAACTTTTGTAGTAGCTCAGGCTCATCTGCATAACGATTCACACAATACTCAACTGATCTGAATATCTCACGCAAGATCATATCAGGGCAGTCACCAGTCGCTTGAATGACTGATGCAGGTGGTAATGAATCTTTAGACCAACGCCTAAGCACATATTTCTTTGGAAAGTTTGTAACCTTTGACAACCGAAGAACATAAAAGATATGACGACATAAAAGTCCATATGACTCAAAACGTTTGCATGAACACTGATATAATTCTTCACCTGGTTTACACAAGACCTGAAAAAAAAGGAAATAGCACATACAGTGGCTGAGTACAAAAAACTGATGAACTAAAACTGATGAAACAAAACCATCAATAAAAAGATCTTACCTCATAAAAAACATCATAAAGAGGTCTGCCTTTCACTATACGATGTCGCCTCGAAATCTGCTCATCTTCACCAGTATCTGTATAACATATTTCTTGCCAGAATCAAAATCCGAAACACTAACCGACATACATGCAATCACCGAAGCATAAATCTCAGTTTGAACATCAAAGAAAATGGCCCGAGTGTATAATTCATAGGCCTTCTTTTCTATCTGAAGTTCAGTGTGGAAATCTGGAATTGTATACCGACTGTCATGATCATTTTTACGTTGGGCAAACCTTTGATAACCCACCACACTATCAAAATGATTGTAGAACTCCCATAAAGTCAAATCAATACTTGTCAAATGACCGTAGGCATTATTCTCACTCTCAGACCTAGAAGAAGTACGCATCAAACCCGACATCAACTCATCCCTATAATAGGCTGGAATCCATTTGTGCCTCAAATTATACATATCTAAAAGCCATTCGTGACTCTTCAAATCGAAATCAACTAACAAAATCTCCCACAAAGTCTCACTCTTCAGGCTCAATTCTATCAGTCCACACAATATCTTAAATTCTTCTTTTAAAAGTTTCATCTTAAGCTAAATTGGGACCAACCTACAAATTCAAGATCAAATTTAAATGATGGACAGAACTCACTGATGAACATTATTATATAAAAATTGATGTCTAAAAGCTAACTGATGAACATAAATAACTAATTAAAATAAACTGATGAACCTATTAAAATTGATGAAACTGTGATAATTGATGGGCCTAGGATAACACATGACAAAAAACTGATGAATCTATCATAACTGATGAACCTATCATAACTGATGAACCTACATTTGATGAACCTATGAAAAACTGATGAAACTATGATAATTGATGGGCCTAGGATAACACATGACAAAAAACTGATGAATCTATCAAAACTGATGAACCTATCTTAACTGATGAACCTACATTTGATGTACCTATGATAACCAGTAACTTGTGATAAAATAAAACTGATGAAGCTATAAAACTGAGGAACATACCTTCGAAGTCAACTTCTTCATGATATGCCACATGCATAATCTGTGACGAGCTAACGGGAAAACTGTCTCTATAGCAACTTTCATTGCTCCGTCCTGATCAGTCACATTAACCTTCGGTGCTCGAACAAACTCCCTTTGAAAACATTGAAGCAACCAAATGTAAGATTCTTTAGTTTTTGATGACAACAACGCAGCTCCATATGTAACACAATGATTGTGATTGTCGATCCCAGTAAATGGTACAAAAACCATTTTGTACCTATCAAAAATAAATGATAAACATTGATATATAACCGATGAACCATTATAATAAAACTGATGAACCATTTAAAAGCAGTACTTTTCAATCTATCTTATAATAAAAATACTGATGAACTTATTACTTATAAGATGTTCATCAGTTAAAAAATAAAAAAGCATATAAAAAAAGAGCTTACTTGTTTGTTCTGAATGTAGCATCAAATGACATAACATCGCCAAATGCATAATAGTTTCTTTTTGCATATTCATCAGCCCAAAAAAGATTCGTCAACGCGTTATTCTCACCAGTTTGATACTCAAAAGAAAAATTAGGCAGAAAATCCTTCTTGTTCATCAACATCTCAACTAACATCTGAGCATTATTCTTACCAATGAAATCAAGCACCTCTCTCCTATAATTTTTACAATCAACTGAACTAGCCCCAATAAAATCATAGTCCCCATAAATCTGCCTAAGTAAATTGAAACCCTTCACTGGACCAAGATTCACTTGCGATGCTTGATATAGAAAAACCTGCTGAGTATAAGAAACATCACGAGATGAAACTAGAAAAACGCTATCTTCCTGACTCACTAGACTATGATTATGACCCTCAACGAATTCATAACACCAATATCCTCTTCCTTCAATATGCTTCACACGAAAAGCAACCTTACAATCAGTACGCTTAGACGGATGTTTCCCCTTTTTCTTACTAGACTTTGCTTCAACTTTTGGGGCAGGATTTGTACTTTCTTTACTACAAACAAAATATTTAATATCCGCATTATTGTCCTTATTATCCTTATATTTATACTGTGTACCTAAACGAACTTCAAAACCAGCTCTTTTCGCATAATCTTTGTAGTACTCATAAGCCTGCTCCAAAGAATGATACATCATACCATAAGCCGGCTTCTCACCAACAGGAATATCAGGAATCCATAACTTCTCACCCTCATACTCTTTAACAATACCAACAGAATATGGAACAGGTTCATAATCATTATCTGTAAAAAAAAATACTCCCTTCGTCCCACATTAAATGTCCTGTTTGACTTTTCAAAGTCTTTTTTTCACAACTTTGACCTTAAATATTTTGGCTTGTGTAATATAGTATTTGATAAAATTTATACGTAGTGAAAATACATTTAATACTCAATCCATTCATATATTTTTCATCAAGTATTATATAACACAAACAAAATTATGTAAGGTCAAAGTTATGAAAAAAGACTTTGAAAAGTCAAATAGGACATTTAATGTGGGACGGAGGGAGTAATAAAAAAAAATGATGAACTTAAAAAGATAATTTAATTACAACTAATAAACCAAAAAAAAATATACCAAAGGCCAACTAATTGCTGAATCAAAAAAACAAAACAGGAAAATAATTGATGAACTTAAAACACATAGTAGATAACAAAATGACAGATGAACCAAAAAACAAAACATAACAAGTAATAACTGATGAACCTTATTATAATATACTCTAAACAAGTTATTCTAATGAATCCGCAACCTATCAACTAAACCATGATAACAAGCAATAACTGATGAACCACTTTCTAATCTATTCTAAACAAGATATTCTAATGAATCCACAACCTATTAACTAAACCACGATAACAAGCAATAACTGCAAAACCTTATTCTAATATATTCTAACAAGTTATTCTATAGAATTCACAACCTACTAAATAAACCATGATAACAAGGAATAAATGATGAACCTGATTCTAATCTATTCTAACAAGTAATTCTAATGAACCACATTCTAATATATTCAAATCCACAACCTATCAACTAACCCATGATAACAAGCAATAACTGATGAACCTTATTAAATATACTCCAAACAAGTTATTCTAATCAATCTGCAACCTATCAACTAAACCATGATAACAAGCAATAATTGATGAACCTCTTTCTAATCTATTATAAACAAGCTATTATAATGAATCCGCAACTAAACCATGATAACATGCAATAACTGATGAACCTTATTATAATCTATTCTAATAATTTATCCTATAGAATGCACAACCTATCAACTAAAACCATGATAACAAGCAACAACTGATGAACCTATTTCTAATCTATTCTAAACAAGCAATAACAGCTGAACCTTATTCTAATATATTATAACAAGTAATTCTATGCAATCTACAACCTACTAAATAAACCATGATAACAAGCAAAAACTGCTGAACCTTATTTTAATATATTCTAACAACTTATTCTCTTTTATGCAATCCACAACCTACTAAAAAAACCATGCTAACAAGCAATAACTACTGAACCTTATTCTAATATATTCTAACAAGTTATTTTATGCAATCCACAACCTATAAATAATTGATGAACATTATTCTAATCTATTCTAACAAATCATTCTAATGAACCACATTCTAATCTATTCAAATCCGCAACCTATCAACTAAACCATGATAACAAGTAAATAACTGATGAACCTCATTCTAACTGATAATCGGCAATAATCGGCAAAACAAAAACTGATGAATCAAAAAATTATAAAAAATAAGCAGATAACAAAAAATAATTTACCTTGATTAAACACATGACTATCACTTTGAGCCATATCCCCAAATATAAACCCTAATTCACTTCCAATTGACCAATTAAACGGTTAAAAACCAACACTTGTTTCCAATTTACAGATACGAACCCTAATTGTCTTCCAATTGAGCGATCAGATGGCTAATTCGAAGCCGATATGAACAATTAACACAATTTGAAGAACAATTAACAATTCAATTAAACGAATATGAATTGAAAGCAAAAAAAGCCCTAAATTTTGTAAATTTAGGGTTTATTCGTAATATGAACAATCAAAGAATGAAAAAAATGTGAAATTGAATGAATGAATGAATTGAATGAAAATCATTGTGTAAATCACGTTTATATATGGCCGGAAATCAAACGAAAAGTATTGAAAATAGAAAGAAGATCAGACAAGAAAAAGAGAAAAGAGGGAAAGAGGAGAAAAAAGCAGGAGAAGATGGTGAAATTACAACCATGTCCTTGGGTTGAAAAAAGAGCGGGGACACATGGCATTACAACATTACTTTGTATACTTTGTGCCTTTGCAGGCGATCCGTACACATAGAAGTAATAGAAGTGATGGTTATTCTACGTTTAGGAACTATGTAACATTAGTATAGAATATGTAAGAGTCTAGTATCGAGCTATAGATATTAAGCTAATAGGATACTAGTTTTGTCTAATACTTTATGTATTAGAAGGTCAAGCCCACGAGAACTAAGGCCCAACCCAAGCCCATGAGGCGTTGGGATAGACATAAGTATGCACACAAGTCTCACTTGTGTGTGCGCGCTTTGTAGGTGTTCTAGTGTGTGATATCCTAACCTCTCTTTTCTTCTCTTTTTCTCTCTAGCACACGATAACATAACCACCACCATCAAGTTACCATCTTTTGTGTTTAAGTTGATAAATATGGGATCCTACATATATGATCTTGTTGATCATCTTTGGCAACGTTATCAAGAATGAGATGAAATGTAGTTTTTTTCATGCATTGTACTTTTATATTAATGAAATGTCATTTTTATTTTATGTATTAAACAAGTAGGGTTGGATCAGTTGGAAAACTCCTTGCCTCTTAATCTAGAGGTCAAGGGTTCGATCCTCACTCCCTACAAAAGGCCGGAGGTCCTTTTCTACTTTAAGTAGAACCGGAAGCAACCTCTCTACCTTATGTAGGGGTACGGTTGTCTACGTCTCAACCTCCCCCATACACCGTGGAAGACGGTATTGGGACCCATAACCCGTGGAAGACGGTATTGGGAGTTACTTTACTTTACTTTACTTTATTTTTATTTTATGTATTATAATTTTATTTCTAATTTAGTGAAATGTGAATGTTTTAAAGAAAAATGACAAGAAAAAATAAAAATAAAACATTGATTCACGCATCTATAACATGTTATATTTGAGAAGAGCATTTTTCAAGATTTGTGTTATAAAAATGTTATAGAGTACAAATCTGACGTGACGACGGTTATAACCCGCACTCATTACATGAGAAGGTAAACATCTATAATATATTACTAGAAAGGTGCCCGCGCGATGCGGGGCGGATTATTGGAGTGAAGAGGAGGGAGGTGGGGTGGTTGTTGGGGTGGTTGTTGAGGTGGTTATAAATTGTTGGGGGTGGTTGTTGAGGTGGTTATAAATTGTTGGGGTGATTGTTAGGGGTGGTTGTTTCTATAATTAGTAAGTAAAAGTCTGAATTTTTAAGCCTTTCTAATTATAGAATAGTCCCAAATACATTATATAGTAGTATAGATAATGTATTTAGGACTATTTTATAATTAGAAAGACTTAAAATTCAGATTTCTTATTGCTTAAAATGATAGCTAACCAAACTGATTCCAAACTAAACTAGACAGCTATTACGCAAAATTTAGTCACTGGGTACCCGCCGCCGTATTGCGCGGATCTAAAAGTGAAAAAGAAGTAGTATAGTAGAATTAAAGCAGTGTTGTTAATATCATCCAACCAATAAATATTTGAGTGACCCTCAAATCACGGGTCCAAACCAAACCCCTCTTTGAAACACACAACACAAATGCTGCCATTACCTAATCCAACATAAAACACAGACAGAGAGACACTTTTGTTGCTTTTTTCCAAGTGGCTTTCATCTTGATATCAAAACCCATAATCATTATTAGATCTTGCTTTGTTTTTCGATCTGGGTAATTTGCTCAATGTGTTCTAACAATGTCTGCTACTACTTTCACTCGTCCCAGAATTGCTGCTTCTAATACGGTATATTCTTTTATTTTTTTTTTATAAACTACAATTGATTGGAAGTAATTGTCAAGTAAAGTATTTTATGCGTGGGCTTTAATTTTTCTCACTTGCTTTTGTTTTAAGTTTTATCTATTCATTTTTTATGAATTACTACAAGTTTGAGATAATAAAGCTGTCTACAATAATAATAATGAAGGATTGCTGATGCTTTTGTTGAAATGTTGCAGGTTTTTAAGAGTGGACCGCTTTTCATATCTTCAAAAGGTGCGTTACCTTTGCTTCTTCACCATATGAAATGAAAATATGTATAGATTGTGCCTTGTTGGCTATTCTCGGCTCCGTTTTTGCTCTATGATCAAACTTCTGTATAAGCTATGCCCTTGATGTTGCTCACTAACAATTAATATTTTTCGGTTTAGTATACATGGTTCCTAGCCTTAGCTCTTGCCTAATTCCACCATGACTATTTGACATTTTCTGTTGTCCTTTAAATGAGGCAATTTTTTAGTTACTAACAATAGTATTGCCACGGGATGTGTGGGAGTGGTCGCGTGATTAGTAATACATGGGGGACATTGTGTCTTCAAGTATTAGGACATGGCATCTGTAAATATGACAATAGAGATTTGAGTATTGACCGCATATAGCGGATAGTTGTTTGTAATCTTGCATGTGTCACGTGGCACACCCTTTATTGTAGGATGGAGATTACTCAGTTTGATATAAATTAAGAATCAACAATTTGGGGTTAAGCGAACTCTATCATGTACAATTTAAACCTTGTTAATGGATAAGAAATGTTACGTATTGTAGGGATGATAACACTGCAATGAATCCTATGCCTTCCCCATATGAAACTGTGTAAGCTTATTTATAATGTTTTCAATTGTGCGTGAAAATTTTCATTTAGCCCACAGTTGGGATGTTCACAGAAATTATGAACTTTCCCATGAACACCAAGTTTACCAGTAAGCCCGCCTCTTGAAATTCTCACGTACCCTATAGTGTGAAAAGATACACATATCCCGTTATTGGAAACTATCCCTTCATTATGGAAAATGAAGTATCTGGGGGTGTGTTTGTGTATGTATGTATTTATAGATGAGTATAAACCTAATAAATGGCAGTAATATGATTCTTATGCTCGGAGTAACCTGTAGTAATAGGGAAAATTAATAATCAATCTTTCATATGCTGTTTATATTATTTAAACACGGATATACATATCCGTAAGACATCTATATACAGGGTACATATTTTCTTATTTTTAGGAACCCATGTCATTTGTCTAACACCCTACTGTATGCCCTTTTTAGATCAATAAATATGATATGCAAAAACTTTTTATGTTCTTGACATGCACGAGTAATTTGATCAAGCCATCCTAACCCCTTAGTTTTGCTTCTTAATTACATAGGATACCATGTTTTGTTTTCAGATAGCATTTAATGATGGGTTGAAGTAGCATTGAGCCATTGACTCGTTGTCTATGTGAAAAAAGTGGGGCTAGTTAGGGTTTTCTTTAAAGCAAAAACTGGCACTTTACTCACTGAAAGTAAAGCATCATAGAATTTTGGTGCACAGGGTACTATCGTCAGCTGAATAGTTAAGAATATATGTATCAACACATTCAGTCAGCTACAAAGTAGAAAGCGAAGTGCACAATGTAGTTTAAATATTTAGTAAAAGGAAGTCGTATGTTTGGTTATCCATCTTGTGTAGTATCTTCCGTTTACCCATTCTTTGTGTTAAAAATACGTGTAGTAGAATGGTATCAAGAAACTTGTAAAACAGGTTTTCATGTACACAGTTGTTGCATTACACTTGTTATGTTACAAAAGATCTATGTAATAACCAAGTTGTTGGTCAGTCTTGTAGCATATTCTCTAGGTATGCGATTCAAAACTAAATTATGTGAACATCCACATAGGTGAATCAATAACTTTTCTTTTTAGTCCCGTGTGTTGTACATCGAATATTTTACATCCTTTTTTTAATTATACCAACTTAATTCATGCCGTTTACTTGTATTGTAATCCCCCGGGTTTTATGTCTGTGTATTTGTAGAATCTTTTCCTTAACTATGCTCATTTAGTCTTATTTAATTTCTTGCAATCTTTTTCTGCTTCAGGGATCGGATGGAAATCATGGAAGAAACGTTGGTTTATCCTTACACGTACTTCTCTCGTGTTCTTCAAGAATGATCCAGTTAGTTATCTTTTGCGATTATCTGTTTTCTATTGTTAAGGGTCCATTTGGTTTTATGATTAGGGTTGCATCTAATATGTATAAGTGGTTATTATTAAAGACATAATATCCTACGGGTAATTTCATTATTCAACAATTTCATGTAATTCTTAGATGGCTTAACCTTTGTTCATTTCTAAAGTTATTTGTAGATAGGATCTTACCAGAGTAATGATCTATAGGCCTCTAAAATTCAACCTACTCCATTCAATTTCTGACACGTGTCTTCAACACTTTCCTCTCTCTCTATCAAAAATGCTTGGGTTTGCCATTGGTCATAATATTATTGCTAGGTCTATCTGTAGGTCAGTTTTAGGTCTTTAAATCATTTTTCATTGACTAAAACTGTAACTTCTTTTAATAATATGGAGTTTTACATTTTACTATTATGCATATGTTCTCATGTGTAATTCAGTTTATGATTTGAGTATTTTGAGAAGGCACCCTCTCATAAATAACTGAATATGTAAATTTTGTTGTTGTTTAGAGTGCGCTACCTCAGAGACAAAGTGAAGTAAATCTGACGTTAGGGGGGATTGACTTGAACAATTCAGGAAGGTAATGATGGTTCTTGGATGTTTCTATGTGTGAGAATTTTATCAAGATAGTGTTATATTTAGTTTAACACCTGGTCTATGTGAATATTTTTTTGCAGTGTTGTTGTTCGAGAGGACAAAAAGCTGTTAACTGTTCTGTTTCCTGATGGACGCGATGGCCGCGCATTTACTCTTAAGGTTGGTTTTACATGACTCATTTACCCTATCTGATGTTAACATAAGGTCAAGTATTCGGCTGGATGGGAATTGAAATCTTGAATAATGTACACTTGAATTTGGGATATTGCCTCATGCTTACATTATAATACAATTTCAGGCAGAGACATCAGAGGATTTGTACGAGTGGAAGACAGCCCTTGAAAATGCTCTTGCTCAAGCCCCAAATGCAGCCCTTGTTATTGGACAAAATGGAATCTTCCGGAATGATACTACAGATTCCACTGAAGGGTCCTTCTATCAATGTCTGTGAACTTTTTATTTATTAAATTTAATCTTTAACGTTAGTTGGTTCTGAAACATTTTGGATCATGAATGCGATAGCTATTCCATTAAATAGTTAATTTTAACGCATTGCAAGCTTTAATCTAAACAAATAGGGTTTTGAATTGATTATAGTTAAATGTTGCTTTGTTATGCCATGCTTTGAAAATTCATAGCATTTTTTAATCTTTTTTGTCAGGGAGGGATAAACGGCCCATTAAGTCTATGGTTGTTGGAAGACCAATATTGCTAGCACTGGAGGATATAGATGGCGGACCATCTTTCCTTGAGAAAGCTCTTAGATTTCTTGAGAAACATGGTAAGCCTTTTTTTAATTAAAAGGCGTACTTGCATAAACAGGTTTAACTTTGGTGCAAATTCTATTTCAGGTAATCATCCTTTTTATTTCAGAATACCCGAGCAATTTCCAACTTTTGATAAAACCCCCCGAAAATTTCAAATCATGGTAATCGGTATTGACTTTTTGTTGACATGATGCTAAGAAGCAGATTATTTGGTGTCAAGATTGAGGATTTACCTTGATCCAATTTTTTGAAAGTTTTAGGGGTTTGATAAAGGGAAAACAAAGCTGGTTACCCGAAATAGAAATACGACTAAGTTTGTTGCTGTTTTTTGCAATTAACACTAATCAAGATGTTGAGATATCATGTGACAGAAACTTCGATATTTTAGTTGCTCTGTAGCTCACCTGTATTCCTATATAAAATGGTTTGTAACAGGAAGTAAAGTAGAAGGAATCTTAAGACAAGCTGCAGATGTGGAGGAGGTTGATCGCAGAGTTCAAGAATACGAAACAGGTTTCACTTCAATTTATTTTGCCCCATTCTATGCTATTTGGATGAATGGAAGACTTTTAGTTTTTCGTTCTTTTATTATTTTAAAACCCTGAGTTCCAGTTTTTCTTAATAAGCTATAGTATTTGGGCCTCATATGTAGATGTTCATTTTGTGTCATTGGGATTTCTATTGTGCACGTATTATTTTGTTTGGTTCAGTTATATTCAATGGTGAAGTAGTCTTAAAAGCTAAATCCTACTATACCTTTGTTGTAGGCAAGACTGAATTCGGTTCTGACGAGGATGCACATGTTGTTGGTGATTGTGTTAAGGTACATACTTGACTTGTTTAAGTTAGTTGTTGAAGAAGATTTAATTATTTTTAGATTGTCAGAAACCAAACGAAGGGGCTTTAACCCAAGTAGTGAAGGAGGAAATAATCATTTCAAATAGATATCAGAAGTAAACATCAAGGGTTCTTTTCAATTATTGATTATATACATTTGCAGCATGTTCTTCGAGAGCTTCCCTCATCACCGGTTCCCGCATCCTGTTGCACTGCCTTATTGGAAGCTTATAGTGAGTTCACCTTCCCTTTTGTAGATAACTGCTGTTGACAAGTGGTTTTATCTACGATATTGTGCAGTTTAATGTCAATAAGCTGTATTTTTAGGGGGTGTTCGTTTTAGCTTATTAAGGCAACTTATTCGCTTAAAATATTATCAAAATGCAATAAGCTTACCCAGACACATGTTTTAAAAACTGATTTATTAATAACACTTATTAAAAGTACACTATTTTAGGGAAGTTCTGTGTGTATGAGTTCACATTTATACTTTTCTATTGGATGTAACTCTTTCTTCACCTGGTATATGCACGTACCGAGAGTGTGGATTTCTAATGGACTTGTTGTGTTAATAGTATGTGCACTGATAATGATATCTTACTGTTTGATTAAGAAATTGATCGGAAGGAGGCTCGAGTAAATGCTATGCGTGCTGCAATCTTGGATACATTTCCTGAACCAAACAGGCGCTTGTTACAGAGGTGATAATTCTCTCTTAATTTCTTTGTATCAAACAGTCAAATACAAAAAATAATAGCTTAAAGGGAAAATGGGAAAGTCACTTAAAGTATATCGTTGGTGCATACAGCCTATCAAATCATTTTACCTAGGGGAGGGGGGGGGGGGGGGGGGGGTTGGTTCATGCGAATTGTAATATTGGAATTTGAAATTCTGTGACATTTAAATTATGTGCTATTTTAAATCATGATTTTTTAAATGTTGTATCGTGTTTGGTTAACACAAATTGTGAAGTCTTGTCATGTGTTTTGTTTGTGTATATGACAAAATTACCCCGTATTGAAAAATATTATAGCACCAGATTTTGGCATCAGTAAAAGGAAAAAAGCTTCGAGATAGAACATATATAACAACAACAAAAGTAGTAGAATCTGCGAAACGAAATACAATAACAACTGAAATAACAGCAACAACATCGTCAAAAACTAACTGCCTAAAGAAACAACAATGGCAACCGCTAAATAAAACAACAATGAACAATCAAAAAACAGCAACAAAACTGCAAAAAACAGCATCTTTAACTGCAAAAACAGCAACTTAAACGTCAATAATAAAAACAGCAAACATTGAAGAAGAAAAAAGCAAAAATGCAGCATAAAATCAAAGCGTATCTGAGTGCAATGGAAAACTAACTCAGACTTGAGAATAGTTCAATTAACTTCAAGAATCGGGGAGGGTATGTAAGATTGAAGTAGTAGTCGAGTTATTGATGAAGTTTCATACATGGATTTTGTTTTTATGTATGAGCTAGGGTTGGGGAAGAAGATAGTGTGAAATAATGAGGGGTATATTTGTCTAACTTGGACACTTAAAGTCCCAACTTTCTATTTCTCTGCTCAATGGTTGAATTAAAAAAAAAAAAAAAAAAACCCATTCGATACCATTTATTTAGAATCCCCACAGCATTATTAATACCCCCAAAACTTTCTACCAAACACGTTGTGATAGTCTTGGTGCGATCATACTTAACACACCAGTTATTTGTAATTACTTTAGAAGCTGGACAGAAAAGTGTTTGTGGTCAACCCAACATAACTCTGTCACTCTTGTTTTGACTTATACATGAAAGTTACTTGTTTTAACCTGTTTTGCCTCTTATCCGACGTACCCAATCCCTCCATCTTTCCACTTTTTACTCTTTACGAATCATAAATTGTTTCACTAATATCTTAGTTTGTAGTTTGCGTTTACTTTTTTTATTACAAAACAATTTATTTAATTGAAGTTGTTCACATGCAGAATCCTGAAGATGATGCACACTGTTTCCTTGCATACTTCTGAAAATCGAATGACACAATCAGCAGTTGCTGCTTGCATGGCACCATTGCTCTTGCGCCCACTTTTAGCTGGTGAATGCGAGTTGGAGGATGATTTTGATGATAATCGTGACAATTCGGCACAGTTGCTTGCTGCTGCAAATGCTGCTAATAATGCTCAAGCTATTATTGCAACTCTCTTAGAGGAGTATGATAGTATCTTTGATGTAAGTTTCTCATTATTTTGTTTAGAGGTGTAATTCTGACCCTTTCACTATTGAGTGGGTCCATTTGGGTTGCGTTTTATTTTAAACAGTTAAAATGGGTTGACCAGGTCGAATAGGTTGAAAGTCACCCAGACTCTGTTTCCAATGCATATAACCTCCTAAATCTTATATTTAAAGATTTAGATAATTAAGTTGACTTAAAAGTGTTTGTAAGTCGATGCAATCTGACCCGACCCGCACTAGAATTTTTTTGAATGCAGATGCAGAGGTTTACTTGGTGGCTAACTATGTTGCTAATCATGATTTATCTTTCTTTAAGGATGAGGCCATGCTCAGATGCTCTATATCAGCAGATTCTCGGGAAATTAGTGCAAGTGAAGATTCAACTGATGATGACAATATGGAAATCAAAAGCAATGTTTTCCATGATGCAGAAAATGAAGCTGATCAAGAAACTGATGAGGATCCTGAACGTATATTCAGTGGAAAGTTGAGTGAAAGCAGTGGTGATGCTGGCAGCGATCTCTATGATTTTAAGGTGCTTTCACTACTGGGCTATCAAAATGTCACCATATATATGTGTATTTTATTTTATCAGTTAAATGTTTAATTTCGTGGTCCAAAATTATTGATCTCTTAATGATTTGCACTTACTAATATAGGCATATGGAGCTGATGAATCGGATGTCGTATCCCCAAAAAATAACATGGATTCAGCAGCAAAGTCAGTTTTATCGGCAGATTCGCAACCTCTTGTAGATTCTAATATTGAAATTAACGAGCAACAAATGCAGCAGCACAACAGGGCAATTGAAAATCAGATTGATCATGGTCTGCCTCAGTCTTTCTCTGGACAAGAATCAACTACAGTGACTCCAGTTAGCAAAGCAACGGGATCCAACTATAATTCTAGGCGCTCAACTATTTGGGGACGGAATAATGTAAGTTTTGCTCGTCTTAATAAATCATTTTTTTTTTCAAAGGAGTTTGATAGAGGACATCTTAAGGTTTTATT